>JAKEYF010000029.1:0-488781 GCA_021527775.1 Lactarius sanguifluus
TTGTCCAGCTACAGCAGCGGGTCGGACATCGGCACTATCTTTGGCATTGGCCTATACAAATCGTCTCGCCCTCGGAGAAGATCTCCTCCGATTAGCGATAGGAAACGGACCCCGTCCCCACCAAGGAGGAGGAAACGCAGCATCACCCCCACCCGCACACCCGTCTCTTCCTCGCGGCATGAAGGCGCCATCGTCCCGTACTCTTTGCGCAGTCCCGGAAGCAAATCCGGCATCTCGTACAGCGATATTGATCGATGGAGGACTGCCACTGTCGGTGGTAGCGACTTCACCTACAGCAGCGAATCGTCAATCACCCAATCTTCGGTGACATCATCCTCTGTCGTCTCTTCGTCACGCAGTCGCTCTTCCCGTATCGAGACCAGCCGCCGTACAATTGCTTCCAGTTCGAGACAAATACAAGCGCCCTCCGTTGCGACCCACCTCCCGCATTCAGGGATACACTTTGACCCTCCTCAAATCTGCGAACACTGTCGTATGTCTCTCCTCGACCTACCGTCACCTCTATCGCTGACGCTTTCACAACAGACCGACCACCGCACCAGGTCCATGGCCGAACGGACGTACTTCCCGCTCTCCGACTCGAACCTATTCCGCCTTTCTTGCTGCCTACCGCCTCTCCCGGATTCCTGCCCTGATGCCCTCGAAAGATCAACGACCCTAGACCAGGATGATCCTTTCGTCATTCCATCGGGACTGTCCGAGCGCCCAGATCTTCCTCCTCATTTACTCCCTGAAGTTCCAATGGGCGAGCGACGTGCACGGCGTCTCGCCCTGCTACTCGATTCAGAGGACCAAGACATACGAGACTGGGCGCAAGCAGAGTACCTCAAACTGGGCCGCGCGGGCCGCCGCCTCGTCCAGGAAGGTGTGTTCGAGGTCAGAGTCGCGTTGGATGGTGCCGACGACGACAATCCTGCCGAGGACTGGAGCGCCAACGAGAATGAGGAGGACCTGGAGAAGCTGAAAGAGAAACTCGAGAGGGGTAGGGAGAGACGCGAAGACCGCGAAGAAGTTGAGCGCGAAATGGTGTGGGCACGGGAGGTGTTCGGCAAGTGGCTTGTCGACGGACGCCTGGATGCTGTGTTCCGGCTCTCCGCTGGCGTCTTGAATGAGCTCTTGAAGGAAGTCGCTCGGGACGAGGGTGAAGAGTGGGTCGCAGAAGAGGAGGAGGAAGAAGCGGCGGAAATGCAGATACCCGAGGACACCGAAGTCATCGCGAAGTCATCGGGTCCGTCGTCCGTGCGGGGTACCTCCCAGACGATAGTGGCCGAGCAAGCTGTACCGATGCGCGCCACCTCGTCTGCCTCTGTCGCTTCATCGAAACGTTCGGGAAAGCGGGGTTCTGAGCCTTTGCAAAAGGCGGAACGTAAACCAGACCCGGAGCCGGAACTGGAGCCAGTGCCAGTGCTAACGCCGCCGCTAGTACAATCACCAGAGCCTGAGGTACAGCCCGAGGAACCGGCGGCAGTTCCCAACTCGCCTCCCGCGCTGCCTCGTGCCGAACCTAGCCCTGAGCCTTCCCCCCTTCCGGTCCCGGTCCCTCTTCCAGTCCTTCATCCATCGATCTTCTCTGAGGAGGGTCTTCTCACCTATGCCTATTCCAACATCCACCCTGACCCCCCACCAGAGCACCCTCCTGCTGGGCTAATTCGGCCCGAATCGCAACAAAGTGATAGCAATAACACGGTCACACCCCCAGGACGGTCCTCCTGACACTACGGTCCAGCACGATTCCTACGCCGACTTTTACGCAAAAGACCCGAGGCGACGGAGAACACCATTATTACGCGTCAAACCCCTCCCCAACAACCAGCCTCTACCAAAGCTCGAGAGAGAATACGACAGTTACGCCGACTTTTATGCGAACGATCCGCGTCGCATGACACATGTCGACGATCGTCCCTTGCCAACTTTAGCAAAGAAAGTTGCCACCAAAACCGCCGATCGTTCTTCGAAGCCTCAATCGTCTTCGAAACCACCCAAACTCTCGACTCCCTCAAAAGCACCGCCTCAACCGTCGTCCTCGAAGCCACCCAAACTTTCTATTCCTTCCAAAGCAGCGCCAGATCCGCCGCGCGTGACCGAGTCAAAGCACCGTCGGCGATCTGATTCGCGCCACCGCCGCCGTCGCGATGCATCTCCCTCCCTCGACGACTTTGCCGTCTCGTCCAACCTCTCCGCTTCATCCGGCGGGCTCACCACCCCTGCCCCGTCCGTCGTACGGTCACGCTCTCCATCTCCTCGCCGCGATCGCGAGCACCGCTACAGCAGCCTTCGCAAGTCTGGGCACAAGCCACGCCGGCCCTCGTCGGGGCTGACGTCTCCGACACCTTCACACGCGTCTGGGCGACGCCGTGACTCGCGCTCGCGGCACGACACGCCTCCACTGCCCGTTCCCGCCCCCGTCCCTGCACCTAAGCCTGCGCCCAAGCCTACGCCCGCACCCGCACCCGCGCCCAAGCCCAAACCCAAGCGCTCCTGGGCGCCATTCCGCCTCTCGGGCGGCGCCGCATCGGTCTCGACCGCCTCCTCGCGCCCCGCATCTCCCGAGCCCACGCCCATCATGCCCCGCGGCCCACCCTACGGCCAGGGTCCGCTCATCCCGACGTCGACCCTGGCGTCTGATCCCAGCGACCACGAGGAAGGCGGTGACACAGCCGAGGCCGTCGTGCCCCCCGCGGCGCCGCTGCCGCCCGTGCAATTCTGGCTGCCGGGGTACCCCGCGTACAAGCTGGACAACGCGCGCGCAGGCGCCGGTGGTGCCGGTGCGCCCGCATCGCCGCGGCGGAACCGTGGCGAGCCGGTGTCCCCGTCGTCGTCCACGCGATCGTCCGCGCAGTCCCTGTTGCTGCAACAGCGCCCCCCGCCGCCGGTGTTCCTGGCGCTGGGCGCGCGCCGCGCGTGCGTGCCGTACACGCCTGCGTTCCAGGGCGTCGACCTTCGCGTCGTGCGGCCGCTTAGTGCGCGGGAGAAACTCGCGATGCGTGATGCCGTCAGCGTGCTCGTGCGGCTCGGGGCGCGCGTCGTTGGCGCTGAGGCGGGTGGGCTTGGCGTGAGAGGGGAGATGTGGAGCTTGAGCTACGTTGGTTTTTGATTTCCTTGATTTTGGGTTTTGTTATGATTGTCTTTCAGTCGATTTTGTTTTCGTTGTTGATTGTCGACTCATTTTGTCTTGCTAGCAATTTTTTGTACGATCTGATTTTGCTTTTATAATGTTAGATTATCTATCCCTTGGCGGTCCTATTTGCATTTTCCGAATCTACGATGATTCCGATTCCGCGCAGGGATCGGTGGATCGCTCTATGGACCACTCAAGATCACACTGCCTCACTGCCGCGCTCACGCGACCGAGCTCCACGACCGCTTTTCGCGACGCCACACGTTTTCAGGACACGAGACGCGCCAGTGACGCGACCTGCGGACCGTAGAAGGATGACGTCATGAGGAGCCAACGGTGCGCCCCACCTTTCCAAGTCCCCGACGTCATATCAACACTCCAGGCATATGTGAAATATAAAACAGATTCATAGGCAACAACCCACTCATCGAATTTCGTCTCCTATCTCTACTGTAAAAACCTTTGAGAACTCTTTTCTTTCCACACCGTCACAAGAGTCACTCACCACACTATGGCATGTGTTGTTCATTCGACGCGTTTAGCACACCCGTCCGTTTGCTGACCTCCCGTGTCATCACATTCTAGGGTTCCGTCGTTTCCGCTATCGGTGGGGGCATCAATGCTATCATCTCCGCAATCGCCGGCGTTCTTGAGACCATCATTGGCGCGATTGTCGCGGTAAGCATCTAAGTTCGGCAGTTGAAACTATTCCTCACCAGCCGATTTAAAGGTCATTGTGACGATCTTCGACCTCATCTTTGATATCCTATGCTGTCGTTGCTGCGGCAGTAACCGCCGTACGGGTACGCGCAGAGGAGGTTTTCGTCGGAGGGGCTTCACTACAAGGTCGCGGAGGACCGCATACTGATCGTGGTTAAGACTCATTCGCGTCGAATGGCATTGCGCGGCCATGGAATATGGATCTATTTAGCTGATATCCCTGAACAATAATACTACACATATCGCTTTTCCGAATTTACCGATTTTTCGATGACTCGACACCAGTCAGCAAATTAGAATCATAATTTGTGACCAGCAAAAGTTTCGTCAAAGATACCATAAAAATAGCGAATTGTGAATAATATAGAACACATCAATTCTGGAATCGTGCTGCAAACAAAGTGGTGCTAATTTCACCTCTGGCGCCGGCGGTTAGAAGCAGTGGCAGCGGCCGCCAAGCGTTGCTCAATACCCGCACCCAAGGTAACGTCCTCTTCCTCTTCTTCCGTCGACAACGCCCGTACGGCAGCGGCACCAAACGCATTCGGGCTGCCGGTCGATGCCGCCCCTGGCGCCAGATCGCGCGAGCTGTAGCTGCGAGCGAGGATATCCTCCACACGCGCAAGCGCCGTCTGCCGCGCCGCATACCTCATCGCCGGCGTGCCATGACCCTCACCCAACGCGATACTGCTCGCGCGCGAGTCACCACGAACCGCCGCCGGCGCTGCCAGTCGCGTTGCGCGCGCCAGCGGCCGGGGAGGTTGGGACTGCCGCGCCTGGGGTTGTGCGCGCGCACGTCGGTCGGTGGTGGCGGCGCGCGGTACCGCGGGCGTCAATGACGGGCTGAATATCAGGGTCGACTGCAGGGTGCCCGACGTGAGCTGCGGCGGGCTGCGCGGGAGCGCTGCGCCGATGTCGTCGCGCCGGCGCGCAGGGACGGCGGTGAACCGGTCTTGTTGATGTATAGCGGTCTGCGGGGGACTCGAAGTCCAGCTCCGTGTCCACGCGAGCCAGCGCTCGCCTGGGTGCGCATCGACCGCCTGGCGTATCGCAGCGCGGTCGTCCCACGCGCTCCTCGCTGATCGCCCTGGGAGACCTGCGACTGAAGCTGAGGCCGAGGTGGGAGAACCGAGGGCCGCCGTCGAAGGAGGGATGGGACTGGAGATAGCCTCTTCGACGATCCGGAAGCCGCTGCCTGGTATCCAGTCCGTGTCGCGCAGGGACTCGGAGGAAGGGATGGCGCTTGGGGCACGGGAATCCTCGGTGTGCGTTCCGGAATACGCGCTGGGCGCACTGAGATACGTCTGCGTGGTGCGCCGAGAGGGAGCCCTACGGTCGATACCATGTTGCAGGCGCTCGAGGATACCACGGCGGATGGACGTATGGCGAATGGTCTCGTAAGGCACATTTTCCTCGTCTGACAGCGACCCAGGTGAGATAATGCTCCCGCGTGAGCGAGCACCGGTAGGACTACCAGACAGGGGACGCGAATGGGAAGGCGTGGCTGCTCGAGTGGTGCTCCCTCGCGAAGGAGGAATAGAACTACTATGCGTGCTGCCACGACGTGAACCAGCCCTTGCGACGGCGGACAGCCACGATCTCCCTGCACGAGAGGCACCGTGGCGCGTATACTTGCTCGGACTAGTGGTGGTAGTGGGCAATGTCGTTCGGGCATCCTCGGTGTCATCAAGCATAGGTATATATGGCGGACCTGGAATGAAGGAAGAACCCTCACGCCCACGTGTGCGAATACCATTGCTGGGACCGCCCTTACGCGCGCGACGTCGGGAGTACCACCGATAGCCCAGAAGACCACATAGGGCGCCGAGCGCGAGACCAACAACGACGAAAACAGGGACGAGATAAAGGATGTTGAAATGAGAACCTGTGGCGGCTTGAACCCTCGGATTCGACGGCAAGGTGTTCGTAGGAGGGAGAGCCGAAATGGGGATTATAGTAGCTTGAGGTGTATTGGGCGTGGCGTTCGACGTCGTTGCTGAAAGCGGGATCGTAGACGCCGAAGCAACCGAAGAAGTAACCGCAGCGGCGGCAGCAGCCGAAAACGACGACGATGACACCACAGGAGTCGCCGACACAGTCGACTGACCCCACGGGGGATAAGGCCACCAGTTGATGCTAGTCGAAGTAGGGGTAGGTGTGGGGAGTGGCGTCTCTTCGCGTACTTTGTTTTCCAAATCCGTAATATGGATTTCTCTCTGCCCAGGGCCGTGCGTATGAAAATATGGACCCCCAGTTGTCCTGGGGGTGTTGGGAATTGGAGGTCCACTACGAGCAAAATTAATGTTAGGCCGGCTGATGGAACGTAAACCAGCTTCAAGAATACGGTCCGGAATCAAAGGGAGCTCCTGAAGCATGGTAAAAGAGAAAGACAATCAAGGGAGTGTGTCTGGAAGGAGAACGACGATCCCGATGCGCGACTCGACACCTAGTGCAGACAGATCTGCAATGGGTTTATCGAAGCGAAGTCCGGCAGCAATGAAAGTCGAACGGCGAATGGGATGCAGAGATGATGCGTAAAATGTCCCAGTGACGGCTGAACGGCAAGTGTTCCTCCAAAACGGCTTTGGACGGACTGGGAGTAGAGTCAGCTACTACACACTTGGTCATTGGAAGAAGACACGTACATAGAGTCGTCGGAGGGGGGGCAACAATCGATGTAGAGCTACGCCTGCTAGGCCTAGGGACGGACTCCGGCGATTTGGGGTGAAAAGACAAATAGTCAGGTGAACGAATAGAACGTGTGTTCTCCAGAGAGGGTTCGGGAGATGCAGAAGGTGGTCTACGAGCCCTGGGTCTAGATCTAAAAGTATGGGGAGGTGGAGAAAGGAGGTTTTTGTCTCGGACTCTGACCGGGGACAGGGGAGGAGTATCAGTATCGACCATTTGGACGGTGACTAGGGGGGTAGAAACGATTGGAAGTGTCGACCGGCGGTTGAAGCGACGAGGGAGACCAGTCTCCTTGGCCAAGGGGAGGTAAAGAATGCCCGGAGAATGCAAAGTAGTGAGATCCGTCATAATTCGTACGTTGAGGAAGAAAAGAAAAGCTTGTTGTATGAACAACGGCGGCTAGCTTTATATTCGGGGGCGGGTGCTGTCATGCCTGCTGGTGTCATGATAACGGGATTACGAATCACACGCTACAGTAACTTACGGTAACTCAATAGTAGATCTTCAAGGCGTTGGGTCCACCTATTGTTCCCAATACAAGCCTGGTTGCATGCACTCTGTGAAATGGGGACGCCAGGTGACTTAATCTCTTGTTATTACAGTGCCGCACCCTGACCGGCCTGACCACGCGCGAACACCAGTCGTCACTTTCCCATCACAGGTGGAAGTTGGAAGACATCTTGGAAGACATTGATGGGCATATTCGAGACCCGTGATAGTGAATGACTGCATTCGCCCACACATGGTTCCACCGTCACGTTCTCTGCATCAACACGCCGCTCAAGCGTGCTCGAGGACGTCGAGTCGCTTTCGATACGATCCATTTTTATTCAGACAAGGTCGGTGAGGGCTGAGCCGTACCTGTAACAACCCCGTGAAGTCCGACCGTCGACAGGTGTCACGACAGAGGCTTCGATGGGATGGGATATGTCCCTGTGTGGAATTGTACATACTGTATTGGGCAAGGCCGGCCCCCACACAATTCGCTGGGGTTGCCAAGGCAACCTACGTCGCAGTATGGTCCCGCTGGGCCCATTACTGTACAGAACACTTTCGTCTAAAGAACAAAACCATGCTCAAACTGTGAACCACACCCTAAAACAATCATTAGCGTATTCCATCGGAATCCGGGTCTGAAAAATAGACGCATAACATTCACCGAATTCTACGCTGGGAAGCGTGAGCTGAATTCGTGGGCCAGGCACTAGCAGGCAGGCGGCGACACTGGACTCTAATGCTCGTACAATTTTGACCTGAAGAGCATGGGCGCTGGGAGAATCACTGAAATGTGATGCATGACCAACGCTGCCATCAGGATACGTATATTCTCACTGACTTATCCTTCGATAGATATGTAGCTTACTGACCACCCTCGGGTTGTCGCCGTCACTATTCTGCACTATTTAAAGAAAAGAGTCCTAGAACCTTCCGGAAGAACTGGATCCAAACCGCATGGGGTCGCTGGAAACGATGTTCGTTCAGAAGTCCGTGTTCGCGTGTGCTGTAACCGAATACCGTCGCCGCGCGATCTCATCGTCGTGAGTCTGTGAATTTTTGTCTGGACCAGCAGAACACAAACCAGATCACTAGTCATTCCAGCCTAGAGTACAGTAATATTCACACTGCGCAAGTGTACATGCACAGACTGGTCGTTCTGGAACGTTTCAGCTGAAAAGAGGGGGCCACTCTCCGTCGGGTGCATGCGGATTCAGTAGGTGTAACGGCGTGATACGGTCATTTGCAGCAAATGACCGTCACCCCCGCAAGGCCCATCTTCACTAGCTTCACTGGCGAGGCCATTGGCATTGGCGAACTCTCCTAGCGCCGCGTGACTCAGGCCGTTGCTCTCAGAGGTGTCTACCTATCAGTGACCTGCGCCTCCTATCCTCTTGCTAGCATGCCCTCCCTCTGCCTGCTTGCGTCCTGCTGCCGATCGTCAAGGACAACACGCAGCGCGAGGAAAGTCGTGATGGCGAACCATGCGACTTCAGGTTGCGTGAGAGTCTACGTCCCAGAACAGACACAAGTCCGGCACGATTGCACGTACGGTAGTGGTACGTACGTAGCTATTGGTCTGTGAACGGGTTGCGACAATCTCGCAAGTCAAGTAGGTGCAGAGCTACAGTAGTAATACTTCGTTGACCGTTTCGCTGGTGGGCGTCGGATTACGTCATTATATCTGGTCACAAAATAAAAGCTTGAATGTCTCTAGTCTGAGTATTACTACAGTGTCTGCCGGATTCTTAACCGACTGCGAGCAAGTCATCCTCACCCTTTGTAAAGTAGATGAAAGCCAAGAAAGAAAAATGGGTGGCGTGGCACGGAGATGGAAACAGGGCCGTTGCTTAGCACCACGGGGGCGGAAATGGCCTAATAGTAGACTTGTAACGCGTTGGGCCCACCACAGACTTCCGAGGCGTCCCCAACACATGCTTGGTTACATGCGCTCTGTGAAATGGGGGCACCAGGCGACCTGATCTCATTCCCGCACCCTTGTCACGCAAGAACACCAGTCGTCAGTCGGCTTTAGCCGTTCCACCACAAATGAAGATAGGGAAACCTACAGCATTCCTGGGCATATTCGAGACCAGCAATCGAGAACGACTGTGACTGACATGCGTTTACACACGATTCCGCTGTCACACTCCCTACATCAATGCGCTGCTCAAGCGTGCGGGAGGATATCGAGTCGCTTTCGAGACGATCAACGTCCGTTCAGACAAGGTGGTAAGGCCGAGCCGTACCTGTAGCAACCTCGCGAAGTCCACGCGTCGACGGCCGGCACAACAGAGGCTCCAATGGGATACGTCCCCGTAAAATTGTACAGATTAAGCAAAGCCGGTCCGCCACATGTTTCGCTGGAGTTGCCCTGGCATCCCATGCCGCAGTGCAGTGCGTTTGGGTTTTGCCGGAAATTGCCATGCTGGATCCCATTGTCGTTACCAAAGAACGTCGAACCATGCTGAAGCTGTGAACCACACCCTAATATTCGTCAGTAAACATTATATCCAAGCCCGGGAAATATACGCACAACATTCCCTGCCGAATTCTACGCCAGCAAGCGAGAATCCCCGGGCCTGGCAGGCGGCAACACAGGATTCCACTGTAGTGCTCCCAGCCTCGACCCTGACCTGAAGAGCACGGGCGCTGACCGAATCACTGAAAAATGATCAGCACTGTTATCAGGTCACGTATACGCTCACTGACTTGTAACAACCAAGGCCGTTCCACAGACCAACAGATGGGACCAGGGCCGGGATGATGAAATTCGAGTTGATCCTCTGATACATACTGGCTGCATACAGGCCACCACAGCCGCCCACCTCGGATGGGTCGCCACTGCACGGCCAAGAGCTGCAGCTGGAGAGACCTACGTCCTCGTAATAATTATCGAAGAAATTGCCACACGCTAGATAAGGTGACCATTCAACTTAGCAATTCAATGCCATGTCTTTCGCAGAGGACCTACAGCACTCATAGCCATTTGCCAGGCCCATAAAGCGGAATGAAGTCGACCGGCTATCGCAGAAGGCGACACATTTTTCTATCGTCATACCTGTATAGTCCGAATGGTAGGCGCCGGTGAGGACCGGGGATCCGAAAACTCCATAGTCCCTACACAGGAAGAACATGGGTCATTCAGCCAAGTATCTCGTGTGTGCATGGGGGAAACTCACAGTAGACACAGAATGTTCTCCCACCCTTGGGGAACCGGGCTCCTGGAATGCAACTGCACAGAAGTGGCGAGGACCTGTTGACCAGGAGCTTTAGGTTCTAGAGGCATATCTGAGGACATAGACCGTAGGCGGTACACTTACCCGTCCCGCAAAAACGGAGGCCCAGGCGAAGAGTGATAGACGACGCATGGCAAATGTTTTGGCGGCCGCATCAAAATGCATCCACCTCGCGCTCTTTATAAGCAATTGCGTTTCGTATTTGCGGATACACGTTCCATGGCTGTCGAAGAGATGGCGGTGAGAAGATGTCGGGTATCAAACGGTCTTGGCAAACGTCTGTGTGTAGTGGGTGGTCCCTACATTTTACTTGACAGACCGTCGCGCAAAAAGTGCGGTTATGCCAGGTCACCAGCAGGCACTGTGTAGAAGTAAGTTATGTCGATATCGAGCGTGCCTCGGGGGCCAAATCCAGGAGAATAGTCAGGCCATTGCCGTCAGATACTGACAGATTGAACGAGACACTTTGAATCGGTGTCCGTTCCACTCACCTTCAATCAGGGCACCAGGAACGATCCTAGCGCCTGAACCTGCATCTAGGAACAATATGCGCGCCTATGCAATCCTCTTGCTGTATCCCGCCAACTAACTTAGCCATCGCAGACGATAGGGTCGAATCATCCGGCGTCAAGACCAACATCCCCAAATACGAGACCCAAAAACGTTTGTCACGAGTCTCCGCCCAGGCGGTGGGAAGCTGTCAAGGGTCGCAAAGTGTCAAGATTTTCAGGGGTCTCCCGTCATACGGCAATTTACTGTAAGTTTGAAAAGAAGCGCAATTACATAGGTAGAACTCCCCATAATTGCCGCTGGGAATAACATTCACGCTAGACATGTCCAATATTGGTACCGGCATGCACCCGTTTTGAGTACCCACCATTGTTCTACATTATTTTCTGAGCAGTGTCCAGTAATCCTCTTAAGAACCTGATCCAAAGCGCATGATGGTGTCAGAGTTCTTTTTGCGCCGACCATTGGCAGCGGCTGAAGTGAAGTGGTGGGAAAGACCCTCATTACCCGAATGGGTATGGCTGGAGGCAGATTCGGGGTACAGCGAAGCGGCGCGGCCAGGGGAATCGGATAATAATGAACGGTGCCGTATTAATTACCAACAGTTGCAAACAGGTTTGGAGGCTAATGGTCCCCACATTCGAGTATGAGCAAAGGGAAGGGTAATTGTTTCAATTGCGGGAAGAGCAGTTAAAGATCCCAGCCAAGACGACGGGGCAGCGACAGGATGAATGAGTCCGAGAGCGGAGGCATGGCACAGGTCAAGGTGCAAGTACTAGTCCGGGCGCGACGTCGCGCAGCTTCGCGAGCATCGCTGAGGACAAAGAGTACTAGTCACTAATCTCGGCATGCCCAACGTTCAGCTCCTGTAGGTAAGTTACAGTGGCCGTAGTGCCAGTGGAAGAGTAGTGGAAGTGGAAGTCCGAGTCACAATTGCAGTGATGTTCGGAGGCTTGGCTCGGCCCGTGTCGTTTCATGTCATGTGACTAAATTTCCAGACAGTGTTCGTAAAAAAAATGAAATCGGTACTATATCTGTCACAAGGGGAAGAACGCTCCTACAACCCCCCTTGAACTCGTACCACCTCCTTCATTTGGCGTGGGCGAGCTGTGCCCTCCTGGGTGCTGCAGTCGCTCTTGGCTGCGGGGGCACACCCCAGTGGCTGTCTCCTCCCATCCCATACCATACTCGGACACAGGTCGCCTTCTGGCAACTGTGTGGTCCACAATGTCGTCTATCTGTGGCGACACTCAACCTCCGCCCTTCTTTACATCCCCCCTAGTACAATGAGGCCCAACTCAACCCTTGACCGGCCGGACTGGGCGGAAGCCGTTACGTTGACGCTCGACGCTAGCTACGTTTGAAGAGAGAATAAGGGGGGGTGACCCCCCGGCTGGGCTTCGGCCCACACAACCAGGTAGACGGGCCTTGGGCACAACCGCTAGGGGTAGTGGAGGAGACTCCTTACTCCTTGCCCTCACCCTCTCGCGAATGCTAGTTGACGGTGTCCGGGCGGTGACCAACTGGAATGGCTGGAACAGGCGCGACGAGGCACTTCCTGTGGAACAGGCAGTACAGCTGGGCACAAGTGAGGCCCATCCGCCCACATTACCAATATCCCCATCCAGGGCTGGAACGCCCCGGTCTAACCCTCACACACGGGGCCTTATCAGCCTCGATCATCCTTCCCATGGGGTCTCACACGCCCCTTCTATCACCCACCCATGCGGCCGTCACCCTCGCGTGGCATCACAGCTGCTTCATCTCCGGGACAGCTGACCCGCCGCCTGATCGAACATGCGGCCGCGTCCCATTACCGCAAGGCCTTGTTGGTCTATCAACCCCCCCATGCCGCTCACTCCTTTGTGGCTTCCACCAAACTTCTGGCATCTAATGTCACGATAATCCAATCCACCGTGCTTCCCTCTAACAGGTGGCTTTCGCGGCTTCTGCTGCAATACTCTCCCCCCATGGGACCACGTTCCCTCGCATCCGCTTATTCATAGCACATTTCATCTTAGAGGTGCACCGGCCTGCTTACTCTTGTCACCGGCAACAGCTATCATCCACCGTGGGTTCGCAAGGGCCCTTTGTCCATCAATTCCCCAACCTCTTCGCAGGCTCTGGGGCTCGTGGGAGGTGGACTTTCCTGATCAACAAAACAGAGGTCGAAGTGAACTTGGCCCGCAGTCCCCCCCGTTAGGATCCAGAAGGTTAACGGGCCTGAGGTCGATAAGCGAGGAGGCTTGAGGGCGGGGAAGGGGATAACTGAAGTGTTTACGTACAGAGCAGTCAGCCGCACTCTAGGACCAGTTTAAGCTTAGCGCTTAAGGCCCATACCCTCGAAATATAAACGCATTTCGTTTTAGAGACGCTTTCTGGGTGATATGAGGGAGCTGCGTTCGGACGACTCGAAATAGGCCAAGCCAAAGAAATAAGCAATTTCATTAGATATAACGGTACGGTATAATAGCAATAGTTGGCCTACAGTAACGGACTGAATCACGGAAGCAAAAATTGTAGTCAATGTTACGCAACGCATTAGTAGTACATCTGCAATGCGTTAGGTCCCCCGCACACTTCCGTGCTGTCCCCAACACACGCTTGGTTACATGCATGCTGTGAAGTGGGGACGCTAGGCGACTTGATCTCGTTACCACACCCTAACCACGCGCGAAGAATCGGTCAGCGCTAGCCGTTCCATTACAAATGGAGGCGAATAGACCTACAGCATTCCTGGGCGTATTCGAGACCGGCGATGGTGAACGACTGTGATTGACATGCCGCCACACAAGATTCCACCGTCAGACTCCCTGCCAGTGCGTCAATGCGGAGCTCAAGCGTGCGCGAGGATACCGAGTCACTTTTGAGACAATCAACGCACATTCAGACATAAGTTTTGATAAACGCTGGTCCGTACCTATAGCAGCCTCGTGAGGTCCACCCGCCAGCAGCTGCCACAACAGAGGCTCCGATGGGGTAAGTCCCTGTAAAGTTGTAGAGATTGAGCAAGGCCGGTCCGCCACATATTTCGCTGGGGTCGCCTTGGCAAGCCATGTTGCAGTGGGGTTCGTCGGGGTAGTTTCGGAAATTGCCGTTTCGAATCCCGTCAGAGTTCCCAAAGAACGCCGAGCCATGCTGAAGCTGTGAACCACACCCTATCATTCAGAGGTCACCGAAATCCGGTCCTGAGATAGACGCACAACATTCCCTCCCGAATTCTACGCCGGCAAGCGAGAATCCCTGGGCCTGACAGGCGGCGACACAGGATCCCACTGTAGTGTTCCCAGCCCCGACCCTGACCTGAAGAGCACGGGCGCTGACCGAATCACTGAAAAATGATCAGCACTGTTATCAGGTCACGTGTACGCTCACTGACTTGTAACAACCAAGGCCGTTCCACAGACCGACAGATGGGACCAGGGCCGGTATGACGAAGGTCGAATTGATTCTTTCATAGCTACTGGCCTTGGGTTGACCATCATCAAAGCCACCACACCCACCCACTTCCGATGGGTTGCCGCGGCGTGTTGCACGTAGGGCCTACGTTCTCGAAAACATGCTCGAAGAAATTGTCGCACGCTAGGTATGTCAGCAAAGTCAACGATATCTCTGATTTCAGCGGACGTACAGCACTCAAAGCCGTTTGTCACGGCCATAAAGCGGTATGACACTGGTTGGCTATCACAGAATGCGACACAATTTTCTATCGTCATATTCGCGGGGTCTGCATAGTAGGCGCCGGTGAGTAGTGGGAGACCCATGATACGATTGTCTCTATGAAAGCAATAAGGGATTCACTCGGCCAAATATTTCTGGCACCGGGGGAAGTACTCACTCCATGCAGATAAAACTCGCCCACCCTGACGGATTTAAACTTCTCGTGGAATGCACCGAAGCAGCAAGGACCTATTGACAGGCTCTAGGAAATTTCTGACGACGCAAACTGAACGCAGGGCACCTACCTGTGCCGAAAACGCAGCCGCCAAGGCGAGGAATGACGGACGATGCATGGCGATGTCTTGGCTGGATCAGGATGTATAGCCTCCACACTGGTTATAAATGGTCACATTCCGTAAGTGGGACACGTCCCATGGGCCATGGCTGTCTGTAAGATATGACAGTGAGAAGTTGTCGGGCATTAAGTGGCCATCGGGGTGAATGAGTCTACGTACAATGAGTCTATCCAGCAATAGGTTGCGGGTTAAATGCGGTCGTGTCACCATCAGGGATCGGTTTGAAGGCACGCCCGAACTATCAAGTGTGCCTCGGGTGCCTGATCTCACGAAAAAGCCAGGTATACAGTAGCACCACTAAGTTAACTTAGACGTTGTCAGAAAATCCTAGGATTGGTTTCCGCCGCGCTCATTCTCCGCAGGACAATTCCGAAAATAACAGCCAAAGTGACAAGTTGACTTGGGCCTGAGAGAAATGAGAAGATCAGGTGTGATTTCCCCGTTTGAGTCGACTTATAGGCGCGTCCAAGCTGCAATATCACTTTCCAGCTAACAAGCCCTCGCAGGTGATAGGGTCATCGAATCAAGCCGATCTCTGACCAACGTTACCCTGATACAGCAGGGTCGAGGACGCTTGCCATGAGTCTAAACCTCTCTCGCCAAAGTAGCCTGAGAGACTGCCATGGGGGGGCAGTCGTAGAGAATCAAGATTTTCTGCAGGGGATCCCGCCATATGGCCGTTTAACTCCAAGAGGAAGCGCAATATCCATGGTAAGAACCTCCCACAATATGCCAGTAAAAGTGGCACTCACGTTTAAAGTTTGCCATAACATCCCCGTCGGAAGAACTGGGTCCAGTGCGCGCGGTGAGGGTACTGAAACCATTGACCGAATTCTTTCGCGACAGGGACGGAGGTGGCAGGAAGGACCCTAGCACCCACAATGGTCATGCAGTCATGGCCTATGTCACAAGAAACTATGACGGAGTGAGATCGGGCGTGTACGGCCAGAGGGTAGCGAAAAGTGACCTCGTACCGAGCTCATTCGCAACTAACGAGCGCACAAGTTGGGAGGTCCGATGGTCTCGATCGTGAGGAGAAACAACTGGAGAAAGAAAGGGTGGTCAAAATACGCTGAGACAGGCGAAGGAATCCAGCAACAGCCTCAGCCCGCAAGGGAGCAAGTTCTTGGCCAGGCTCGAGCACAACGTCGGACGAAGGTTTATTAAAAAGTGTGTCTGAGTTCCGATAAAATGGAGTCCAAGTACTGTCCAAGTGGAAAGTCAACCGGTTCAATTTTTGCGGATATTGCCGGCCAGAAAACTTTCGTCCGAAAAAGGTGACCTCATCTTCCAGATATAGTATTGCAGCCACCCTGCGGCCAAATCGCAAGTGCAGTACTGTAGCTGACACGTTACCCTGTTTGCGGGTGTTCTGAAAAAGGTACCCGACACATATTTTGGTGGTGAAGTGACGCATTCTAGCGATGCGAAATTTCATTATTATTACTATTGCATTACAGTAACAGTTGATCTAGTAGCGGATAATAGGAACAGAAAACGTGCACAATACCAGTAGTTAGTAGTTGTACAATTGCAATGCGTTAGGCCCACCACAGACTTCGGTATTATCCCCAATACAAACCTGGTTACATGCACTCTGTGAAATTGGGACCCCAGGTGACTTGATCTCGTTTCCGCACCCTAACCATGTGAATACGAGTCGTTAGTCAGCGCTGGTCACTCCCGTCAAAAATGGAGACGAATAGACCTACAGCATTCCTGTGCGTATTCGAGACCAGCGACCGTGAACGACTGTGACTGACATGCTGCCACACAAGATTCCACCGTTACGCTTGCGACGTCAACACGCCGCTCAAGCGTGCGTGAGGATATCGAATCACTTTATAGGTGATCAATGCACATTCAGAAAAACAAGATGCAAGGCAGAGTCGTACCTATAACTGCGAGGTCCACCCGTTGGCGGTCACCACGACAGAGGCTCCGATGGGATATGTCCCAGTAAAATTGTACAGATTGAGCAAGGCAGGTCCGCCACATAATTCTGTGGGGTTGCCTTGGCAACCCATGTTACAGTACAGCACGTCCGGGTCTTGCCGGTGATTGATATTCGTCTCATCAATTCCATTATAGTCCGTGAAGAACCTTGAGCCGTGCTGAAGCTGTGAACCACACCCTGATGATCGTCAATGTATACCACCCGAACCCGAGTCTGAACCTGAGAAATGAACTCACAACATTCCCTCCCGAATTCAAGTCCTGCGAGCAAGAATCCCTGGGCCTGACAAGCGACAACACAGGATTCTACTGTGGTGTTTCCAGCCTCTACCCTGACCTGAAGAGCACGCGCACTGACTGAATCACTAAAACATGATCAGTCCGGCAATCTTAATATGTGTGCGCTTGCTGACTTGTAACAACCAAGGCCGTTCCATAGACCGACAGATGGGACCGGACCAGGGATGATGAAAGTTGCATTGATTTTGTGATAGGTACTAGCCATCGGTTGCCAATCCTCCTTACCACCACAGCCACCTAGCTCCGATGGGTTTCCGGGGCAGGGCAAGTTGCAAGAGTTCTGGCCGACGCTCTCGTAAACATGCTCGAAAAAATTATCGCACGCTAGGTATGTCAGCAAAGTGAATTCCATACTTTTGCAGTGGACATACAGCATTGAAAACCATATGTCAGGCCCATGAAGCGGTACGGCACTGGTTGGCTGTCACAGAAGGCGGCACACTTTTCAATCGTCATACCCGCTGGGTCGGCGTATCCGGCACCGGTGAGCAGTGGGAGACCGATGTAACGATCATCTCTGAAGCGAGAATGGGATTCAATTGGCCGAATATATTCTGGTGCTTGATGAAAACTCACTCTAGGCAACCTATATATTGCCACCCTGGAGCACCAAAGCTCCTGGGACGCACAGAAGCAGCAAGGACCTATTGACCGGGAAGATTAGGCTCCAGGAGCTTTTTCTGAGGACACAATTTGAAGGTGGTGCACATACCTGTACCGAAAACACAGACGCTGCCAGTGCCAAGGTGAGGGACGTCAGACTATGCATGGCAATATCTTGGCTAGAGTAGACGCATCTCGTCCACATCCTTTATAGCCGGTCTCGGCATCCCGTAATTGAGACACGTTCCGTGGACGTCGAAGAAATGACGGTGAGAAGACGGCAGGCATTAAGTGGTTATCGGTGCGAATGAGTCGATGTGCAGTTAGTGCCCCTCACGTCCTATGTTGTCAGGTATTGCGCATTAAATGCGATCCTGTCACCTTAGGCACCACTGTGTAGGCAAATGAATATCCAGCGTGCCTTGAGAGCTCCGAGGCTATCCAGATGAACATCTCTCGCCAGTGGCCATCAGCAAATTGTTTGAGGACACTCTGGATCGTTGTCAGGGTTGTTCGTGTCTGTTCCCTTAATGGCGAGTCAGATCTGACCCGAAATGGAAAAAGGGTCCAGGAACGATGCCACGGACAAGTCGACATCCAGGAACGATGTACGGTGACTATCATCCAGTTAAGTAGTCTTCGCAAGGTATGTCACCATTCAACACCGAACTACTGTAGTATCGAAAAATAGGTACCCTCAGGACGCATGTCAAGACTCTTTGATCGGTCGCGCTTGGGTGGCAAAAGAAGCAGACATCATGATAGCCTGAGGAACAAGGTTTTCAGCGCGGGTTCAAGTTCCCCCACCGAATCCCTGGAATACTAGTATTGCGGTTCAAGTTTTTTAGGAGTGGTAAGCGTACTATGCAGTACAGGTAAGGCTCCCTGCGGTGTATTTCCAATCATAGGTGATTTCAGCGGTGTATCACTGGGATCGACTGGTGTCATCATGATGTGAGGATCCTGGCCCAGCAGAATTTTCGAAATCCACAATGAGATCGTGTTTGTACTTATGTTCGTCCGAGTCAAGGCATGGTGTTGTATGTTTCCACGCGTCCTGTTCGAAACGCTATCTCGTATTATCGTCGCAGAATATCCATGTACCGGGCCAGCAGGACATACTCTCTATAGGGTTTCTCTGTCGATCACCACGCATTCCTGGCCCTTGGATGCACGTATCATGGGTTATCCTGGCAGAGGAAGTTAAGAAAAGGGGGTCACTCTCCTTCTTTCATGTTTACAGTACGCGGACCCTACCTTCAATCAGTTTATGCGCCCCACAGAGCAGCAGGAATCTCGTTCCGACTGGAGTGTCTATCTATCCGCGTTCTGCGCCTTTTTTAACTCCTGTGGCGAGTATGCAAAGATGCGTTCGAATAAAACATGGCAAGATTATCTGTCTAGGTTGGAGGCGCCAGCGAGATTGCGAGTCTACACGAGACACTTCGAGATCTAGAACCGCTCGGTGAGGGCAGAAGAATCAGAGCACTGATGGCTATCTTTCGGAGAAGAGGGCTGTACCCATATACTGTAGTAGTACATCATCAGTAAAAGTAGCCGTGGAGTGTAATCCCTCCTATACAGGCAATAGATGATATTTTATTTTATTAGCATATATGACCCATAAAATATTTCCATAACCAGCGTAACGTGGCTGACATTATTCCGATTCATGAAAATCCTTGGAAATATTCCCGTTGTAACACGTATCATTGAAATCCATTACAACCGATTCTGTTGGCCATTATAATGGGGGTATATGGTCTATGTTTTGAAGCTAAATCCTATACAATGATACTCCTTCCTTCGCTCTGAGTCCCTTTGCAGTCTCGTCGCTGGCCCCGAGTTTGCACGCGGGTTTTTTATGACAAACGAGCTCGCAAGTACCAATGACCCTCTCGATGCTATCATCATCTGAGGCGTCAACATTGGCTTCTTCAAGTTCCTCCATACCTCATTCCCATCCAGTGAGGTCTACAGGTTGGTTCTTTACCTCTTTCGGAGTCTTTCCTATCATTCCTACAGCGTCGAGTTCAAGGCCTGGTTCAAGGGTCAGCTCGCACACGTTGGGACCTTCACGCCGATCGGAATTGACCCAAGCTCCTATACAAGTGCGTCGTTTTGTCCACCTTTGCGTTCCGGCTGTTGTCGGCGTCTTTTCAACATAGCCCGAGCCATCAGCCCCATGGGGGGCATGCTAGTGCCACTGACGCCGACGCGAGCTGCGTGACCCGCCGTCTTTGCCTTGTTTTCCAACAAGCACCCAACGACAATAATCGGCGAGTACCGGTGATACGACAGCGACTACAACAACCGTGACAATGAGACAGCGAGCACGACGACAACTAGCATTGCAACTCCTGCAACTCGGATAGTGACTACGACAACAACTACGATGACGGCAACAACAGCGGCAGCGAGCAGTTGGTCAATGTAGCACTGAGCTGCGTCCGCTGCGCTCCTTCCGTGACAAGATCATCCTCCCGGCATCGCAAATGTGAGCGTGCCACAGGTCCTCCCCTATCTTAAAAACTGACATGTGCACGAGGTCTCACAAGGCCGGCAACCCACTGCCGCCTGCCTCGCTCACTGCCCGACGCCCCCGCCCCATCGCAAGGCAAACTCGCTGTCCAGCATGTGCTCAAAGTCGTGCGATCCGATGCGTCCGTCACGCGCGCCGCGGCACAGCGATGGGGCCCTTACGTGGCTGACACTCACTCGTTCCACTCTGGCAATGTCCCGTGCGATCGCCATGGGTGGCAAGCCAGGTCCGCTGAGTCTCGATGAGCCGGGCTCGGACTTTGAGGACGACGCGCCGACGCTGCGGCTGACGACACCGCGACGACCGCAGCAGCTACAATGGTGGAGTCGGGTAGTGGTGACGATGATGGCGGCGAGGGCGGAAGTGGTTGACCCCACAAGCACACGCACTCACGGAGGCTTGCAGAGGTAGGCCTGTAGGGAATGCGTGCACGAGTGGATGATTTCCTTAATAAGTAGGATAGATTGGCACGTGTATTATCAGCACAGGTGGTGTAGTAGTAACACTAGTGAGACGGTGACCCGGAGGTTGTGAGTTCGAATCCGTCTGAGGCAAGACACTGAAAACAATGGATAGCATGTAAATAAGACAATTAAGTAAAGCGTAAAGTAGAAGTAGAAGTAGAGGGCGGACAATATATATTTTTGGTCACAATCTGGTAACACTATACCATTGATAAGGCATTACATGTAGTTGCCCAGTAGCGATCCAATGCAAGTCTGGCAATTCTTACAGACATTATAAGGGTTTTTTCAAAAGTAGCGTCCCGTAGGTGGTCAATATAATGCTGACATAAACATTCCCACCCATACATGGACTTTCAGAATATTATATTCAATTCCTATACTATATAATGGATTCCCTGGCCCATATATAGGGCGACACATTTTAGTGATGATAGAAATCTCAAGCCATTAGAACGTCTCATGGTTTGCTGGGGTACCTTGAATCCGTGACACGACGACACAAAACGGGCAATTTACATGGATTTTGATTCCTTGATGTTGAGCGATAGGTGTCAAGACTAGTTGTCTTGCAGAACTTCAATTCCTCTGGAGCACACGGCGATATGATTGGGGTGCTGTGTACTCATGCGCGCAATTTCCCAGGGTTTTGGACTCTACCGCACCTCACATAGTCATACGTTCAACGTTCAGCCCTTGTAGAAACCACACCGCCGCCCAGGAACCCTTGTCCAGCAAATGGATGTAAGTGATTCGACTTTGCAACTTAAAATTCTACCTTCAGTACGAATGCCGCCCATTGGGTGAATTATAGAGATCGTCAGTACATATTGAGAGTTCAAAAAACCGTTTCCCTGGCACCATATAAGAGGAGATACAACATTACGCAACGCACTAGCGGTACAGTTGCAACGCGTTAGGCCCTCCGCAGACTTCGGTGCTGTCCCCAGTACAAACTTGGTTACATGCACTCTGTGAAATCGCGACCCCAGGTGACTTGATCTCATTACCACACCCTGTCCACATGCGAACACCAGTCATCAGTCGGCGCCAGCCATCCGGTCAAAAACGGAGACCTACAGCATTCCTGGGCGTATTCGAGAGCTGCGATTGTGAACGACTGCGACTGGCATGCCGCCACACAAGATTCCACAGTCACGCTCCCTACGTCAACACGGCGTTCAAGCGTGCGCGAGGATACCGAATCGCTTTCGAGGCGATCAATGCTCAATCAGACAGCGTTGATAAATACCGAGCCGTACCTATAACAGCCCTCTGAGGTCCATCCGCCGGCAGTTGTCACGACAGAGGCTCCGATGGGATATGTCCCAGTAAAATTGTACAAATTGAGCAGGGCTGGTCCACCACATATTTCGCTGGAGTTGCCTTGGCAAGCCATGTTGCAGAACGGTGCGTTTGGGGTTTGCCGGAGTCTGCCGTCCTGGATCCCGTCACTATTACTAAAGAACTTTGAACCATGCTGAAGCTGTGAACCACACCCTGATATTCGTCAGTGGATATTATCGAAATCCAAGCCCGGGATAGACGCACAACATTCCCTCCCAAATTCTACGCCAGCTAGCGAGAATCCCTGGGCCTGGCAGGCTGCGACACAGGATTTAACTGTAGTTTGTCCGGCGTCGACCCTGACCTGAAGAGCACGGGCGTTGACAGAATCGCTGAAACATGATCAGCGCTACCATCAGAATAGTAAGTGCGCGTTCACCGACTTGTAACAACCAAGGCCATTCCACAGACCAACAGACGGGACCAGGGCCGGGATGACGAAAGTCGAATTAATTCTTTGATACGGACTGGCCAGCCGTTGCCAACCTGCTTTGCCACCACAGCCACCCACCTCCAACGGGTTGCCGCTGCACGGCGTGTCGCAGCTACCAGGGACGCTCTCGAAAATAAACTCGAAGAAATTGTCACACGCTAGGTATGTTAGCAAAGTCGGTGCGACCTCTTCCGAGTCTGCATTGGACGTACAGCACTCAAAGCCATCTGTCAGGCCCATATAACGGTATGACACAGGTCGGCTGTCACAGAATGCGATACACTTTTCTATTGTCAAAGCTGGGTCCGCATAGAAAGCGCCGGTGAAAAGTGGGAGACCAATGGCACGATTGTCTCTATGAGGAAGAAAAAAGGGTTCGCTCGTCCAAATATTTCTGGTTCTCAGGCAAAAACTCACTCTAGGCATATAATACTCTTCCAGCCTGGGGGATCCAAGTTCCTGGGATTCACCGAAGCAGCGAAAACCTGTTGGCCAGGGGGTTAGCCTATAGGGGCCGTTTTGAGGGCGCGAACTGAAGGCAGTGCACCTACCTGTGGCGAAAGTACAGACGCCAAGGCGAGGAACGACAGACGATGCATGGCAAACTTGAAGTTTTAGTAGCCACTTCAAAAGCATCTCCTCCACGCTCTTTATAAGTGATCGCATTGCGTAATTGAGAGCCATGTTCCATAGGTGTCGAAGATGACGGCGAGAGAACGTTGGGTATTGACGCATATTATTGATGGGCGAATGAGTCCATGTACAGCCTGAGCCTGATTCGGTTACTGTAGTGGCGTTTACATTCTATCACGCGGCGAAGTGCGCTTTGAATGCGGCCTGCGGCCATGTCACTGTCAGGGACCAATGTGAAGGCACGTCATACGACAGCATTGAGTGTGCCTCTGGTGCCTCATCTTGCAAGATGCGAACGGGGATACTGTAACTTAGTCTGTGTCGCTGACTCGCATTTATTTTCTATAAACCTAATTCCGGAATTGAGGTCGGCTGGTCCCGAAGAAGGACAAAGCAGGTAGGTTTTCCCACGGTTGTCGGTTCCCTGTTCTGTGCCTCGCATCCTCTTTCTACTCTCCCATCCTGTAGCGAGTACACAAGGGCGAGTTTGACTCTGAGCGAAGCAGGACAAGACCATGTCGACGACTGTTTCAGGAAGGAAGCACAAGAGGGATACCAAGCATCGAGAGAGTTGGGGCAAGGGGAAAAAGCGAGTCTACGCGAGACACTTTTTGAGACTTAGAACCTTTAATTGCTTAGAACGGTTCAACGCGAGCAGAGGAATGAGAGCACACTGATGACTATCTTTTACAGAAGAGGACTGTATCCATATATACAGAATCTTCATCTGACATTTCTAAACTACTTGACCGCCTCATGGCCCGTTAGGGTGCCTTGAGGATCTGCGGCGCGATGATACGAGTAGAGCGTCTCGGCTCGGGGTCAAAAATTTGATCGTTCCCAGTCAATGGCCTCTGGATTTGGCCCCCCGCTCTTCTGCTGTCCTCCTGCTGGTCTGCAGTGGCGGCCCCAGCAAGGGGCGACCTCTACCGGTGGGGGTTATATACGCCGAAGTTTTCGGCATCCGGGAAACACTGCCGCATATGGATACCATGGCACAGCGCCTGCCGAATCCCCGTATTTAGTATAGCAGCTACCCAATTGGGCCAATGTCTTGTGATGCTAAATCGCTCATAAATGACGCTTTTGGAGTAACGGGCTTTGTGTGTTGTAAACCTTTGGCGGTGACCCAGACGTGACTCGCACCTTGCTTGCACCGGCCTGGAGATTGCGAAATTTCATTATTTACGGCATAGAATAAGAACAAAAATTAGCCCAAGGGACCAGATCACAGAAGCAGAGATTAAACGCGCTAGTAGTACAGCTGCAGTGCGTTAGGCCCACCACAGACTTCCGTATTGTCCCCAATACACGCTTGGCGACACGCACTCTGTGAAATGGGGACCCCAGGCGTCCTGATCTCATTACCACACCCTGTTCACACGCGAACACCAATCGTCAGTCAGTGAAAGCCATCCCGTCACGAATGGAGATTGGTATACATACAGCATTCCCTGGCGTATTCGAGACCAGCAATCGTAAACGACTGTGACTTGCATGCGCTCACACACGATTCTACGGTCACGTTACCTGCATCAACACGGCGCTCAAGCGTGCGTGAGGAAGTCGAGTCGCTTCAGAGGCAATCAGCGCTCGTTCCGACAAAGCCGATAAGACCGAATCGTACCTATAGCAGCCTCGTGAGTTCCACCCGCCGGCGGCTGTCATGACAAGGGCTCCGATGGGATACGTCCCCGTAAAATTGTATAGATTGAGCAAAGCTGGTCCGCCACATAATTCTGTGGGGTTCCCTTGGCAACCCATGGTGCAAAGGTGTTCGTCCGGGAATTCCCGGTGATTGGAATTAGTTGAATCGATCCCATTATCGTTCGTAAAGAACGCCGAACCGTGTTGAAGCTGTGATCCACACCCTAACGGTCGTCAATTATACGTTAAAAACCAGAGACGGTGAAATGGACCCACAACATTCTCTCCCAAATTCTACACCTGCAAGCGAGAATCCCTGGGCCTGGCAGGCGGCGACACAAGACTCTACTGTGGTGTTTCCGGCTTCGACCCTGACTTGAAGAGCACGGGCGCTGACTGAATCACTGAAACACAATCAGCGCCGCCATCAGACTAAGTGTACATTCACTGACTTGTAACAACCAAGGCCGTTCCACAAACCAACGGACGGGACCAGGGCAGGGACGATGAAGTTCGTATTGGGATTGTAATAGGTACTGGCTATCTGCTGCCAATTGAAGTTGCCACCACAGCCGCCTACCTCTAATGGGTTGCCGGGGCACGGCGTGTTGCACCAAAAGTCGGCTTCGCTCTCAAAAACATACTCGAAGAAATTGTCGCATGCTGAGTATGTTAGTAAAGTCACCGCCAACTCTTTCGAAGTGGACGCACAGCACCGAAAGCCATCTGTGATACCCATGAAGCGGTATGACACAGGCTGGCTTTCGCAAAAAGTTGCGCATTTCTCTATCGTCATACCCACCGGGTCTGCATAGCCAGCGCCAATGAGCAGTGGGGCACCATTGTCACGATTGTCTCTGTGAAGGCAGAAAAGGATTCATTCGACCATTCATATCTAGTGCCCGAACGGAAACTCACTGTAGGCAGATAAAAGTCGACCACCCTGGGGGAGCTAAGCTCCTGGGACGTACCGAAGCGGCGAGGACCTTGAGTAGGAAGTTTAGGCTCTGAGGTTTTTTCCGAAATCACAAACAAAAGACAGTGCACCTACCTGTATCGAAAACACTGACGCCAAGGCGAAGAACGACAGACGATACATGGCAAGTCTCAAAGGTCGCTTCAAAAAGTCTCCGCTCCCTTTAAGAGCGGTCACAGTCCGGAACTGAGAGTCTAGGTGCATTTACTGTCCCATTATACTCTATACGGGACAGGGCGCATAAACTGCGGTCATGTCACTGTCGGGCGACAGTGTAAAGGCACATCAATACAACCAAGTGCGCCTCTGGTGCGGTGGTGCCTGATTTTGCAGTTAGCCGGGTCCCCAGTAATGCCGCCGGAGGCTGTTAGAGAGTTGAATGAGGACACACTCTAGAATGGTGTCATCCACACACGCAGTCCGCGGGGTAACTCCGATACTGATTGTCAGTGACGAGTCCACTCTGCCGGAGAAGAAACGAGCGGACCAGGCGTGTTCCCGGCACCTGAATCGACAGAGGCACTAGTATGCGAGTTCAAGCAGTAAAGTTACCATCCAGCTACCCTTTCCCAGCAGATCATGACCGAATCACCCAGCATCTAGCCGATTTCTGTCCGATGTTACCCTGGTACTGAGGACACTTATCATGAGCCTCTCTCCGCACGGGTAGCCAAACAAGAAGCCATGTGAAGCAGCCGTGGAAGAAGGTTAGGATTTTCTTCAGGGGTTTCCCGCCATATGGCTGGTTAACCCCAAGAAGAAGCGCAATATACATGGCATAGGGAGAACTACCCATAAAAAGGTACGCTCCTGCGACAACTAGCAACGGCATGCGAGCGCCCTGAGTCCCCGCCACCGGGCCACCTTATTTTCCATGGGTTCTCGTATTATAAGGTCTGGGAGAGCGGAATCAAGATGAAGGCATTGGAAATGATGTTCTGCCCTCGTACCGTCCTGTAGTTCCAATCGTCCTGCGGTCTCATATTGTCGTTGCCTTCCCCTGCGTCTGTGGAAACTACTGTGTCTGGTCAGCAGAGCACGAACTCGGCAGCTCCTGGATCGATCCGAGTCAAAGTGGATCCTTCACTTTCACGAGTTGTTTACCTGGTAACAGTACTTAGAAGAGAAGAAAAGAGGGGAAAGAATGCCATAACTTAATTTTGGACATTCTCTCTGCTAGGATGGGATATGATATAAAACTCCTGGATCAGCGCCAAGGTTGATTTCAAGTTCAAGGTGTAGCAAACCACCAGCTCAGCCTGGCGCGGCTTTGGACTGACTGAACCGAGTCACCTGACCACGTGGAGCATATGCGCGGCGGGCGACCCTCGTTGGCGAATCAAGGCGCCCCGCGGCAAAATTATGAGATATATGCTACCCTCTCACAAGAATGAATATAGAAATGAGCACTAGCTGTTCGGCATGGTCTATGTCATGCTAACCTGATTGTAGATTGCGCCGCGGATTTGTACGCAATGATGAAGAGACACGAGAGACAGCCCAACAATAGAAGGTCATCATGTAGCGGAAACTTTGCTGGTCACCCGGGACAATAGCCTGAGGAGTTTTCCAATCTAGCTCTTGATGCAAGATTTGGGGGGTAAGTTTTCCAGGGGGGTCCCTCAGTGCACGAAGAGCGATATAGGCAAGGATATAAGTGGTGCTTGTGTCGTTTAACGACAGTCGTCAATCACACCACTACACAAAGTTCTTGACCGTGCCATCGCCATTTCCCATACATTCGTGGAAACTGAGCGTGACTGTGTCTGGTCAGTGAGACGGTGTTTTTATTTGGGCCATTTGATTGATAGACACTGCATCCGCCGGATTCTCGACTTCTGGACGTAAGAGCAGATGGAAATTATCCTGACGCCTTTCAGCAGAGGTCGAGAAAAAAAAAAGTCATTCAGATCTTTGAATTTTGCTCGTAAGGTGTCTTTAGAGAATTACAACGCAGAAATTGTAAATTCTATCGCGTAATCGTTAATAGTAGATCTGCAACGCGTCGGGCCCACCACAGACTTCCGTGCTGTCCCCACTGCACGCTTTATTACACGAGCTCTTCGGAATGGAAGCGCCAGGCGACTGGATCTGATTACCGCACCCTAACCACAAGCTGTCAGTTAGTGCCGGCAGTAATACCACAAGTGACTGGTAGACGTACAGCATTCCTGGCCAAACTCGAGACCGGCGATCGTGAAAGACTGTGACTGACAGGTGCTCACACACGATTCCACCGTCACATCCCCTGGATCGACACGGCGTTCGAGTGTGCGTGAAGACGTTGAGTCGCTTTCGAGGAAATCAACATTCAGTTGGAGAGACAAGGCTAACAACGACCAAACCGTACCTGTAACAACCATGAGATTTCCACCCGCCGGCGTTCTTCACGACAAACGCTCCAATAGGATATGTTCCCTTAAATTTGTACACATTGAGCCTGCCCGCTCCACCACATAATTCGGTGGGGTTGCCTTGGCAAGGCATGTTGCAGTACGCATTGTCCGGGTGTGGCCGGAAGTTGCCGTGTTTGATCCCGTCGTCGTTTCCAACAAACGTTTGACCATTCTCAATCTCTGAACCACACCCTAACATTTATTCGTCAGTGAATTACGCAAATGTCTTGAGTCTGTGAAACAGACGCACAGCATTCCTGCCCGAATTCTACGCCGGCAAGCGTGAGTTGTTGATCCTCGCAGGCGGCGACGCAAGATTCCACTGTAGTGTCCCCAGCGTCAACCCTGGCATGCAGAGCACGAGCGCTGGGCGAATCACTAAAACCTGATCAGCTGTGCCGTCAGGGTACGTGTATGCTCACTGACCTGTAACAACCTTTGCTCTTCCACAGATCAGCAGATGGGACCCGGGTCGGGATGACGAAAGTCAAGTCGGTCTTCTGATAGGTACTGGCCGCAGATGGGCCACCGCAATCCACCCGGACGGATCGCCGCTGCATGGCGTGCTGCTGCACGCATGGTTGCCCGCCCCCTGAAAGATATACTCGAAGAAATTGTCACAGGCTAGGTGAGGTGACCTGATTTAGCAAGACGATGTCATATCCTCATAGAGGACGTACAGCAGTGAGAACCGTCTGTCAGGGCCATAAAGCGGTATGACACCGACTGGCTATCGCAGAAGGCAGCGCAACTTTCTATGGTCATATTCGTGTGATCGTCATACGATGCGCCATTGAGCAGTGGGAGGTGATACGGGCTTCCCCCGTCTCTACAGACGAGAAAAAGGGTCACTCAACCAAATATATCCAGCGCATGGGGGAAACTCACTCCAAGCAGCGAAACGACGTCCACCCTACGGGATCCGCGGTCCTAGGATGCAACGTAGCAGCTAAGACCTATTGGCCAGAAGGTTTAGGCTCTAGAGGTATTTGAGAGCGCAAACCGTAGGCCGGACACTCACCTGGTCGAAGAACACCGAAGAGCAAAGTAGGAACGACAGACGAAGCATGGCAAAGTCTCGAGGGCCGCATCAAAAAATATCTTCCCTGCGTCCTTTATATACTGTACACCGCCAGTTGGAACAAGCAGGAATATTACTGTATGCGCATCAGGCGGTCATCATGGTGGCGAACAAGTCATGTGCAAGAGTGACCCTTGTTTACGTAGGCGGACAGGTGAAGCGCACTAAGTGCGGTCGTGTCACCGTCAGGCACCACAGCGTATGTCGGCATTTACCCCGGCCCGTTCGGAGCTGATACCCACGTGACACTGCGTTTGACATCGCTTTCAACTCTTGTCCCTTGATTTCAAGTGTGCACACGGCAGCATACCCAGACCCTTACGTTAATGTAGAGGTGGCCCTGACGGAATGTAAACTACATGCCTAGCATAGTCGTACCATATAGAATAGCCATGTTCACCCCTTGGATTTGCCAAGGAGGGCTGGCTGGCATCATGACCGACATCGTTCACTGTGTTCGATGTCTACTGGGGTGCAGTACCGTAACGGGACGACTGGGATAATTCTCACCATTCTGTCCAAGAGCATTAGTTGCCGAGCCTACCGTGAGTGGGAAGTAAACTTGAACTTGACACGACCCGATAGAAACAAGGGTCGTCAGGAACTTCAGGGACGATATTTCCGAGGCTAACTCGACATCTAGGCACCATGTGTGCATCCATCCCCGCACCGCAAAAACGTTAACTTACAGTACTACACTAGTTTACAGTATTCCGTATTCAGCTAACCGGTCATCGCAGAAGACAGATTCGAATCATCCAATGTTACCATACAAGCAAGGTACCGGGGACGCTTGCTGGAAGTCCCTCTACTGTGCGTACCACAGGACAATCGCCCTTGAGGTATGATATACACGCTAGTAGACATTTGCGACAGCCGACGCTGGCATGTAACTCGGAGCGTCCCGAGTTTCAACCGCTGATCCGCACCGATTTCTAGAAACGCATCCAGCCGTCTTCGTATTCTCCGAAAAGACTAAATCTAAAGTTTACGATGAGGAGCTGTTCGTTATTGCGGCGCGTGCCTGCGTGTGCATTGTGCTGTAATCGCAGACTCGTAGTATCGCCGTTTGTCAACACATTCAAGGAATATTACGGTCACACCGACCCTAGGGTTCCATTGATCGACCAAGCTACGGATTCTGGACTTTTTCACGCACATATAATTTGTCCAGGTCCTGTCACCTTCCAGCGGAAAACAATAATCAAAAGAGGACCACCAGTATGCCCTTCACTCGTACGTACTGTATGTCAAACGCGCGTGGTAGACCCAGCACACCTGACGGCCCCAATGAGTCGGGGAAGCGGAGATTGAGGGCATTGCGATCCATGTGCTTGTGACAAGGGGTGTAAACGTTTTTTCCGTCCTGCTGCCGCTGCAAGTTTGTTCCTAAGTTATCGCCGTCCTTGTCGTTAATGATACGTGTCTTGCGAACTAGGGAAATCAGCTCGGGGCCACTAGCACGGTAGGCCCATTAGAGTAGCAAACTGAACGATGCATTCAGAACCTATCGAAGTTAAGGGGTACCGGACCGCGGGCGTCAAACATTGAGCGCCGAAATGTTAAACCTGCGTGCCGCATGACGACTCTGATGTGTGAACTCGAAGGCACCTCGAAAATGACAAATACTACATAAAATTTAGCGCTGTAACGCCAGAGGCCTGGGGGGTTCCTAGTACTCACAATGGAAGGGCCCGAAGGACAGAGGTACATGTGTGGCATTAGAGAGGTAAGTATTTACTGTCGCAAAAAGGGGGGTCGAGACTGTTCCAAAAAGCTCCGTGGATTGGTCCATTGAGTACTGTATGTAGTTAGTGATCTGGCGCACAACGCGGCAAGTACCGCCGGCTCAAACCCAGGCACCACCCTTTTGTCCTCATCCATCTCCTGTAGGTGGAGATCATGGACGCCTACCACCTGTCCAGGCGGTGGGCGAGGAATAGCGAATGTGTCCGACCAGCTTCGCAACGTCGTCGACAAACACTCTCCTATTGCCGCCCGTGCGCCCTATTATGACGGTGATTGGTCAGAAACAGCCACACTCACGGCACAGGCCAACTCACCGGCGCTTCTATATACGTCTCGGTATCTGGCACCTTCATCTGTATTGCGGGTGTAGTGTCTTCTGAACACGTCGCGAAATCGAAGTAGCCGCACGGGATCCAATCGCCGAAGTAATGTAAAGTCCAACTATTTCAAGGTGGGATACGGTCGGAGAAGATCTTTGAAACAGTGACCCTTCGGCCGGGATCCGAGGCTTGATATCGAGGAGGGCAGGGTGTACAGCCTACTATGGCGTCAATCGTGCCCCCTCCACGAATAACACGCGTACACTGACCTCTACGATCCTGGTAGCTTCACCACTCGCACGACCGAACGGAGGGCAAGGGCCCTAGAACAGAGGAAAACGCGAAGGATCCATCGAAAGACACATTCACGGGACTGGCCAATGCCACAGTTGAACAGGAAAACGAGTGCGCCTTTGGAACTGCTTTGTAGCCTCGAAGACGACCGTAGTGATATTGGCCAGCGCACCTAGGGTGTCGACCAGCACAGGCATAAGCACTGGGTCGAATGGTCCCAGCCCGGTCCCGGCTTGACGCCGAGGGGCCCAGCGAGCGACTGGCCCCCCCAGTTGACATTCGAAGCTCGCGAACGAAAGCGGTGTCCTTCCAGAGGTACACCAGACGGGCGTGAATGCCGACTTCCCTCCACGTCAACAAGGATGTGCCGGCGAGAAAATAGATATGGTGGGGCGCCGAGCTTGCGCGGGGCTTCACGAAGTTGAAGCCTATAGCTGCGGAAAATGATGGGAGCGGTGACGTAGTGGGGGGTAGTACCTGCAGACCGAGAAGAGGCTGTTGAACTGAAGGAAGCGGTCGTAAGGGTAGCCCCACGACTGTAAGGACAACTCGATGATGTCGAGAAGGGTATCGAGAGGAAGGTCGGGAAGTTTAACCATGTGACAAAGCTGTGAAAACACGACGAGTTTCGAGAGTAATTTACTGCACAGGCCTAAAGACACAAATACAGTACAGTAAGAGGCCGTGTTCGATGACACACATTGTTCTTTCTGGACCAGACAATAAATGTGACCATCTGGGAGGGTCAGAAAAGATGACACTGATAGAGGTATGTGGACAACCACGTTGGTGGGTCACCGATACGTTGGTCTACGGTTTACGCCGACTCTATGGGACTGAGAAACGGAAATAAAACGACTGTCAGAGCCCTGCGTGCCGCCGTGACTTTCCATGTTACGACTCCGAGACGAGGGATTGGGTTGTGGTAATGCAGACCCGGATAACACCGCATCATTGATCGTCGCGTTAGGTCACGGTTTTACTACGATGCAATGGGTAAGTTACTGTATGTGTGATTATATATGACTTTTTGTTTTACTTGTTCTTCCATGAACACGCGACTAGAACCCCGCAAGCAAGCAGAGAGGGTCAGAGCAAGAGCACATTCCAACGGTCCCTACACCAGCACCTTCACCGACATCCGTTCCGTTCGACAATACTCGGGGACGACCGCCGCGTATGCTATGAACACGCCGACGTCTGGATCCGCCACTTTTTCCAACACGACATCCATTTCCGCTTCGGCCAATGGCAAAGCCATGACTGGCATAGCGTTTTGGGCTGCGTAAACCTAATGTTGTTGCATAATGGTATTGGTGAGTGATAGCGTGTGAACGACCGTTTCACCGCTGTAGCCGTTGGGACTCCAAAATGATAAATACGCGTTGTTGCGATTTTCTCGGTGACTGAAGAAGTGGGAAAGTTGGGGGGTTTGCAACACAGGCCAACTGGGATACGTTATAGGTTTTCGAGTCGGGGAGATGCGGTCGTCGTTAGCGACTAGCGTGCGGGTGGTTGGATACGTCCCAGCTTACAAAGGGCACAGCACGATACATCGCCGGGTATTGGAGTAGGGTGGGAGGGTAAAGAACGCACTTCGATGATTTCACTCCCAATATAGGAACAATCGCTTATTCCGACACCACACATCACACGCACGAGTTTTCTTCTTCTCAATGTCGGATAGTATCGTTGAAGCCCCACATGAGTTCCGGGGAACAATTGTTCACGAGGGATCGCGTACACCCATCTGGCTGAGTTCAGGAAATGAGGTAAAAGTGGATGGGTAAGAGTGTAGCCGGGCCGGGTACGATAGAATGGCCCGGAAAGGGAGGTTGAATACTAAGTTATGCGGATTGTTTTCGAGCCTCCGTTCGTGTCAGCGCATTAGGTAGAATTGTAAGTAATTGAGTTACTCACTATCCTTCGCCGTCTGATAGCTTTTCCAGAAAACAGGAATACTCCCACTCCCCTGCATGTTGCCAGTGCATGCTTTCTTTACGATCACTTTGCGATCACTGGCAGTTCACCTCGAGGCAGATCATCGTCTTCGTATATTTTTACTTTTCCATCTGCAAAATGCAGATACCATATGCTAAACCAACTCATTCAGCCGAACAAAGGACAGATTGCTCAGCTTGGCTCGTTTGACGACTAAGTTGACGACAGTAACTGGTACTACTAGTCTACTACTAGTAGTGATGCATATCACCCGGTGAGTCGGTACTAATACCACTGTACTAGGAATGAGTCATTTCTGTAGTACATAGGTAATCATAAACGACTCAGCAGTAGGGCAGTGGGAACGTAGGACAAGTCATGTGAATAAATTGTCGTGGGGGTCCATTATGTGGATCGTGACACCTAGATATCCTTAGGACTGCCACAAAGGAAATGAAACAGAGTCTATTCAGTGAGTCCATCCTTCACCTTAGTTGCTCGGGGTTCATGTATGATCAGAAAAATTTCTAAAGGCGGCAGGAAGAACGACTCGGAAGCCGGGCGATGGATCGAAAAAGCCAGATAAAACCACGAATGATCATCAAGCACGACTAGGGAGTGCGGAGGTGCTGCCGGTGAGGGTTGTCCACAACACCGGCGAGAAAGTAGAGGGGGTCGAGAAGAAAGTGCAGGGCGCCAGCAAAGATGTTCAGGGTGTCAGCTCACGAGTTCGGGACATCGATGAGAACGTCAAGATAGTCAAGGAAAAAATGCAAATGGTCATTGATGGTGCGCAGACTGTCCTCAGCTAGTCATCGATACCGTCACTAATATATTTAATTGACTAGATGGGAAGGAAACTGCAACGGAAGTTAAATTGGTGATGCAACAGATAGCGTACAACACAGACGATGCAAACCGTTCGTCATCAATCCTGTCTTCGCCAACAGTCAAGTATCTAACTCGATCACAGGGAGGCAATTGCGAGAGAGCCTTAGGAGATGGCAGTCTCCTTCCGATCCGTCCACAAACCACAACATCGCATGCGATCTCCAACACGAGGGAACGGCCGAGTGGTTCTGTGACGGGAACATCTTTGAAGAATGGAGGGTAGCCGGTCCCCTGCTGTGGATATACGGGAAACGTACGCTGTTCTTACGAATCTTACCCCTGGTGGCTCCGGTGATCTGATGGACCACCCGTTGCGTAGCTGGCTCTGGAAAGAGCGTCCTATGGTCAGTCGGCCGTTAACTCTCGCAGCACGAGGAAACTTACGAATACCGAGCAGTTCCGCAATAATACGAAAGATTGCTTCCCTGTACGAGGCCGGATTGGCTTCGATGGCTTATTTTTATTTCGATTTTCGAGATATCGACAAGAGATCCCGCCGCAATCTACTCCCCTCGCTTCTTCTCCAACTTTCTGCTCGTTCCGATCCATTTTGTGACGTGCTATCCCGCCTCTACAAGACACATGACGATGGCGCGCGTCATCCCAGTGACAGCGCTCTGATGTACTGCCTGAAAGAGATGCTCACCCTTCCGGATCAAGGTCCGATTTATCTTATATTGGATGCGCTTGACGAGTGTCCCAATACTTCTGGAGTGCCATCCTTTCGCGAACAGGTCCTTGACCTCGTGAAGGACCTCGTCGACCTGCGGCTTCCAAGTCTTCATATTTGCGTCACAAGTCGTCCGGAGGTCGACATTCGGGACACCCTTGGGAGCGCCGCGTCACATTCGATCTCTCTTCACGACGAAAGGGGACAAAAGGAAGACATCGCCGAATATGTCGAATCTGTGGTACACTCCGACTCGGTTAGGTCAATAAGGAGATGGAGGGATGCGGACAAAGACCTAGTCATTAAAACGCTCTCGGAAAGAGCTGACGGAATGTAAGTGCGTTTTGAAGAAGCTGGTGACTCTGGCTCATTTCATTTAAGGTTCCGATGGGTCTTTTGTCAGCTGGAAACGTTACGACACTGCCTCCCTCAGAACATCCCACGTGCTCTGAAGGAATTGCCCGCATCGTTGGACGAGACATACGAGCGGGTGTTGAAGGAAATCGTGACGGCCAACAGACACCACGCTTATCGCCTGTTGCAATGCCTTACAGTGGCTAGCCGTCCGCTTCGTGTCGAGGAGCTTGCAGAGATTCTCGCGCTCGACTTCGATGGGGCCAAAGAAGGGATACCGGAGCTGAAGGAGGATTGGCGGTGGAATGACCAACAAGAGGCCGTGTTGTCCACGTGCTCCAGCTTGATTTCCGTTGTCGACAACGGCCGTCACCGAGTGGTGCAATTTTCGCACTTTTCGGTCAAAGAATTCTTGACCTCGGAACGTTTGGCGGCTTCAAACACAGACGCTTCAGACTTTCATATCCGCCTCGAGCCGGCCCACACGGTCATTGTCGGCGCTTGCATGGGAATCCTACTTCAATCAGTCAACGGCACGGGCGATGCTAAGGCTAAAAGTAACTCTCCTCTGGCCAAATATTCCGCCAAGCACTGGGTGGACCATGCTCAATTCGGGAAGGTGTCAGCAAGTGTAGAAGATGGGATGCGACGTCTCTTCGACTCGGCGAAGCCGCATTTCGCCGCGTGGCTGAGGTCACATGACATTGACACGAGATGGGATAATTTCGTGGGTTATAACAGCAATATACCTCGTGGATCTCCGCTATACTATGCTTCACTGTGTGGATTCCGTGACCTTGCAGCACACCTCGTCGATGAGCATCCACAGGATGTAAATGCGCGAGTTGGTCAAAATCGCAGTCCGCTGGTGGCGGCATTACGCAACAAACACTTCGCTATTGCAGAGCTACTACACCAGCGCGGTGCAAACGTGGGGATCAGGGGCGACGTTAATCGTACTCTGCTACATGCTGCATCGGTCAATGGGCTTGTTGATATCGCGCAGTGGCTACTCTCCCACGGTGCGGACGCAAGCTCGATCGAGGACAACCGCGAGACACCACTCCATCTAGCAGTGAAGAATGGTCGGATCGAATTCATTCGGATGTTGCTACAGCACGGCACAATTGTCAACGCGAGAAACAAGGACAATCGCACTTCGTTGCACCTGGCATCAGAAGGTGGGCACGTCGAAATAGCGCATCTTTTGCTGGAGCACGGGGCGGATATCGCCGCACAGGATCTGAGAAACAGCACGCCTTTGCACCTGGCGTCATCTTGGGTGAGTGTTAAAAATACGCGACTCTTGTTACGGCATAGGGCTAATATGAAAGCGCAGAACGACATCTACTCAGCATACGATGAAAGGATGCCCGAGACGGTCCAGGCGTTGCTCGAGTATGGCGCCGACGTGGACGCACGGGATGATACTCAGTCCACACCTTTGCATCTGGCGTCGTCAAAGGGGTCTCCTGAAATTGCGCGACTATTGATCGAGCACGGCGCAGATGTCAACGCACAAGATGGGAACCTCACGACGCCTTTGCATCTGGCGTCCCTTTCATGGAGTCCCAAAGTCATACGGCTATTGATCGAGCATGGTGCAAATATCGGCGCACTGGATGGGAACCGCAAGACGCCTTTGCACTTGGCGTCGTCCCTGGGGAACACTAAAACCATGCAGCTCTTGATCGAGCACGGGGCAGATCTACACGCACAAGATAGCCACTCAACACTTTTGCATCTGGCTTCGCTTTCATGGAGTCACGAAGTCTTGCAGCTATTGATTGACCTCGGTGCGGATGTCAACGCGCCGGATGGGAACCGCAAGACGCCTCTACATCTAATATCGTCCCTGGGGAAAACTACAACTATGCAGTTTTTGATCGACAATGGCGCGGATATCAACGCACAAGATGGGAGCCACTCAACGCCTTTGCATCTGGCATCGTGCTCGCGAAGTCCTGAAGCTGTGCAGCTTTTGATCGAATACGGGTCGGATATAAACGCACAAGATGGGCGCCATTCAACGCCTCTGCATCGAGCATTGCTTTCACGCTGTCCTGAAATCGTGCGGTTATTGATCGACCTCGGTGCAGATGTCAACGCGCTAGATGTGAACCGCCAGATGCCTCTACATCTGGCGTCGTCCAGGTGGGAGACTAAAACTATACGGCTTTTGATCAAGCACGGGGCGGATTTACACGCGCAAGATGGGAGCCACTCTACTCCTTTACATCTGGCGTCGTCCAGGGGGAAGACTAAAATCATGCAGCTTTTGATCAAGCACGGGGCGGATGTGAACACACGTGATGGGAGCCTGTCGACGCCTCTGCACCTGGCATTGTCCCGTGGGAAAACTGAAACTATGCAGTTTTTGATCTCACGCGGGGCAGATGTAAACGCACAAGATGGGAGCCTCTCGACGCCTTTGCATCTAGCGTCGCTTTCATGGAGTCCTGAAGTTGTGCAGTTATTGATAAAGCAGGGCGCAGATGTCAACGCGCCGGATGGGAACCGCAAGACGCCTTTGCATCTGGCGACTTCCGTGGGAAGGGCTAATACTATGCAGCTTTTGATCGAGAATGGCGCGGGTGTCAACGCACAAGATTGGAATTACTCGACGCCTTTGCATCTGGCGTCCCTTTCATGGAGTCTTGAAGCCATGCGACTATTGATCGAGCACGGTGCAGATGTCAACATACTGGATGGGAACCGAAAGACACCTTTGCATCTGGCATCGTCCCGGGGGAAGACAAAAACTATGCAGCTTTTGATAGAAAACGGCGCGGATGTCAACGTACATGCTGAAGGCCACTCAACGCCTTTGCATCTAGCGTCATTCTCACGAAGTCCTGAAACCGTGCGGCTTTTGATAGAGCACGGGGCGGATGTTAATGCACAGGACGGGAACCACTCTACGCCCTTGCACCTGGCATTGTCGTCTTGGAGTCCCGAAATTATGCGTCTATTGATCGAGCACGGCGCGGATATCAACGCACGGGATGGGAGCAGCAAGGCGCCTTTGCATTTAGCGTCGTACCAAGTGAGTGCCGAATCTGCGCGACTCTTGGTCCGGCACTGTCTGACGCAAATGGACAGGACGAGAGAATTCTAGCGCGATTCCGTCCGGCCGAATGTGACGAGAAGGCTGAAGTTGTGCAGGTATTGATTCGGCATGGGGCGGACGTGACTGCGAGGGACAAGACCTACTCGACGCCATTGCACCTGGCGTCATCCAAAGGAAGTGGCGACACTATCAAGCTGCTGATCCGGTATGGGGCAGATGTCAACGCCCAGGATGGGAGACATTCGACACCGTTGCACCTGGTGGTATCTTCTCATTTTGCCTTGAAAGGCAACGCCGTTCGCCTGCTACTTTGCCATGGTGCAAATATTGATGCCAAGGATGATGGAGGCCGGACTCCATTTCAGATTGCGTCGTCGAGGGGATTGTCTGAGGTCGCAGAGTTGTTGTCGGGGATATAGAATGTATTACCTACTGGTAACTACGTTGTCGCTACGCTACCGGCAGTTAATAATTGTAAATATTATAACGGTCATCGTTCGTAAGGCCCGCCACTCAACAGCGCTGGCTAAACAGCGCTTGCCGGCTTGCCCTCTCGTCCGCAACGTTATCACCATCTCCTCAATATGAGCCAATCGCCTGCTTCTAACTCTAAGAATCCTGCAACGACATCCTCTTCTAATTTCACGGTCATTTTTGGAAAAGCCCTCAACGTGTATAAAATAAAGACCAAGCAAGATCTCGCCACTCACCCTCTCGCCAGCCGACTCAAAGCATGCAACTCTCCCGCGGCCATTCTGACCATACTTCAAGATCAGGTCCACCAGTTCGAGCAATCTCGAACCGCCGATGAGAGATTACGGCAATGGCTCAACCCAACGATCAATGTACTCTATGCCTTTTCTGCGACACTTGGCGAAGGGGTTGGCTTGGTATGTATCAATTGATCTGCTGTGGATGTCTCACTGATACCTATTTGACAGGTTTTCTCTCCGGCCAAGGTAATTTTTGCTGGTGCCGGTGTTCTCCTCTTGGCGAGTGCTCTTCTTTACCCACTTGTGCGGACTCTTGTGACCTCGGAGGTTCTTAGGCGGCTAAGGACGTCGAAGCAAGCCAAGATATGCTTATCGATATCTTCGAGCGTGTCGAAAATTTCTTTCGAAGACTTGAAATTTACACACATGTCCCTCCTACTCCGGCGATGACGGACATGATGGTGAAGATAATGGTCGAGGTCCTAGATATCCTTGGGACCGCCACGAAGGAAATGAAACAAAGTCGATTCAGTAAGTTCATTCTTCGGCTTAGGTTGCTCGAGGCTGATGTCTACTCAGAGAAATTTCTAAAGAAGGCTGCGGGAACGACGAAGCTTGAAGATGGATTGAAAAAGCTAGACAAAATGACTAATGATGAAGCTCGAATGGCGGGCGCAGAGCTACTGAGGATTGCCCACGACATCGACGAGAAAGTGGAGGGGGTCGACAACAAACTGCAAGGCGTCGGGATCCAAGTGAAGAAAATCGACGAGAATGTGCAGGGCGTCAACAAAGATGTTCGGGGAGTCAGTCTACAAGTTCAAGACGTAGATGAGAACGTCAGAATAGTCAAGGAAAAAATGCAAATGGTCCTTGATGGTGCGCAGACTGTCCTCAGCTAGTCACCGGCACCGTCACTAACATTTAACCGACTAGATGGAAAGGAAGCTACAGCGGGAGTTAAATTGGCGATGCGACAAATAGCGTACAACATAGACGATGCAAACCGTTCGTCATCAATACAGTCTTCCCCAACAGAGTAGTATCTGACACGACCACAGGGAGGCAATTGCGAGAGAGCCTTAGGAGATGGCAGTCTCCTTCCGATCCGTCCACAAACCACAACATCGCATGTAGTCTCCAACACGAGGGAACGGCCGAGTGGTTCTGCGGCGGCAATATCTTTGAAGAATGGATGGTAGCCGGTTCCCTGCTGTGGATACACGGGAAACGTACGCTCCTCTTACCCCTGGTGACTCTGGTGGTCTGATGGGCCGCCCGTTGCGTAGCTGGCTCTGGAAAGAGCATCCTATGGTCAGTCGGCCGTTAACTCTCGCAGCACGAGGAAACTTACGAATACCGAGCAGTTCCGCGATAATACGAAAGATTGCCTCGCTGTACGAGGTCGGATTAACCTCGATGGCTTATTTTTATTTCGACTTCCGGGATATCGACAAGAGATCGCGCCGCAATCTACTCCCCTCGCTTCTTCTCCAACTTTCTGCTCGTTCCGATCCATTTTGTGACCTACTCTCCCGCCTCTACAAGTCACATGACGATGGCGCGCGTCAGCCTAGTGACAGTGCTTTGATGAACTGCCTGAAGGAGATGCTCACTCTTCCGGATCAAGGCCCAATTTATCTTATCTTGGATGCGCTTGATGAGTGTCCCAATACTTCTGGAGTGCCATCATTTCGCGAACAGGTCCTTGACTTCGTGAAGGACCTCGTCGACCTGCGGCTTCCAAGTCTTCATATTTGCGTCACAAGTCGTCCGGAGGTCGACATTCAGGACACCCTTGAGAGCGTCGCGTCTCATTCGGTCTCCTTACACGACGAAAGGGGACAAAAGGAAGACATCGCCGAATATGTCGAATCTGTTGTACACTCCAACTCGGTTAGGTCAATAAGGAGATGGAGGGATGCAGACAAAGACCTAGTCATTAAAACGCTCTCGGAAAGGGCTGACGGAATGTAAGTGCGTTTTGAAGAAGCTGGTGACTCTGGCTCATTTCATTTAAGGTTCCGATGGGTCTTTTGTCAGCTGGAAACGTTACGACACTGCCTCCCTCAGAACATCCCACGTGCTCTGAAGGAATTGCCCGCGTCGTTAGACGAGACATACGAGCGGGTGTTGAAGGAAATCATGACGGCGAACCGACATCACGCTTATCGCCTGTTGCAATGTCTTACAGTGGCGAGCCGTCCGCTTCGTGTCGAGGAGCTTGCAGAGATTCTCGCGCTCGACTTCGATGGGGCCAAAGAAGGGATACCGGAGCTGAAGGAGGATTGGCGGTGGAATGACCAACAAGAGGCCGTGTTGTCCACGTGCTCCAGCTTGATTTCCGTTGTCAACAGCGGCCGTCAGCGGGTGGTGCAATTTTCGCACTTTTCGGTCAAAGAATTCTTGACTTCTGACCGCCTGGCGGCTTCAAGCATAGACGTTTCAGACTTTCATATCCGCCTCGAGCCGGCCCACACGGTCATTGTCGGCGCTTGCATGGGAATCCTACTCCAATCAGTCAACGGCACGGGCAATGCTAAGGCCAAGAGTAACTCTCCTCTGGCCAAATATTCCGCCAAGCACTGGGTAGACCATGCACAATTCGGGAAGGTGTCAACAAGTGTAGAAGATGGGATGCGACGTCTCTTCGACTCGGCGAAGCCGCATTTCGCCGCGTGGCTGAGGTCACATGACATTGACACGAGATGGGATAATTTCGTGGGTTATAACAGCAATATACCTCGTGGATCTCCGCTATACTATGCTTCACTGTGTGGATTCCGTGACCTTGCAGCACACCTCGTCGATGAGCATCCACAAGATGTAAATGCGCGAGTTGGTCAAAATCGCAGTCCGCTGGTGGCGGCATTACGCAACAAACACTTCCCTATTGCAGAACTACTACACCAGCGCGGTGCAAACGTGGGGATCAGGGGCGACGTTAATCGTACTCTGCTACATGCTGCATCGGTCAATGGGCTTGTTGATATCGCGCAGTGGCTACTTTCCCATGGTGCGGACGCAAGCTCGATCGAGGACAACCGCGAGACACCACTCCATTTAGCAGTGAAGAATGGTCGGATCGAATTCGTTCGGATGCTACTACAACACGGCACACTTGTCAATGCCAAGAACAAGGACAATCGCACTTCGTTGCACCTGGCATCGGAAGGTGGATACGTCGAAATAGTGCAGCTATTGTTAGAGAACGGGGCGGATGTTTCCACACAGGACCTTGGAAACAGCACGCCTTTGCATCTGGCCTCGTGGGTGAGTACCAAAATTGCCCTACTCTTGCCACGGAATAGGGCTCATATAAAAGCACAGAACGACAGCCACTCCTCTGCATATCATGAAGGGAAGCCCAACGCGAAGGCCGAAACTGTCCAGGTGTTGCTCGAGCATGGCGCGGACGTGACCGCACGGGATAACATCCACTCCACGCCTTTGCATCTGGCGTCGTCGAAGGGACCTCCTGAGATTGTGCGACTACTGATCGAGCACGGCGCGGATCTCAACACACAGGACGGGAGCCACCACACGCCTTTACTTCTTGCGTTGTCCTCACGGAATCTTGAAATTATGAGGCTATTGATCGAGAACGGCGCCGATGTCAACACACGCAATTGGAGCCCCAATACGCTTCTGCATTTGGCGTCATCCTCATGGAGTCCTGAAATTGTGCGGCTATTTGTCGAGAACGGCGCCGATGTCAATGCGCTGGATGCGAGCAACTCGACGCCTTTGCATCTGGCGTCGCACAAAGGGAATCTTGAAATCGTACGACTATTGCTCGACAACGGCGCCGATGTTAACACGCGTGATGGAAGCCGTAATACCCCTTTGCATCTGGCGTGGTTCGCACCGAGTCCCGCGGTCGTGCGGCTATTGATCCAGCACGGCGCCGATGTCAATGCACGGGATGGGGGCCACAAGACGCTTTTGCATTGGGCATCATCCCTAGGGAAGACTAACACCGTGCAGCGTTTAATCCGCCACGGGGCATATGTCAACGTACAAGACGGGAACCAAAAGACACCTTTACATCTGGCGTGGTCGTCACGGAGTCATGAAACCGTGCGGCTATTGATCAAGCACGGCGCGGATGTCAACGTACAAGATAGGAGCCACAAGACGCTTTTGCATCGGGCGTCGTCCCGTGGGAAGATTAAAATCGTGCAACTTTTGATCGACCACGGGGCGGCGGTCAATGCTCAAGATGCGAGCCACAATACTCCTCTGCATCTGGCGTTCTCTTCACGGAGTCTTCAAACCATGCAGCTATTGATCAAGTACGGCGCGGATGTCAACGCACGGAATGGGAGCCATTTAACGCCTTTGCATATGGCTACGTCTTCGTCTTCGGGGAGTCCTGAATTCGTGCGGCTATTGATTGAGAGTGGGGCGGCTGTCAATGCACTGGATAGTCGCCAGAATACGCCTTTACTTCTGGCGTTGTCCTCGGGGTGTCTTGACTCCATGCAGCTATTGATCGAGCACGGCGCGGATGTCAACACACATGATGGGGGCCAGAACACACCTCTGTACCTGGCGTCGCCTTCATGGAACCCTGAAGTCGTGCGGCTATTGATCGCGCAAGGTGCAGATGTCAAAGCACTGGACGGGAACCGCAAGGCACCTTTACATCTGGCGTCGGCTCGGGGGAAGACTAAAGCCATGGAAATTTTGATCGAGAACGGTGCGGATGTACATGTACAAGACGGGAACCACTCGACGCCCTTGCATCTGGCGGCGTCGTCACGGAGTCCTAAGGCTACGCGGCTATTGATCGAGAACGGTGCCGATATCAACGCACGAGATGGGAGCCACTCGACGCCTTTGCATCTGGCGTCGTTCTTACATAGTCCTGAAACCGTGCAGCTTTTGATCGACCACGGGGCGGATGTTAACGCACGGGATGGGAACAATTCGACCCCTTTACATCTGGCGTTGTCATCCTGGAGTCCTGAAACGATGCAGGTTTTGATCGAGCATGGCGCGGATATCAATGCGCAGGATAGGAGCGACAGGACGCCTTTACATTTAGCATCTTGTCAGGTGAGTTCCGAATCTGTAGGGCCCGGCATGAACTCATCCGAATGGACAGGACGAGAGACTTCTCGCACGATTCCGTCGGGCTGAACCCTACAAGAAGGCCGACATCGCACAGGTGTTGATCGAGCGCGGGGCGGACGTGACCGCGAGGGATGAAACCCTCTCGACGCCGTTGCATTTGGCATCGTCCAAGGGAAGTGGCGACACTGTCAATCTTCTGATCCGGCATGGAGCAGACGTCAACGCCCAGGATGGGAGATTCTCGACACCGTTGCACTTGGCAGCATCTTCCCATTTGGCCTTGAAAGGCAACGTCGTGCGCCCACTACTTAGCTACGGCGCAAATGCAGGTGCCAAGGATGATAGAGGCCGGACTCCGTTTCAGATTGCGTCGTTGAGAGGACTTTCCGAGATTGCAGAGTTGTTATCAAGTGTTTGACGTATTCCCTGTTGTCGCTCATCTAGATAACTTAGTGAATTGGCGAGACCTTCTATTTGATAATCCTTTAGTGATGTAACACAGACCCGTTGCACGGTCATAGTGTAGGTGGTTATGCGAGTATAGGGATATCGACCTAAGGGGAAGTGTAGAGGTAATAGAGAAGATAATAGGAAACACGGAAACGTCGCGTAGACGAATGAGACGGAGACGGTGATCGTTAGAGCGTAGGTAAAGGCATAGATTGGATGTTCGTTTTCGTACACGTGTAAAGTATATATAGCAAGCTTAGTAATTAAGTAGTTAAGATCGTTCTGAGCCTAGCCAGGACGTACCCTAGTCCAACTTACACATAGCTTCAAGTTGTTTGACGTAAGATGAGTGTTCCTTATCATGGGTGAACGACTGTGACCAGTGTTGCCAACGGTCAGTGCGCCAAGAACAGGAAGAGCCGGTCAAGGAGAAAAGTTGTGAGACTGGAGATGGACAAATCCCCAACTGTAATGTAGCCGAGGCCAGGCCAGCGAGTGTAACTTATTTCACAGCCACATCAGTGCTGGCTTGGTCTAAATACATGCAGCGTCATACAGTAGATGCAAATCATCCCTTTTTAATTTTTTTAATTTTTTAAAAAGCCAGTGGGCCGTGGGGACAGCAAGAAAAGTGAAAAATGCCTTGAACATGGGAAAACATTGGTGTACTACTCATCGACGCCTTAACCATTAAGCGGGACGAATGTCGCTGAAAACTTCGAAGCCTGGAGGCTGATACACACGATGGAGGAGGAGCACATGTGTGGAATTGGAGGAGAAAATGAGGATGTAAGTTATCAGGTATCCAGGAGACTATCTGTAAAGGGCCCGTAGATAGAGGACCGAGTCACAGAGCTGATGAACTCCCTCAAGTTGCGCGGTGAACCAAAGTTACAGCATCTCATTGAAGCCCCACGTGGATTCGGGGAATGATTGGTTCACAAGGGATGGTGTCCAGTGTGGGAAATAAGGGGAGGGTGGACGATTGTATAGGATAAGAGATGAAGGGAAGTTGTGTCACTTGTGTGTATGTTTCGGAGTGGGAGAATAAGAAACCTGATCTTGGAGGCGTTCCGGAAACATGACACAGTCCACAGGCTTTCAAACCTGGACAATTATGTGTATTTCGGGAAGTGCTTAACACAGCGACAAATGAAAGAGGGAGAGAGTGAGCGTCACGGGGCTGAGGGAAGTGAGTGGGAAAGAAGCTTTCAAAAAAAAAAAAAAAAAGAAGTGGGAAAGGAAAGACAAGGAGTGTTGCCGGGCCGTGGATATCCTTAGTGGACACTACATTACGTAATTCACTAGAGGTGCGCCGGGCACTGTAACAACGATCACACCCGTCTAAGATTACATTCTCTCACATTCTCCTCGGAAATATTACCACCTCATTCCCACTGTTATCAAAGTAAGTTCAATCCCGATTCAAGCGTGAGCACGCCGAGCCCGACTACACGCCAGGCACCGCCAGTGCACTTCACCTTGACCTCACCATAACTTTTGTCTCAATTTCACTCTTATCGCCTTCGGTTTAAGCCTCTGACTCAACACCCCCAGTTATATGTGAGCTGTGACTATGCCTTTTCACCATAATTCTCAGCGTCTTGGTCTCCAGTCACTCTCCACACGGCGCACTCATAAACTTCTCATAAACGCGTCCGATGCCTTGCAGTTACGGCCAATTCGTATTTACAAATTACAGATGAGAATGTAGTATACCTTTTGGACGACTATGTGTTCTCAAAGTTGTCCAAATCCCACCGCGTCTCAAAGTCTCGCGCTCACTTTATTCTTGAGCACGTGCGTCACTTCCATGTCACGTCATACCATCATCTTTTGGCTTAGGCACAATGTACTGGGCCACCCAGAGGCTCTACGCGGCTAAGGCCTCGAATATTTGAGTGTATACCTTTGCGAATAAAGCGTCCAGGTTGTTCCAAAAGGCAGCATCAATCGGGCCATTGAGCAATTGGTGTTCGGGCATTGCGGCAAGTACCGCCTGCTCGAACCCAAGCACCGCTTCTTTGTCCCCATCCGTTTGCGGTAGGTGGAGGTCACGGACGCCTACCGTCCGTCCCGGTGGTGGGCAAGAAATAACGAACGTGTCCGATCCATCGTCGCGACGGACATCAAGCTTCTCAAAGTCATCGACAAATACTCGTTTCAGATGCTCTTCTGTTGCCGTCCATGCTCCCTGTTGAGGACGGCGACAGATCAGAGGCAGCTACTCTGACGGGACAGGCTACGCTCACTGGCGCTTCAATATATGTCTCGGTGTCTGGCACCTTCACATGTATTGCGAATCTAGCGTCTTCTGGATACGCCGTGAAATCGAAGTAGCCACATGGGATCCAATCGCCGTAGTGACGGAATCTGATGTCCAACTGTTTCAAGAAGGGATATGGTCGGAAAGTATCTTTGAAACAGTGATTCTTTTGATCCGTGGCTTCAACACTGATCTCGAGGACTGCAGGACGCACGGCCTGCCATGGCGTCAGTCATTCCCGTCCTCGCCAAAGGCATGTGGTGAAGACTCACCTCTACTACTCTGGCCGACTCACTGCTCGCGCAAAGAGACATCGATCGAATGGAGGGAAAGGGCCCTAGAGAAGAGGGAAACGCGAAGGATCCGTCGAAGGACACACTCGCGGGATTGACCCGCGACAGCCAATGCCACAGTTCAACCGGGAAATGAGTGCACCTGTGGAACTGCTTTGTGGCCTCGAAAACGACCGAAGTGACATCTGTGAGCACGTCCAGAGTGTCGAGTAGCAATGCGGGATCGAATGGCGCAGGTCCGGGCTCGACGCCGAGGCAGACCTTGCCCAACGACTGACCCCAGTCTACTATCCGAAGCTCGCGGACAAAAACGGCGTTTTTCCGGAGATGCGCCAGACGCGCGCGGACGCCGACTTGGTTCCACGTCAGGAGGGATGTACCGGTGAGAAAGCACGTAGGGTCCGATGCGCCGAGCTTGCGCGGAGCCTCACGCAACTGAAGCCTATACTTGCGGAAGATGATGGGAGCGGTGATGTCGTGGAAGTATCTGCAGACCAGCGAAAGGCTATTGAGCTGGAGGAAGCGGTCGTATGGGTTGCCCCATGACTGTAGGGACCAGTCGATGATATCGAGAAGGGTTTCGAGAGGAAGGTCAGGGAGTTTAGCCATGCGACAATGCTGTGAAACCAAGGCAGGTTTCGAGATTAATTTAAGCACTGGGCCAAAGACACAAATAAGAGGCTGTGTCCGAAGAGATGCATTGATTGTTCTTTCTGAAAATATGGTCGTCTGGGTGCCATGTGGAAGGCGGACTGCCGAATTTGTGGGTCGCCAGGGAACCTATACATCAGTCTACGGGGCCGAGAAATGGTAGAGACATAAAACGCAAAGACGACTGTCAGAGCCCCTGCGTGCCGCCGTGATTCTCTGCATCACGACTCGGAGGCGAGGGCACTGGCATGGGTTGTGGTAAGGTGGACTTGGATACGACCGCCACCGCCGCAATGGCAAAAATCCTGAATTTGACGTACATTCCATGGATAGCGTACAGGTCATGTTGATCGTAGTGTTGCGGGGTCACTATTACTACGAACGTGGATATGCAACGGGGTATGTGTGATATAAATGATGCCATCCCTTTTTGTTTTCCTTGTTCTTCAAGAACACGCGACGAGAACCTCGCAAGCAAGCAGAGCAGGTCAGAGCAAGAACATAATCCAACGATCCCTCACACCAGCGCCTTCACCAGCATCCCTTCTAGCCGACAATACTCGGGCACGATCGCCGCGTACGCCATGAACGCGTCGACGTCTGGCTCCGCCACCTTTGCGAGCCCGACTTGAGTTTCCGCTTCGCCCGTCGGCAGCGCCGTGACTGGCATAAGCGTCGTCACTGTAGCCGTGCCTTCGCCCGCTGAGCTTGGGGTAGCCGCTCCAATCTCAGGCGTCGTAAATGTTGTCGAGGGGAGCGCACCACTTGAGCTCGTCGACGTACCGGTTGTAGTCGCGCTCTTCGCCGTACTGGTCACAGTACGTAAGCGGGCCGCGAGCTCCCCTCACCAAATGCGTCCTCGCCGAGGCCCGAGATCGCTCCATCTCCGGTCCTCTTCCTCTTCTTCAAGTACCGCAGCACCGAAACCCGTACGCCGATTCCCGTAGGGAGTGTTGGCACCGCTGCCCGCAGGAGTCTCTCCGCCAACATGAGTGCGGACCGGAGTGCCGCCGCTAGTCACCATGCGTTTCGAGAGCAGCAGCGCAATTCCCCCTCGAGGCACCTGCCACCCGTGCCATGCCCTTTACTCCAACACCTCGTGCGACGTATGCGCACCCAAGAGCTGCGCGTCTGGTGTATCCGTTAGTTGCTGCGTTGCGGTGAAGCGCGATTTGAGCTGAGTCGAGTTGGGTCATTGGAACGAATGCGGGCGTGTTGAAAAGTCGCTAACAAGCGACGCAGGGAAGTTGATCGCAGCACCAGTAGTAAGCATTAGCACGGGCAACAGGGATGGGTCAAACGACAGGCCTAACCAAGATGGGGACCCCTAACGGTGGCGTACCCGTCAGCTGGCCGGACCAACGGATGCTAGTCGCCATTGAATTGCTGCCCCGTGCACGGCCTACGGCTGCACCCGTGGCCGTCGTGCGCGCCCATCATATGCAGAAAGAAAGCACCTAGCTCTCAACCAGGCATTGTGGGTTGCCACGTAGGTCGCGAACTAGTTCACTTTCACGCCCGCCGAAATAGAAAATGCCTTTAACAGGAGCGGCTATCGTTTTGAAGAAGAGCTAAATTACTAGGTTGCAAATACGACTTAGTGTACGTCTCCCTGACAAGCAAGCGCTCGAGGAATATCCTGGAGATGGTATCAGATATAAGAATAACGCAACTGGCCACATTACAGCACACCTGGATGTCAAGATGATAATGTATTTTCGCTTCTCACTCGGGTCCTAGGATTGGGTGTTTACCATCCAGCCAGCTTGGAAGGTAGTGAGATGCGCTTGTGAGGAGAAAATTTATCGGGCAGATTGAAAGAACAAGCATCGGAGGGTGAGGGTAGCAGGGAGAGATGAGTCGCAAATAGTCGGCGGTGATTGACGTGATTATGGTATCTTGACGGCGCCAGTTGGGATTCTCGAGGGTTCAAACAACAGACCTACATGGTTCGAATCCATAGTTATCGTCGACAAGATATCATGAGACTGTTGCAACCCGACATCCGCCACCAGAGACGTCGGCGTCTCCTAACCGGCCAGGAACACACCTCTTCTCTGGGTCCCGTGGGCCGTGGTATACTCGATAACATCGTCGTCCCGGTGACCTTGACCAATTGAAGCTCGAAGCATATACGTACATACCCGTGGCGCATGCTTCTGCCTCACCCATGCCGTGAAAAATAAGACTCGCAGGGAATGCAAAAGCAATTTGGACGCGTCCCATACGAGCCTATCTTTCTGAGAAGTCTCGCGCGCAGTAATAGGAAAAGTGTGTGCACGTTTCGGAGGGGAAAGATCTTGGAGCTGTTCTTAAAACGTGGTGACAATCCACGGCGTTGTGGCCATGCAAACCTCTGACGATTATGGGTATTTCAGGGAGTGCTATTTTAAGCAACAAATGAAAGTGGAAAAAGGAGGGAGAGGAGGGAGGGAGTATGAGTGGGGAAAGCAGTCCCTGCCTATCATAGCAAATGAGGGGAAACGGTTGGGTACGCAGGATATCATTGCCAGCGGTGTTAGTTGAATAGTAAGACCCATCCAATTGGGCACGGTATTGTGACACGGCAAGCAGGAGCGGGTAAGCAGAGTCTGCTTATAGTCAACTAAGGGATCGATTAATGTCCAATATATTGACCACTAAGTTGACTTGATTGTTATTGTGAATTATATTAAGACAATAGAATAATTTGTAGACCCTCCTTATATGTCAGATAATTATAAATAAATTTACTCGAACAATTAGATATTAGTTGCCTGATTAAGAGAGCTCTGATCATTTCCGAATCTATTTAAACTTAATTGTCAGGCACCAGCCAGCATAAACAATTAAGTTTAAATAGATTCGGAAATGATCAGAGCTCTCTTAATCAGGCAACTAATATCTAATTGTTCGAGTAAATGTATTTATAATTATGTGACATATAAGGAGGGTCTACAAATTATTCTATTGTCTTAATATAATTCACAATAACAATCAAGTTAACTTAGTGGGCAATATATTGGACATTAGTCGATCCCTTATTCGACTTTCACTTATCTGCTCTTGCCCGTCGTGTGAAGAGTCACTGCCTTGCTCTCCGCTTTAGGCTTGCGCAGCGCTGGGGGAAGGGGACCGGGCATGGTACAGGGATACAAACATCAGTTGAAGTGGACTGGCTCAGGCTCTTGAGTGTACTAATAGTTAGTCAAGAAAACAGCCAACTTGAAGTGGGCAGCCTGAGTAGAAACTGGTCGGAAGCACGGAGTGCTTCTCGATCGGGGATGAGGCGTATGAGGGGAGGGGTATTAGGCCTCATCCTTACAGTCTTTAGGCGGCTCTATCATCATCCACATCCAGCAAAGCCCAGGCAACTCCCGGAGGGAAGCGGCCGTTCGTTCGTATGGCTCACCCAGGCGAGCGCTTTCCAACCTTATCGTCCGCAACGTTACCAGTCGATTGCACGCTTTTAGCTCAATGCCCGCAAAGACACCACCCGCTTTCAATTTCAATGTCCTCTTTGAAAAAGCCCTCAAGGCATATAGAAGAAAGACTAGGCAAGATCTTATCGATCACCCTCTCGCCAGCCAGCTCCAATCATGCGACTCTCCCGCGGCAATTCTGACCATACTTCAAGACCAGGTCCACCAGTTCGAGCAATCTCGGAGCAGTGACGAGAGATTGCGGCGATGGATTAACCCAACGATCAACGTGCTCTATGCCTTTTCTGCGACACTTGGCGAAGGCATTGGCCTGGTACATATCAATCGATCTGTTGGTGATCCCGCGCTGATATCGATTTGATAGGTTTTCTCTCCGGCCAAGGTGATTTTTGCTGGTGCCGGTGCTCTCCTCTTAGTGCGTGCTCTTATTTACCTACTCGTTTGGGTCCATGTAACATCGGGGGTTCTTAGGCGGCTAAGGACGTCGAAGCAAGCCAAGATATCCTTATTGATGTCTTCGAGCGCGTCGAAAATTTCTTTCGAAGACTTGAAATTTACACACATGTCCCGCCTACTCCGGCGATGACGGACATGATGGTGAAGATAATGGTCGAGGTTCTAGATATCCTTGGGACCGCCACGAAGGAAATGAAGCAGAGTCGATTCAGTGAGTTCATCCTTTGCCTCCGAGTCAGGTTGCTCGAAGCTGATGTATAATCAGAAAAATATCTAAAGAGGGCTGTGGGAATAACGAAGCTTGACGATGGCTTGAAAAAGCTAGACAAAATGACGAATGACGAGGCTCGAATGGCTAACGCGGAGCTACTGAGGATTGCCCACAACATCGACGAGAGAGTGGAAGGGGTCGACAAGAAAGTGCAAGGCATCGGGACCCAAGTGAAGGACGTCGACGAGAATGTGCAGGGCGTCAAGAATGATGTTCGGGACGTAGATGAGAATGTCAAAATGGTCAAGGAACAGATGCAAAACGCCATTGACGGTGCGCAAACTGTGCTCTGCTGGTCACCGACACCGCCACTAATATTTCATCGACTAGACGGCAAGGAAGCAGCGACAGAAGCGAAAATGGTGATGCGACAAATAGCGTACGACGTAGACGATGCAAAACGTTTGTCATCAGTCCTGTCTTCCCTGATAGTCAAGTATCTAACACGGTCGCAGGGATGCAATTGCGAGCGAACCTTAGGGGATGGCAGTCTCCTTCCGATACGTCCACAAATCACAACATCGCACGCAATCTCCAACACGAGGGAACCGCCGAGTGGTTCTGTATTAGCAACATCTTTGAGGAATGGATCATAACCGGTTCCCTACTGTGGGTCCACGGGAAACGTACGCACTTCTTATCTTGGATAGCTCCGGTGATTTGACGGAACACCCGTTGCGTAGCTGGCTCTGGAAAGAGCGTTCTATGGTTGGTCCTTCCTTAACCCCCGTGGCTCTAGGAAGCTTATGATTGCTGAGCAGTTCTTCAATAATCCAAAAGATTACCGCGCTGTACGAGGCCGGATTAGCTTCGATGGCTTATTTTTATTTCGACTTTCGGGACGTCGACAAGAGATCCCGACGCAATCTACTCCCTTCACTTCTTGTCCAACTTTCTACTCGTTCTGATTCCTTTTGTGACGTACTCTCCCGCCTCTACAAGTCACATGACGATGGCGCGCGTCAACCCAGTGACGACGCTTTGATGCGCTGCCTGAAGGACATGCTCAATCTTCCGGATCACGGCCCAGTTTATATCATCTTGGATGCTCTTGACGAGTGTCCCAATACCTCAGGATTTCCTTCCTTTCGCAAACAGGTCCTTGACCTCGTGAAGGACCTCGTCGACCTGCGACTCCCAAGTCTTCATATTTGCGTGACAAGCCGTCCAGAGGTCGACATCAAGGACGCTCTTGAAAGAGTCACGTCTCATTTGGTCTCTCTTCACGATGAAGACGGACAAAAGAAAGATATCGTCAAATATGTCGAATCTGTGGTACACTCAAACTCGGTTAGGGCGATGAAGAGATGGAGGGATTCAGATAAAGATCTGGTTATTGAGACGCTCACGGAAGGAGCTGGCGGAATGTAAGAGCGATTAAAGATGCCGACGAACCTGGCTGATTTCATTTGAGGTTCCGATGGGTCTTTTGTCAGCTGGAAACCCTGCAACATTGCCTCCCCCAGAATATCCCGCGTGTTCTAAGGGAATTGCCCGCGTCATTGGACGAGACATACGAGCGGGTGTTGAAGGAAATCGTGACGGCCAACAGATACCAAGCTTATCGTCTATTACAATGCCTTACAGTTGCCAGCCGTCCACTTCGCGTCGAGGAGCTCGCAGAGATTCTTGCGCTCGACTTCGATGGGGCGGAAGAAGGTATACCGGAACTGAGGAAGGATTGGCGGTGGGAAGACCAGAAAGAGACTTTGTTGTCTACGTGCTCCAGCTTGATTTCTGTTGTCGACGACGGCCCTGACCGCGTGGTGCAATTTTCCCACTTTTCGGTGAAAGAATTCTTGACCTCGAGTCGCCTGGCTTCAAGCGCGGACGTTTCAGACTTTCACATCGGTCTCGAGCCGGCCCACACTGTCATTGTCAAGGCTTGCTTGGGAGTCCTAATCCAATCGGACAACGGCGCGGGTGATGACAAGGCCAAAAGTAGCTCTCCTCTGGCCAAATATGCCGCTGCACACTGGGTGGGCCATGCTATTAACGGGTCAGTTTGGAGTCTTTCGCCACACATACAAGTTGGGATACAGTCACTTTTTGACGTGAAAAAACCGTATCTCGAAGCGTGGCTCGAATTGTCTGGCATCGACACTGCCATGGAATGGAATGGTTACAGGGGTGGTTACTGTCGTCAAAAACAACCTCGTGGAGTTCCCCTATACTATGCTTCACTGTGCGGATTTCGTGACCTGGCAGCGTATCTTATTGATAAGCACCCACAAGATGTAAATGCTACGCTTGGTCGACGTCACGGTGACAGTCCACTGACGGCAGCGTTGCGCAAAGGACACTTCGACATCGCAGAGCTGCTGTATCAGCGTGGTGCAGACGTGGGTATTAGGGGAGACAAAAACTGGACTCCAATGCAAGCTGCATCGGCGAAAGGATCTATTGATATCGCGCAGTGGCTACTCGCCCATGGTGCTGATGTGTGCTCGCAAGTGGACGACGAGGAGGCACCACTCCATTTGGCAGCGAGGAATGGGCGGATTGAAGTCGTTCGAATACTACTACAGCACGGCACAAGTGTCGACGCTAAGAACAAGGAAGGTTATACTTCGTTGCACATGGCATCAGAAGGTGGTCATGTTGAGACTGTGCAGCTGTTGTTGAAGCACGGCACGGATGTAAACGCGCTGAGTCGGTGGCGGCGCTGGACGCCTTTGCATTCTGCATCATTTGTGAGTGCCAAAACTGCGCGACTCTCGTTAGGGCACAGGGCTGATGTGATAGAACAGAATGAGATATACTATACAGACTTCTATGAATTGACATCTACTAATAGTTCCCAGACGCACAAGCACAAAACTGTCCAGGTATTGCTCGAGCGGGGTGCACAGGCGAACGCACAGGATCTCACTCACTCTACACCTTTGCACCTGGCGTCTTCATGGAGTCCCGAAGTCGTGAGGCTATTGGCCGAGCACGGTGCGGTTGTAGATGCACCGGACAGGGGGTACAATACGCCTTTGCACCGAGCATTGTCTTCGGTGAGCGTCAAAGCTGCCCAACTCTCGCCATAGCACAGGGCTGATGTGAATGAGCAGAACGATAACTACTGGTGGTCAGCATACCAAATTGCGCCTGGCGTTGAGGTCGAAATTGTCCGGGTATTACTCAGGAATGGCGCGGACGCGACCGCACGGAATGACACTTATTCCACACCTTTGCATCTGGCGTCGTCAAAGATGTCTCCTAAAATTGTACGACTATTGATCGAGCACGGTGCGGTTGTCAATGCACTGGACAGGGGCCACAACACACCTTTGCACCTAGCATTATCCGAATCTTCGGTGAGTGTCAAAGCTACCCGACTCTTATCATAGCACAAGGCCAATATAATGAACAGGACGACAACCACTCCTCCGGGTCAAAATTTCATTGGCACGGCTCAAGCTCGAGGGTGCCTGGCGATAAGGTCCAAACTGTCAGGGTATTGCTCGGGAATGGCGCGGACGCGACCGCACGGAATGACAACCACTCCACGCCTTTGCATCTGGCGTCGTCGATCGAATCTCATAGCATTGCGCGGCTATTGATCGAGCACGGCGCGGATGTCAACGCGCATAACGGGAGCCATGAGACACCTTTGCATCTGGCGTTGTTGAACGGGTTTCTTCATACTGCGAAACTATTAATCGAGCACGGCGCAGATGTCAACGCACTGGATGGAAGTCAAAAAACACCTTTGCATCTGGCGAGGGCTCTTGAAATTGCGGAACTATTGATCAAGCATGGCGCGGATGTCAATGCGCATGATGGGAGCCACGAGACACCTTTGCACCTCGCGTCCACAAGTAATCTTGAAGCTGCGCAGCTATTGATAGAGCATGGCGCGGATGTCAATGCACTGGATGGGAGCCACAAAACACCTTTGCATCTGGCGTCGTCAATCGAATATCCTGAAATTGCGCAGCTATTGATCAATCATGGCGCGGATGTCAACGTGCATGATGGGAGCCATGAGACACCTTTGCACCTCGCGTCCTCAAGGAATCTTAAAGCTGCGCAGCTATTGATAGAGCACGGCGCGGATGTCAACGCACTGGATGGAAGCCATAGAACACCTTTGCATCTGGCGTTGTTGGAGGGGATCCTTGAAACTGTGGAACTATTGATCGAGCATGGCGCAGATGTCAACGCGCATGATGGGAGCCACGAAAAACCTTTGCATCTGGCGTCGTTGAATGGGTTTCTTCAAACCGCGGAACTATTGATCGAGCACGGCGCGGATGTCAACGCACTAGATGGAAGCCATAAAACACCTTTGCATCTGGCGTTGTTGAAGGGGTTTCTTCAAACTGCGGAACTATTGATCAAGCACGGCGCGGATGTCAACACGCATGATGTGAGCCACGAGACACCCTTACATCTGGCATCGTCTCTAGTGGATCTTGAAGCTGTGCAGCTATTGATCGAGCATGGCGCGGATGTCAACGCGCTGGATGGAAGCCACAAAACACCTTTGCATCTGGCGTTGTTGGAGAGGGCTCTTGAAATTGCACAGCTATTGATCAAGCACAGCGCGGATGTCAACGCGCATGATGGGAGCCATGAGACACCTTTGCATCTCGCGTCGTCCTCAAGGAGTCTTGAAGCTGCGCAGCTATTGATCGAGCATGGCGCGGATGTCAACGCACTGGATGGAAGCCACAAGACACCTTTGCATCTCGCGTCATCTGAACTGAGCTTTGAAACTGTCCAGGTATTGCTTGAGCATGGTGCAGACGTGACTGCACGGGATAACACCTACTCCACGCCTTTGCATCTCGCGTCATCCCAGGGACTTCTTAAAATTGTGGCGGACGTCGATGCACTGGATGGGGGCCGCATGACACCTTCGCATCTGGCATCGTCCGAACGGTGTCTTGAAACTGTCCAGTTATTGCTCGAGCACGGCGCGGACGCGGCGGCACAGGATGACAATCACTCCACACCTTTGCATCTGGCATCGTCAAGTGTCTCTCCTGGAATTGTGCAACTATTGATCAAGCACGGCGCTCGTGTCAATTCGCAAGATAAGAACCGGAAGACTCCTTTGCACCTGGCGTTGTCTTGTGTGAGTGTCAAGTCTGCTCGACTCTTTTTACAGTATTGCGATGACGTAAGAGAACAGAATGACAGCTACTCAGAATACGGGAAGCCTGACCCGAAGGCTGAAACTGTCCGGGTATTACTAGAGCACAGCGCGGACGTAACCGCTCGGGACGACACTCACTCCACGCCTTTACATCTGGCGTCGTCAATCGAATCTCCTGAAATTGTGCGACTATTGATCGAGCACGGCGCGGATGTCAACGCTCAGGATGGGAGCCACAAGACGCCTTGGGCTCTAGCATTGACCTCATGGAATCATAAAACTATGCACCTATTAATCGAGAATGGTGCCGATGTCAACACGTTCGATGGGAACCCCATTATGCCTTTGCATCTGGCATCGTCAAAGCGGTCTTCTGAAATTGTGCGACTATTGATCAAGCGTGGCGCGGACGTCAACTTGCCGGATGGTGACCACAAGACGCCTTTGCATCTGGCGTCGTCTTGTGTGAGTGTCAAATTTGCGCGACTCTTCAGGGCTGATGTGAGAAAACAGAACAACCCATACCAACAAGGCGTGGAAGCCGATACTGTCCAGTTATTGCTCGAGCACGGTGCGGACGTGACCGCACGGGATGGCACTCAGTCCACGCCTTTGCATCTGGCGTCGTCATATTGGAATCACGTCATTGTGCGACTATTGATTGAGCATGGCGCGGACGTGACCGCACGGGATGACACTCATTCCACGCCTCTGCACCTGGCGTTAGAAACTCAGTCTCATGGAATTGCGCTACTATTGATGGAACTAGGGGCAGATGTGAATGCACAAGATGGGCGCCACTCGACGCCCTTGCATCTGGCATTGTCACGGATTGACTTAAGGCTGTGGGCTGAAATCCCGTTTCTAATCGAAGGCTTACTAAGATTCTTGCCGCTATTGATCGAGCATGGTGCAGATGTCAACGCGCGTGATGGAAGCCACAAGACACCTTTGCATCTTGCTCTGTCGTTAGGGAGTCTTGAAATTGTGCAGCTATTGATTAAGTACGGCGTGGATGTTAATGCACTGGATGGGAGCCGCAAGACACCTTTGCATCTGGCGTCGTGTTTAGGGAATCCCGAAATTGTGCGACTATTGATCAAGAGTGGCGCGGATGTCAACGCACTGGAAGGGAAGCGCATGACACCTTTGCATCTGGCGTTGTCTGGTGTGAGTGTCAAAACTGCGCGACCTTTGTGCAGCATACGGCTAACGTAAGAAAGCAGAATGACAGCTACTACTCAGAACCGGAATACAAGAGAGAGGAAACTGTCCGGGTATTGCTAGAGCACGGCGCGGACGTGGCCGCACGAGATGACACGCACTCTACGCCTTTGCATCTGGCGTCGTCGAAAGGGACTCGTGACATTACACGACTATTAATCGAGTACGGGGCGGATGTCAAAGCACGGGACGTGGGCAACAGGACGCCTTTGCACTTAGCATCTGACCAGGTGAGTCCCGAATCTGTGCGACTCTTTGGTCCAGCATAGGCCCATGCAAGTGGACAGGGCGTGGGACATATCGAGCGATACATTCAGGCTCCATTGGATCAGAGGCCTGAAATTGTGCAGGTATTGATCCGGCACGGGGCGGACGTGACTGCGAGGGACGAAACCCACTCAACACCGTTGCATCTGGCGTCGTCCAAGGGAAGTGGGGACACTGTGAAACTACTGATCCTGAATGGAGCAGATATCAACGCTCATGATGGGAGATACTCGACACCGTTACACCTGGCAGCATCTTCCCATTTAGCCTTGAAAAGCAACGTCGTGCACCTGCTACTTAGGCATGGCGCAAATGTAGGTGCCAAGGATGACAGAGGCCGGACTCCGTTTCAGGTCGCGTTATCGAGCGGACATTCCGAGATCGCAGAGTTGTTTCCCGGAGAATAAAACGTATTACTTGCACCCTCGCTTGTTTACCTACCCGATAGTGAACCGGTGAAACTTTCCATTAGTAATTGTACTTTTGTGATATGATGCAGACGCCGTGGATCACCCATGGCCCAACTGCCAGTGTGCACACTCATAGCTTGTTGGCATAGGATATGCATGTCGTGGTATTGCTGGAGGGTGTGGCCGCCGATGTACAGCATGCCTCAGGGGACTCGTTACTTAACATTACGTTGGTTGTATGGGCCGAGGCCATCGTCTGGCCCCGCCGTCTGGGGCTTTCAGAGGGCAGAGACGCGTGCTCATTGCTCATTGACGCTGGCACTCACCAGCCCTTCCCACCTCAACCGTCCGCAACGTTACCACCATCTCCTCACAATGAGTCGGTTGCCCCTTGGGTCGTCCGCTTCTAGCTCGATGCATAAGAATCCCGCAACGAAAGCATCCGTTTCCGGCTTCAACAAGAGTTTCAAAGTATTTTTTGAACCCCTCAAGATGTATAAAAGAAAGGCTAAGCAAGATCTTATCACTCATCCTCTCTCCAGCCAACTCCAAGCATGCAACTCTCCCGCGGCAATTCTGACCATACAAATCCCAGGCTCGGAGTAATGACGCGCCACTCGTTACTCATACCATCACCTTTTGACTTAGGCACAATTGGAGTGCCACCCAGAGGCTAGTGACAGAGGCTCTACGCGGCTAAGGCCTCGAATGTTTGAGTGTATACCTTTGCGAATAAAGCGTCCAGGTTGTTCCAAAAGGCAGCATCAATCGGGCCATTGAGCAATTGGTGTTCGGGCATTGCGGCAAGTACCGCCTGCTCGAACCCAAGCACCGCTTCTTCGTCCCCATCCGTTTGCGGTAGGTGGAGGTCACGGACGCCTACCGTCCGTCCCGGTGGTGGGCAAGAAATAACGAACGTGTCCGATCCATCGTCGCGACGGACATCAAGCTTCTCAAAGTCATCGACAAATACTCGTTTCAGATGCTCTTCTGTTGCCGTCCATGCTCCCTGTTGAGGACGGCGACAGATCAGAGGCAGCTACTCTGACGGGACAGGCTACACTCACTGGCGCTTCTATATATGTCTCGGTGTCTGGCACCTTCATATGTATTACGAATCTAGCGTCTTCTGGATACGCCGTGAAATCGAAGTAGCCACATGGGATCCAATCGCCGTAGTGACGGAATCTGATGTCCAACTGTTTCAAGAAGGGATATGGTCGGAAAGTATCTTTGAAACAGTGATTCTTTTGATCCGTGGCTTCGACACTGATCTCGAGGAGCCCAGGACGCACGGCCTGCCATGGCGTCAAGCATTCCCGTCCTCGCAAAAGGCATGTGGTGAAGACTCACCTCTACTACTCTGGCCGACTCGCCGCTCGCGCGAAGAGACATCGATTGAATGGAGGGAAAGGGCCGTAGAGTAGAGGGAAACGCGAAGGATCCATCGAAAGACACACTCGCGGGATTGACCCGCGACAGCCAATGCCACAGTTCAGCCGGGAAATGAGTGCACCTGTGGAACTGCTTTGTGGCCTCGAAAACGACCGAAGTGACATCTGTGAGCACGTCCAGAGTGTCGAGTAGCAATGCGGGATCGAATGGCACAGGTCCAGGCTCGACACCGAGGCAGACCTTGCCCAACGACTGACCCCAGTCGACTATCCGAAGCTCGCGGACAAAAACGGCGTTTTTCCGGAGATGCGCCAGACGCGCGCGGACGCCGACTTGGTTCCACGTCAGGAGGGATGTGCCGGTGAGAAAACACGTAGGATCGGGGGCACCGAGCTTGCGCGGGGCCTCACGCAACTGAAGCCTATACTTGCGGAAGATGATGGGAGCGGTGATGTCGTGGAAGTATCTGCAGACCAGCGAAAGGCTGTTGAGCTGGAGGAAGCGGTCGTATGGGTGGCCCCATGACTGTAGGGACCAGTCGATGATATCGAGAAGGGTTTCGAGAGGAAGGTCAGGGAGTTTAGCCATCTGTGAAACCAAGGCAGGTTTCGAGAGAAATTTAAGCACAGGGCCAAAGACACAAATAAGAGGCTGTGTCCGAAGAGATGCATTGATTGTTCTTTCTGAAAATGTGGCCGTCTGGGTGGGCCATGTGGACGGCGGACTGCCGAATTTGTGGGTCGCCAGGGAACCTATACATCAGTCTATGGGGCCGAGAAATGGTAGAGACATAAAACGCAAAGACGACTGTCAGAGCCCCTGCGTGCCGCCGTGATTCACTGCATCACGACTCGGAGGCGAGGACATGAGTTGTGATAAGGTGGACTTGGATACGACCGCCACCGCCGCAATGGCAGAAGATTGCAAAAATCCTGAATTTGACGTACATTCCATGGATAGCGTACAGGTCATGTTGATCGTAGTGTTGCGGGGTCACTATTACTACGAACGTGGATATGCAACGGGGTATGTGTGATATAGATGATGCCATCCCTTTTTGTTTTCCTTGTTCTTCAAAGAACACGCGACGAGAACCTCGCAAGCAAGCAGAGCAGGTCAGAGCAAGAACATAATCCAACGATCTCTCACACCAGCGCCTTCACCAGCATCCCTTCTAGCCGACAATACTCGGGCACGATCGCCGCGTACGCCATGAACGCGTCGACGTCTGGCTCTGCCACCTTTGCGAGCCCGACTTGCGTTTCCGCTTCGCCCGTCGGCAGCGCCGTGACTGGCATAAGCGTCGTCACTGTAGCCGTGCCTTCGCCCGCTGAGCTTGGGGTGGCCGTTCCAATCTCAGGCGTCGTAAATGTTGTCGAGGGGAGCGCGCCACTTGAGCTCGTCGACGTACCGGTTGTAGTCGCGCTCGTCGCCGTACTCGACCCGGTCACAGTACGTAAGCGGGCCGCGAGCTCCCCCTCACCAAATGCGTCCCCGCCGAGACGCTCCATCTCCTCCTCGAGCGTGTCCTCTTCCTCTTCTTCAAGCACCGCAGCACCGAAACCCGTACGCCGATTCCCGTAGGGAGTGTTGGCACCGCTGCCCGCGGGTGTCTCTCCGCCAACATGAGTGCGGACCGGAGTGCCGCCGCTAGTCACCCAGCGTTTCGAGAGCAGCCGCCGCACTTCCTCCTCGAAGCTCCCACGACCCGTCCCGCGCTCCTTACTCCAAACCCATCGTGCGACGTATGCGCCCCCAAGAGCTGCGCGTCCGGGGTATCCTTTAGCTGGTGCGTTGCGGTGAGGCGTGATTTGAGCCGAGTCGAGCTGGGTCGTTGGAACGAACACGGGGGCATTAAAAAGCTCGCTAATGAGCGACGCGACCGCGGGGAAATTGATCGCGGCACCAGTAGTGAGTATTCGTGCGGGCAATGAGGATGAATCGTATGGGTCAAACGATAAGCCCAACCCAGATGGGGGGGCCCCCAGCGTTGGCGTGCCCGTCCGCTGGCCAGGACCAGGGGACGCTGCAGCGCTGCTAGTCACCAGTGAACTACTGCCCCGTGCACGGCCTACAGCCGCACCAAGTGCACCCGTAGCCGTCATACGCGCCCATCGCACGCGGAAAGAGAGCGCCTGGCTCTCGACTAGGCACCGCGGGTTGGCACGTAGGTCGCGGAACTCGTTCACTTTCACGCCCGTCTCGAAGCGGAAAATGCCTTTGACATGCGATAGTGGGTGGCTATCACCTTGAAGGAGCCAAAAGCTAAATAGCTTGTCGTCTAGGCTGCGAATAGTCGTGTAAATTAGGGTTTAGAGGCTGGCTCCTAGGACATACCCTATGGAACCGCCAGGTGGAACAACGGATACAAGACGGTCGAATGCGCTCCATGATTTGGTGTACATGTCCCTGACAAGCGCCCTAGGAACGTCCGCGTTTCTGGAGATGGATCAGAGATCAGACATAAAAACACACAATCAGCCAGATTACGTCATACCTGCTTGTCAACATAATAATGTACTTTCGCTTCTCACTTGGGTCCTGGGCAGGGTGTGGGTAGACGCTATACAGCCGACTTGGGAGATAGTGAGGGGCGCTTGTGAGGAGGAAATCCATAGGGCCGAATGAGAGGACAGCATCGGAAGGCGAAGGGACCAGGGAGAGATAAGTTGACAGGTAGTCGGCAGTGAATGACGCGATTATGGTATCTTGACGGTGTCAGTAGGGATTATTCTCGAAGATTCAAAACAACAGACCTACCAGGTTCGAATCCATATCTGTCGACGAGGTATCGTGAGACTGTTGCGACCCGACGTCCGCCACCAGAGACGTCAACGTCTCCTAACCAGCTGCGAACACGCCACGCCTCTTCTCTGGACCCCGCGATATATTCGATGACTTCATCGTCCCAGTGACCTTGACCACCCGAAGCATATACGTACATACCCGTGGCGCATGCTTCCGCCTCACCCATGCCGATCCAGGTGCCAGAAATAAGACTTGCAAGGAACGCAGAAGCAATTTGGACGCGCCCCGTCCGGGCCCACGTATCCGGAGAAGTCTCGCGGACGCGGAGTACCTGTGCAGCAACAAGGGACGAATTGGCACAGGTTCCGACACGGGCAGCCATGTGATCGGGACCACCTAGCATAGCCTCAATGCTGAGAGCATGAGAGTGGGAGAATGTATCCTGGGCTACGGGAGTATTTGGTAAGGAGAAAGTGTTCGGTGAGAGCTGAGGATGTAATGGTAGTCGCGAATCGAGGGAAGGGAAATTAGGCACAGGAGTTGATTTCCACCAAACCAGGGCGGGCTGAATGGATCACGTGATGAGCGATCTTGACTAAAGATCTTTGCGGTTGGACGCGAAGGACGCGGAGGCGGTTCTCACCTGGGCTGCTCCGCCAATTGACTTAATTCTTGAAACTTCGTGATTCCGGCTAATTTCCTCCAGGAGAAAATCTGGGGCGACAAAGCGAAAGAAAGCGGACAAGGGACAACGGTGAAGCATTCGATCCCGATCAAGAGATTAATTTGATTTTCATCAGAAATGAACACTTTGATTCCGCGGAGGGAATAATACTCACCAAGGGCTTTTACCCACATATCCACCGGTGTCGTGTACGCGTCTCCTGGGGTAGTAAAGATGCCACCCTGTGTTCTACTCCGAGTCAGAACGGTTCCCACTACGCGTACGCATCGCGAAGACACGGATGGGACAGGATTGACTGAGCCTTGGACTGAACCACTCCCAATACCTGTCATTGCACACAGAAGGCCGATAAGTCATTGTCACGTTGGACAACACGTGTATCACCCAAGGCGAACCAACATGACCAGGCGAAGAAAAAAAAATCTGCCTATGACAGACAGGATAACCGAGCAGGCCAGTGTGCAGAAGGTCCTCGTCCGCCATCGATGCTAATCCCACCTTTCCCCATGCTCGACACCTGCGAAAGTGAAGGTACTCACTGGTACTCGGAAAGTGCTGTGTCGAAATCCACAGCCTCGACGCCGACCAACTCCAAATTTTCGTCTACTATCGTGGCGCGAAGTTGATCGGTCGAGAGTTCAAGGCCGAGGAACAAGGCTGGGCCAGGCATGATTGCAGGGTTGTGCGGGGTATGAGCACGAGTAAGGACGTGGTATGTGTAGTCGTGAATATATAGAGGCGGGCCCGGGGAAGTCGGTCACTCGTGACGAGGTGTCCGTATCGGTATTCCAAGGATATTCCAGCGCGAAAACGGAGAAGGAATGGGGCCCACGGACGACCAAGTGAAGAAAGCGATTACCTTCCTTGTCGCGTGGAAAACAAAACGCAGTGGGAAGGCAGGGAAGCTAGAATTGGGACTCGAACTGGAAAGTCTTGCAGAATTTGCCCGCACCGCAACTGCGCGGGCGTACTTGCCGCAATTACCGTTCCAGTTCCCACGGACCCCGCTCTCTCCGTAACTCCCACAGTCCGCTCCTCTCTTCCTATCGTTGACTCCGCGCAAGGTTATTCATATTAGCCAGGAGACTGGAGAGTGGCTATGATATCCTGGCATGTGGTGGGGCACTCACGCGACTTTTTGTGTGTGTAACGTTGAACGACAGACAGGAGCGCCGATAGACTGGGCCATCACATTGTTACACCGCTTGTGAACTTTCTTCGCCGCGGCACGGCCTCGAAGTCCCTTTGGAGACGCGCGATGCAAGAGTCGACCCAGAGGAAGTACGACGTTGGGATGAAACAACGAAGCAATCGCTTCCATGGCAATTCGGCTGTGACGCTTGCGACCCACGTTACTAAACACCGGCTCAACTAGACAGGCAGACGTGGGGCTGAATTCCCATGATCTCATTGACATGACGTGCCAGTTGCACCTGATTTCATCTGATTTCCATCTCGACGACTTCTATACTCCACATGAAATCAAGCGATTCTTGACCTAAAACAGGCCATGCCGAGTTTTCTCTCCTGATTGCGATTACCGTCACATCCTATGCATACGCATCCGCACGTCACAATCATTCGTCCTACTTCATGCACATTCCTCAAGCCGAAATCCGGCCTGCTTAGGACAACTCACTTTCTATGACTTAATAGCTCCTTCTGTCTCCTTCTGTTGGTTCAATTCAATTTGAAAACAACTGTCGTGGACTTGTGGCCAATCGCGGGGTTCTGGTTGTCCGTTAGCCATCCGGGTTTGGACGGGACGTGAGAGGTGACACAAAGTCGTGACGTAATCGCGATACGACGCGGACCTTAAATGACCTGAGTCCTGAAGGCCTGAAGTCCTGAAGAGTGGTCCGAGAGCGCGATCATGTCATACGCGTCTTTCTGAAACCGAAAGTATCACTTCCAAGGGCCTGAAGTTCAGATTTGTCCTCCGCGTCGTCCGATCATGTCGGAGAATCATGAGCAAAAGTCAGTACCGAATAGCACCTTACCCCATATCTCTACATCGGGGGTTTCTTCGACACATATTCCCCGCATGCTATGCTCGCGCAGCAAGCTCTTTTGGAAGCCCGTATTCTCGACCCCCGACCCTTAGGCTTTGGTCTCACCGATTTTTGACCGCGCGCTTAACCTCTGCGTCTTATTGTCTGGCCCCTATTACAGGCTCTGAGATCCTGCTGCCAATATTGTATGGAGCTATTCCCATGACCTGAGCCTATGTACTACCGAACTTGTCTTTCGAAGTCTTTCGAATCTGCGAGAGTAACACTTAGGGTCAACACATATTGATGACAGGTGACTGAGCGGGGACTGCGCATGCCCCGTTCAAAGCATTCAGAGAGGCCCAGCTGGCGATTCATTTCGTTACCCCATCGAGTATTGACTATTGCATCGATCAATTGTCCCGTCCTTCCCCACAAGTCATCCTATGTGTGCATGCGCTCCACCGGGAGAATGTTCCCAGCACATTCCCCGTGTATCATGAAGAATAACTCTGGTATCACCCATGTGATCAACCTCTTTCCGGAGGCCTGTGCACGGTATTTACCTTGTCTGAAATTCACCCCCCCCTTAAGACAAAGAGCGAACTGTAGCCGCCTGTTTCCCCAATCCCCTATGTCCATCAAGTGGGGACACGTTACAAGATCACCGCTGGTCGTTGATATATGTCTGGCGCAAACGACACGACCATCATTGGATGTATCTTTATCGGCGGAGAGGACGAACAGATAACAACCTTCGCTACATCGATAACTTGAGCCTCATATGACCACGACACGCTTCAGTGGCTCATCAACGAACAGGACGACAGCCAATGGACTACTCAATCAGTCAAGGCCAGAAGTATTTTGGATTTGAGAATACCTTGGACAATAGAATAGCTCTCATGCTCGTCGGCTTCGACGAGCTAAGTTGTCGAGAGTCTACCGGGTTGTAAGGACTTTACTAAGCCCAGCGTTAAGTACTTGACAGGCTCTACGTCTGTGGCACTCGTTTCGTCGCCTATTTTCCTCTGGAGAAGCTGGTCGTCGGAACTGATCTTCAATTGTGGACGAACTGGGATGGAAAGGACCAGGTCTGGGTAGGTCGAAGAGTGTGAGTCGCGTTTGGTGAAGTCTGGCGATTGGCGTGGGGGATTGCGTCGCTCATCTAATGTCCTAGTCCCCGATAGTGGGCTCTCTGTAAGGTTGTGCTCTTAATCTCTCGCCGCGCCGCAGAAAGGGGGGGGTAAAGTGTGCAATACCATGCAAACGGCTGCTATTCGTAGATCGCCGTCGATGGTCATGATCCGCCAGGCACTGAATTGCGCAATTCAATTCCCAGATAACACGCACCGGCACACCAAATTCTATCTAAGTATCAGTTTCTGGGTCGATCTCGAAGCAAGTACGCCAGTGCAGACGTTCCAAGGATCTTGCATGAGGGTTAAAGTTTATCAAGCGATAACACAGCACACGCGTGCCAACCCTCATTGTAAGGTCCACCCACTGCCACCCTGGCGAGCGGTGGACCGGTGAAAATCGTATATCGGCTTAAAATATCCATCAGCTCGTAAAGCTAGGTGGGTTTCCGCCAATGAGATGCGCGGCTCGGATATAACGGGAATATAGTGTGGGAAAAGACACGTGACGATTCGTACCGTATGCCGGCCGCGGCAATCTGCAGTCACATGTTCCTTTGGAACAAAGTTCGTGCCACATCACGGGGGTTTCTTTAACATGCGACCCCATGAAACTCTTCTAGAACTCAGGAACCTCCCCCGGGCCTATGCTTTGGTCTCGTCAACTTTCGAGTCTCGACCACGCATTACTCACTGCTTGACTCACTGGCAACCTCCGCCTATGAACGGACCATTGTCTGACACCCCATTCAGGTTCTGAGGTCATACGGCAGTCGCACAATATCGTTTGGTGCTAATCCTATAACTTGAGTTTATATACTACGGAAATCGTCTTTCGCGATCTTTCGAATCTGCGAGAGTAACTTCGGGCCGACACATACTGATCTACTGATAACAGGGACTCTGCGCATACAGTACCTCTTCAGATCCGAGGCCCATCTAGTGATTGCAAGGCAATCGATTCATTACCCGCTAGACTCGGAGGATTGGCCAGTGATTGGCCGTTACCTTAATCGGACAATTGTCCCGACCACCTTCACAACGTTAAACGCATGCAGATGCTCCACTTTACCAGGCAGGAGCATGTTTCGAGCACATTCCCCTTGTTCCTGTTTTTCAAAGAGCAGCTCTGACATACTCGTGCGTCGTGCAGGCGCTGGGGCTGGTGCAAGGTATTTCCCTTTTTTTAGTTAAAAACACAACCCGAATACGAAGTACACATATGCGAACGACTGATGCCATAACCTTGCGCCACCTCAATCACCCATCAGGAACACGTGGTGTTTCTGAGACGGGTGGGGCTGCTTAGTTGGTGGCCACCTAACAAAATGGATGATCAAAAAGAGAGGGAAAAGAAAGGATAGAGAAAGGATCAACTGGTAAATGCAAACCGTCTTAGGAACAAAGGACGTAGTCGCGAGTAGAGAGGGTCCAGGCGCCCAAAGAGGGGCCCGTGTGAGGAAGCCGGGGGCAGAGACGAGGCCGCTCGCAGCTCCAGAGTCGATGTTTACATACCATAGCCAAAGGAAAAGAGGGTCCTTCTGATTGAGGGGCCTTATGAAGGCCTGGGTCTTCAAATCGATCATGAGGGGGCCCACATGCTATTTTCAAGCACGGTGATTGGGAGGAGTGTGGAGCCATGGGAAACGAAGGGCGGTAATTACCTTGTCTGTCACAGTCATGATGAATAGGGTCTCTGAAACTCACCCCACCCCTAATCAGATAGGGCTTATAAGAGCGCCCTATTTGCTGCCTGTTTCCCCCATCCCACCATGTCTATACAGTCGGGCAAACGGTACAAGATCACTAACAAGGAATCCAGGCTGGTCGTCGACCTGTCAGGTGCAGACAACAGGTCCATCCTCGGTTATGCCTACCACGGTGGAGGGAATCAACAGGTAACAACCGTCGCTATTTCAATAACTTGTGCCTCACACAACTACGACGCGCTCTAGTGGATCATAGACAGGCAGGACAACGACCAATGGACCATTCGATCAGCAGACCACCACAAGTACCTCGGAGTTGAGACAACTCCGGAGAATGGGATACAACTCGTCGGCCTTAATGAGCCCCAGTCCTGGAATATCGAGATTCTGCCTTTTAGTGGGGAAGCTGGGCCAGTCGTTAAGTACGTGTTATCATGTACCCCACTGGCGATCGCTGCTGACTTCGAGTTTCCTCTGACAGGCTCGGCCAGTGGAGGCATGGCACCTTTTTTGTCGCCGATTTCCCCCTAGAGAGGCAGGGCAATCATGGAGCCATTCAACTGTGGACGGCTTGGGGGGGAGAGAACCAGTCCTGGATTCTCGAAGAGTGAGTTGCATCTAATGAAGTCTTGGGCGACTGGCGCGGCTGACTTGGCTCTACTAGGTTGAATTAGGGGTCTAAGTTTTGTCGCCAATGTTTTACTAGGCTAGTGTACGATAGTGAGAGTTTGCTGTCCGTAAAGTCGTTCTCTTGACTCATCGTCGTCCCGCGGTAAGGAGTGGCCGAGTTCTACACTATGTAAGGGCTGGCAGGTGGCCTGTTCATAGACTACCATCGATGGAGGCTCACCAGCGATCACTGCTGACTTCAAGACAGACTCTGCCAGTTGGCCAATGACACTTGTTTCGTCGCCGATTACCCCCTAGAGAGGCTGGAAGACAGAGCCGACCTTCAACTCTGCACGGCTCAGGAAGGAAAGAACCAGGTCTGGGTGCTCGAAGAGTGTTAGTCGCGTTTTGGTGAAGTCCGTCGAATCACGCAGCCAACTTGGCTTTACGCTTGAATTGTTGGTCTAACATAGTAGTAGCGCCGTGAGAGTTTGTTGTCCGTAAGGTCGTATTCTTAATCCACCGCCGTTGTGCTACGGCGAGAGTGCCTATGGTCTGCCAAGTTAGTAACCGCAGGACTTGAGTGAGTTGAGTCCACAAAATACCACGCAGAAGTTGTCATTAATAGCCTGTTCATTAACGTTCATTGGCCAACCATCGATGGATTCGGACATGATCTCACCGTGCTATCCTGGCATGGAATTGTGCAGTTCAATGTCCACGTCCCTGAGAGCAGTTGAAAGTCATCAGTAGCTCACCGATCAACACGACTTGAACTTGAAGTCTTGAAGTATCGGTTTCTGGGTCAATGTCGAAGTACGCACGCCAGTGCCGACATCCCAACGATCACTCAAGCTCTTGCATGAGGGTAAAGCTTATGAGTTGACAACCGAACACTACCGCGCAGCGCACGCACGCCACGGACCAAGCCATAATAAGTCCGCCGCCACCGCCACTGGCGAGCGGTGAACCGGCAAAAGTCCCAAATTGAGCCTAAAATAAAGCTATGGTCTCCGTTCTGTTATTGGGTCCCTGCGATATAAAAGGGAAAGTGGGTGTGGGAAAGGATACCCCGGCGTCCGGATCCCTTACGCGGCACCAATGGGGGGTCAGTACGGTACTAGTACAGTCCGAGTCATACGTGCCTTTCGGACAACATACCAAGAGTATCACTGGCAGAGCTGTTTGTGTTTTTTTATTTCGAGCTTTAATGGCTGTCACTGTCTCTCTATAGTAAACTCTCTATATAATAAGAATAATTGAGTAGAACCCGTGATGAGGATCTAGGCAGGGTCACGAGACCTCATAGGGAATCCTAAAAGCGAACTGATCGCCACCTATCGCAGCATGTCCGAATCTATCAAGTCGGGCCAACGTTACAAGATCACGAACGAGGAAAATGGGCTAGTCCTCGATATTTCCGGTGCCAACCACAGGTCCATCCTAGGATGGGACTTCCACGGCGCAGACAACCAACAGGTGCTAAGCAACCTTCGCTACTTCGTTGACTTTTCCCTCATCACTCTCCAGTGGATCACAGAGAGGCAGAACGACGGCCAATGGACTATCCGATCAGTCGGGCCCCAGAAATACCTAGGATTTGAGAAAACTCCGGAGGATAGAACGCCGCTCGTGGGCCTCGACGAACCGCAACTTTGGGACATCGAGGTTCTATCAGATAGTGAAGACCACGATAATCCCAGAGTTAAGTATGTTCTATCACGTACCCCACTGGCGAGGACCGCTCCTGACTGTGAGGCTGTTTGACAGACTCTGGGTACGTGGCACTCTTCTCGTCGTCGAGTTCCCCACAGAAAAATCGGACCCTGAACCGACCGAGTCCGACCGACGGCTTCAACTGTTGGCGGCTCGGGATGGAGAGAACCAGGTCTGGGTGCTCGAAGAGTGTGAGTCGCGTTTAGTCAAGTCTAACGACTGGCGCGGCTAACTCTTGCTACTAGATTTGTGAATTGTGTCACTGATATTCTTGTATCTGATATCTGTCTGTAAGATTGTATAGATCGTATTCTGTGCAAGAGCAGTCCGAGAGTTGGTGGCCGTTCATAGGTGCCGGTCAATGGTCATCCGGTCATGATCTGCCCCGGCATTGAAATGTGTGCAACTCGATGTCCTGGATAAGACGCACTGGCGCACTAGAAAAAGCTCTCCAGTCAAGCAAAACTTATCAGTCGCGCGGGGCTCCCAATGGTTTGGGGAGGGTCCTCACCCTGGGAAGGGGAAAAGGAATTCTCGGCGTATGACGCCATGGTCACTTACTTAGCGACTTATTGTAACGCCTAAATACTATAGCCCGCCTGCAACGGCGGGCTATTCACTCATCATTCTTAGTAGTTTGTAAGTGATTACTGCTGGGGAGCACCTTAGCGTTACCATCCCCTAGTGTAGCTTGTTCACGCTGCGTCCGGTCTGTGTCTACCTACAGCAAACCAGCCGGGATATAAATGGTTCAAAAAACCCAAAAAAAAAACATCAGTTTCTGGACCAGGTGGTGTCCCAAGATCACATCAAAGTTTCGGAACCGGTGAAGTCGTATACAGTACTTCATATCCACCAGCCTGATATGTAAAACATGGTGTCTGATTCGCCCACCCATTTCCTGGACATCCTATTATTGGCTCCCCAGTCCGTCGATTCCGTTGAATTCCCAGCGTCAATTGCCCTACGCTCCAGAACAGTTGGTCGTCGGCCCAATACTTTCTCTGACTGAGGCTTCCTTCTTGCTACCCCCCCCCACGGACGGCTTGCGCCCAAGGACGGAACCGGCGTAGGGTGGGATGCGCCGCCTTCGCGGTACCCGGGCATGTCCTATCTATCCATCCTGTTTAGCAGCATACCGGTCATCGGGACCGCGGCGTTTGCGCCCGTCTCTGTCGGGATCCCCCCGTCGCTCCCGTTGAAACATCTGGCATTTCACCAGATTCCGAACGACCAAGGAAGACGCTCCAAATCGGCCGCGAAGCTTTCTGAGCGGGGCCGGAGGCCGAGGGCCCAGCCCAGACTAAAACTCACCCCGAGGCCCGCTTTCGGCTTTCCCCCTGCACTGCCTTTGTTAACTTTACATGTGACACCTCTTATCGAACGGCAGTAGATTAGTTCTCGTGATGTCGCCTATTCATGGGACGGTGCATCTCACCATTGCTGGAGACGGGAGAGATAGTGGCGTGACGCACTACACATTGGGTGCCACCCGAAGCGGGCGATGGGGACTACCGCTTTAAGATAGATGAGGAAGCTGATGACAGTCTTAGCACATCAGCGCTCAACCTCTGGTTAGCGAGTGTGGTACCCCGTGACTGATCTTGGCACTTTTTATTTATAGCTATCTTCATAACTCGCCTTCGTGAACACCGTTGATACGCGGTAGGAGCGGTAAAATCGCGCTTGCAGAACAGATACTACGTCGTGGGTGAGGAAGTTAGCTCCCAAATAGATGGCTATTGATGCTTGGCCGAGGATGCCGGGCGGTTGTCTAAAGCAACGTGTCATTATCGAGGACGCCATTCCTTCATATGGTGACTCCTTGTATTCCACGTTCCCACTGTGCAGAGGTAACAGTTGTTTGACGTTTACTATTGCTGACAGCGGAGACAGTCGCTTATTCGTTGATACGGGAACATAGTATTCGCATCAGTACCATTGTCGTAGCAAGTTAGACGCGCTGCAAACCCAGGCCATGGAGAGACCGACATTTATATGTTCCCTTCCCTTTCAGAAGGAGAGCGACCTGAAAAATTGATTCCGACTTGTGTGAAGATCCCTGCACGGAAATATTCCAGGTTGCTTCCATTCCAAGATCGAATGAAGTGACTTACGTGCTCGCCCTGTTAAGTACATAGAAGACAGGATCATAAACATCGAAGCTGGATTTGCTTCGCGGAAAGCGCAGACCGAAGCCGAGTCGCAGATCGCGGAGCGACGGGTTCAATTGCTGGCGGACTTTCACGGCGGATATACGGCAGTACGACGTACGAAAGAGACATGCTTGTTCGGCTCCTGCGTCCTGCAATGTCCCTCTGTAGATATCGAGGGCTTGGATTCAGGCGGTGATATCGTGGCCGTGTGGAGCCCATCCACAGAAATTCTCTGATGCTGTTGTCAAGCAACTAGAACAAGACTAAAAGGCAAACCCAAATATCCTAGAAGAGTGGCATATTGGGCAGATGCCCGCAATATTTCCACCATCGAGGCACAAAGATATATGTGTATGTGTATCTTGGAGCGCCAGAAGAAGCCAATAATGAGTCTGCCGCGCAGAGCAAAAGGATAAAGCTGAGTGCTAACTTGGTGGTCGGGCCGGAAGCGACCGATTTCCAAAGGTGTATCACGTGCAGTTTTCGGACTGCACCAGCAACTCGCCGTCATCATGTCCAGCCTTCAGAAATACCTCGAAGGGAAAATAGTATGCACACAACTCTGAATGTCACAGGTTCATGACATTAAATAGGTAAATGCAGGACTTTGAAGGCCAGAAGCTTGTGGAACGGATATCTCATTATGCTGTGATGGAGCTGGCGGTGCGTTGGCCGTGTCTCAAACTCCATCGCAACCCCTCACTGGCCCCATCCAGATATTCGCTTTCTTCCTTGGGTTTTTGTTCCAGTCCATTCAAATGACGTTCATGGTCTTTGGCGTGGGAGTTGGTGTCGTACTTGCGGTACGAGTTGGTTTTTCTCGTTGTGCTTTGACTGAACCGATATTGCAAGATTATTATTCCTCCGTGGCCGATGTTCAATCAACACCCAGTCACTTGGCTACCGTCGAAGGGGACAAGAGAGAAGCAACAGTGACGTGTTCCTATGTCGTGTGTAGTGCTACCTGGTTGTCGAGCGACTTTCTTCAATCATGTAGTAGATAGATACCCTGATGACCTGTCTGTCGTCTTGTAAAATTGGCGGATCTCGCGCTGATCGGGGAGACCACAGTGTTTGGTAAGCGGAGTATAAGGATGAATCGAACCAGCTAAGAGAGAGGGGGTTCGAACTCAACTCGGGTACTGGGCGCTGTTGACTTGGTTCTAGTCACCTAGTCACCGACCACGAGTTCGACCCAACTAAGAATAACATCCGCTCTCCCAACATCCGAGCCCCGCCAACTCCTCGCCTTCGACTTCGACTTCGACCTTAACCCCAACCTCTTCCTCAGTCCTCTCCTTCTCTCAACCACCCACCCCAGTCCCCGCTTCCGCCCTACCTCCGTCAGATCATTACAAATTCTACCCGCAGCCACCACGAGGATCGCATCGCAGCACAACACCCGGCCAACTCACACTCCCCCGACACGCCCATCACGGCTTCCACGACTGCACCCACTCCGCGCGGGACGCTCGCCCGTCCGCGTCCCATGTCTCTCCCTCCTCAGGCATTTGCGCCTTCTCACTCCGGCACGTCTTCCGACCGTACACGACAATATGTCGAACAACCCCATGCCACACCTACAAGACATTCCCAACGCACCGCAGACCCTTCAAAGCCGCGCACAACCAATCGCATCCTTGGTGACTACACCCTCTCAAAGACCCTTGGAGCGGGCAGTATGGGCAAAGTGAAGTTGGCTCACCACAATATGACTGGGGAAAAGGTGTGTGATCTTTCGCTGTCTCTTATCAGCGTCCCTGCTTTCCAGGGTCATACTCTCATTCGTTATGGTCGTCTCATCACGTTCTCAATATCTATCGGTGTATCGTCGCCTGTTTTCCTCGACGTGTTCATCATGACCTTTGACCGGTCCCATGTTCCTGATCTCATCGGGGCAGTCTACTTCCATGCACAGTTTATTCCCCCCGGATGTCCCGAACCTGGTTCCTCGTATTCTCGTTGGGGTATGGCGCCGATCAGCGTGGACGCACGTCCTCCTGGCCTACTCTTTTTTTCTTTACTTCTTCGCTTCCACATGCTGCCTTCGTATCCGAGTTGCTCCATCTCGGAACCCTTCCCATCACTCGGTTGCGAAGGGCAGCATGACTCCCCGCATTTACCACGCGCAGCGCGCACCTAATATTGGGGCTGTGCGGTTAGGTCAACAGGGGTCTCCTGAGCGCCGGGGGGCGTTTTTTTGACAGCTATTTTCGGCGCAACTACCTCTTTCTCGTCTTCTCTCTTGCAGTTCCCCCATTTATCGTTACTGAGCGTTTATTTACCCCCCTACAGCTCGCGGTCAAAATTTTACCCCGTGTTGTTCCCGTTCAACCTGTACCCGGAGCACCAAACGCCGAGGCTGCTGCCAAACAAGCCACAAAAGATGCGTCCAAAGAAATTCGCACGATCCGCGAAGCCGCGCTCTCACAGTTACTCTATCACCCGTACATCTGTGGCATGCGTGAGATGATCACGCATCAACATCATTACTACATGGTGTTCGAGTATATAAACGGCGGACAGATGCTCGACTATATCATCAGCCACGGTCGCTTGCGCGAACGCGTCGCAAGGAAGTTCGCAAGGCAGATCGGAAGCGCGCTGGAGTATTGTCACAAGAACAACGTCGTGCACCGAGGTGCGCCCTCATAACCCGCGAATGGCTCTCGGGGTAATCGCTGATATCGTCTGCAGACCTCAAAATCGAGAACATCCTCATCTCCCAGACGGGCAACATCAAGATCATCGATTTTGGGCTATCGAATCTTTACGATCCTGTCGCCCACCTATCAACATTCTGCGGCTCCCTCTATTTTGCTGCGCCTGAACTTCTCAACGCCAAGGTGTATACCGGGCCCGAGGTTGACGTATGGAGCTTTGGTGTGGTGTTGTACGTGCTTGTATGCGGCAAGGTACCCTTTGACGACCAAAGTATGCCTGCGCTTCATGCCAAAATCAAGCGCGGGCTGGTCGAGTACCCCGTGTGGCTCAGTGCAGGTGAGTTGATAGATCTTATTGCTTATAGTACAATTGATATGAACCTTTCACACACAGAATGCAAGCATATACTCTCCCGTATGCTCGTCACCAACCCCCAGCAGCGTGCATCGCTCCCGGATCTCCTTAATCACCCCTGGATGACCCGTGGTTTCAATGGGCCACCCGATCCTCACCTCCTGCGACGCGAACCCCTGCGCGCTGACGAGCTCGACCGACATGTCATTCGCGGTATGACTGGCTTTGAGTTCGGCACGGAAGAGGAGATCGAACACAGACTTGTCGCGATCCTCGACTCTGAGGCATATAAACGGGCTGTACAGCACTGGGAAAGTAGGCGCGAGCGGCCCCAGATCTGGAGCGAGTCGCTGTCGAATTCGTCGCTTGCTATCGCGTGGGATGGTACGGCTGGCGGCCAAGGCGGGGGGAACAAGACAGATACAGTGACACCGAAGAAGAATAAACGCTTCTCCGGGTTCGACTTCTATCGCCGCAAGCTGTTTTCCCCGTCATCGTCGCCACCGTCCTCGCCATTCGCGTCTCCATCGGCATCCCAGTCTCAACTGTCAAACGCCTCTCTTTCTGACTTCAATTCAAAAGAACCCCCTGATCCGACGCGTGGTTACCACCAACTCATATCGATTTATTATCTTGCGCGCGAGAAACTGGAACGCGATAGGGTGTACGGGCCGGGCCACTTTGCGAGCTCACAACTGTCGCTAAACCCTCCGCCGCCTGTCTCGGAGGAGGTTCAGGCACCGCCACCCTCTGCATCGAACCAGTCTACGCTCGTGGGACCGCCTCCCGTGGTGATGCCGCAGAAGGTCGCAGGCGGTGTTGACTACAGCATGCGCCCGTCGCGACTGCCAGCTCCGGAGAGCCCGCACTACTCGAAAATGTCGTACGACGTTCAGGTCACTCCCTCGCCGACAGCGCCGACGTTCCAGCAGCAACAGCAACAGCAGCAACAACCCCGGCCCCGTGCACGCGACGCCGGCTTGTCGATCACGAAACCTGGAGACCTTTCACCAGCACCGGTCGTGGTCTCGGGTGGTTTGGACGCGACCGCTGGTGCGCCGGTACCTCCCAGTCCCGCGAGTGCGACAATGCCACGTGCCCCGCCCGCGTCGACCCACCGCCGTTCGCATAGCGTGAGCCATCGTCAGAACGTGCCACGCGGTTGGACAAGCATGTTTGGTGGTGGCGGAGGAGGGGGAGGTGCTGGTGTAAGTGAGCATGGACAACTCAGGGTTAACGTCAATGGACACGAAGCGCCTCGGACTGCCGGACCGGAGCTCACGACTTTCGCGGAACGGATGGAGGACGAGCAACCGGTAACTGCGGCGTCGGAGCCGAGCCCCCCACCTGAAGTAATGCTATCGCCTGCAACGCCAACTACGTCTCCCGGCGCGACACTCGTGCGCAAGTTCGGCAGCTTGCTAATCGGCGGTGGGAGCGTGCGCGCGGCGGGTGACCGTGCCACCAAGCGGACAAGTATCCTGGGCTTTGGGTCCCCACGCCCGTCCTCTGACATGGATAACGGGGTTTCGGAAAAGGAGCAGGAGAAGGAGAGGAAGCACGCGGGCTCACCACTGAGTGAGAAAGCCGAACAGGCTCCAACACCCCCGGCTCCCGCTACACCTACTACCGCTGCCTCCCCCGCTCCAGATGACAACAACACCCCACTTGCAGCTCCGGAAGAGAGCAACGTAGAAATGCACGTGTCGCCGACGGGCGGTATTTCGTTTAGCCAGGCTCAACCGCTACACCGTCGCGCGGCGACGATTCTTGACCCGCAAGGGCACGCGAAGCGACACGAGCGCCGGAGTAGCACCGGCGGCGCGCTGCTATCGAGCGTCACGGGCACAATTGGGCGCCACCGGCGGCTGTCGACGAGCCATGGGACTGCAGGGGGACGGCCTTCGACCGCACAGCCCGATAGGTCGTTCATGCAGACCGCGGAGGTACCCGAGGACGGCGCGTCTAGGCGTGGGCGTCCGTCGAGACAAGGACGTGTGAATGGAGCTGGGGCCGGGCACGAGCACACGGATGGCGAGGACGAGGCGAACGCGAGTGCGGCCGATAAGGACTTCAAGCCAGTGTTCCTGAAGGGTCTGTTCAGGTACGTGTGTGCTGTTCTTTCCCAGGGGAGGTTACTCACGTGCGATTCCCTCCCTGTGTTAGTGTGGCGACGACGTCTACGAAGCCGCCAGCGACGCTCAAGACGGACATCCGGCGCGTGTTGGACCGCATGCAAGTGCAGTACAGGGAGACCAAGACGGGATTCGACTGCATACACCTACCCTCAATCGACATTTCGTCGCTGCAGGACCCACCCACGACGCCGACGCCATCTCCGCGAAAACACCGTAAGCAGGGCTCGGGAGGCTCGGGCGACTCGGGGGGAACGACGAAACGGATCGTGCGCAAGGCGTCGAAGCTCTCGTTTGGCGTGCGGGGCAAAGACAAGGACAAGGACCGCGTAGGCGAGACGAGCCTGAACGGGACCACCAGCTCGCACAATGACAAGGAAAAGGAGAAGGAGAAGGAGAAGGAACTCCCGAGCCGACCGTCTGGTGGTGGTACTGGGCCGCCCGCGACGACGTTCAACGCGACGCAGAGCAGCGGCTCGTCGTCCTTCTTCAACGTGTCGTCGAACGCGCCGACCGTCCACGCGGACGATAACCCACCCGCATCGTCGCTGCATCCCGAGGACTCGCCGCGGCGCTCGCATTCGCCTGCGAGGAGCAAGAACTTGCCCCCGATACCGCGCGATTTTGGCGCGGCGCCGCAGCCGTTCCCGACTGGGGAAGTGGACCGCGAGGTGTTCGAGAGCGTTGGGCGGAATACATTGTCGGTCAGGTTCGAGATCAACATCGTCAAGGTTTGTCGTCGTAGTCCTTTTTTCTTTTTTAAATCCGGCGCTCATTGTGTTCGTTTAGGTGCCGTGGTTACCGTTACATGGTATTCAGTTCCGTCGGGCGGGTGGAGATGGATGGCAGTACCAGATGCTCGCACGGCGAGTGCTGACGGAGCTGAAGCTCTGATTGATGTGTTGTGTTATAGCCAGCTAGACGACGACGACCCCACAATGTCACGCGCTCAACGAATCTAAGATGCCCAAATGCTGTGATTCACGTTCTCTGACACGCCGCCGACACGATCCCGCCTATTCCTAACCTAATCTCGCACTTTCTTTACATTCTCTTTCTTTATGCTCGCCCCCTTCCCCTTGCCGCTCTTTTTTTGTTGCTCATTCAACTTCGTCATCTGATTATTTGACCTAGATGGCTGGTTTTCTTCCTACGCTCTCTTTCTCTCTTTTTGCTGCGAGTGGTCCATTCGTTGTATCTAAACCCTTTAGCCTCTTTGGAAAAGGCTTGTACCGTATGATGATGTTTTTCCCTTTTCGCTATTATGATCAGGTGTTTTTTTTTTTGGGAGGGTTCTCTCTCTTTTCTCTCTCTCTCTCTGTTCGCTCATCTCAATATCGTATCTCTCCGCAATCAACCACATCACCCACCTGAGAGATCACATCTTCCATCAACTACATATTCTGAACATGCTTAAGCAATGAAAATGATACCCTCCGTGATTGAAACTCGTGCTGAGGCCCGAGAGCCCACACGACACCTGCCAATCTCTGCTCATCGCATCACTGAGATGTGTCATTTGTTGTTCGATTATTTCGATGACGATCTGTGAGTTTTTGCTAAAGCAATCGCTAAGCAAGGATACAAAGTCCGACGCGTCTCGTGACCGCGGCCCGGGGTCCGCCGTATTCTCGTCTCGAGCTCAGTTCTGCTGGGGGCGGCGGCAGCGGCGAATTCCGTTCCCCAGAATCGTCTATTACGAGTCTAGTCAGACGCAAATATTCAAGCTGCCCCTTCGCCATTGTCGCCCCCCTCGTCCTGGACTCATGAGGCCTGTCTCTATATTCGCGTCGCCTTCCGGTCTCTCCCCAACCTTCCTCCGAGTCTCTGTCCTCGACAACTTGCTTTCTTGCCACTCGGGTTGCGTTGGCCCCATTAATTTAAGGCCGCTCTCGCCAACTCGATCGACTCCGATCTCTGTTTATTTTCCTCTGACCTTACAGCAAGCTCTGTAAACGTTTCCGGCGACTGATCCTTTTTTTTTTTTTCTTTTTTTTTTTCGTCTGCGCTTGTATCGGCACTTGCCTTTGCATTCGCCCTCGAAGAACGGGAGCTGACTTTCGTTTCTACTCCATAGCCTCTCTCTCCATCGCGAAATCGCTCTCTCCGTTCATGGACCCTCGTCCGGACGGTGGTACAGTACTAGAACTCACGTTCGCAGGTGTAGAAGCGCAAGCGCAGCCAAAGGTCCGCTACCGATCGTCGAGCAATAATGTGTACCCTGACGGAAGGGAACTGCGTGTTGGAAGATCACGCAACTCGCGTGGGAGTCTGGGTCCAAGAGCAGACACCACAAAGCCAACTATTGAATCCGTCAGATTTATGTATTGATACATACGTGGCTGATTTAATTTATGTCTACGTGCATGGTCGTCGTGTCCTATATGCTATGTCAATATCCCCGACTCCCGTGGCACAGGAGTCGGGGACATTAACAGCGAATGGGCTGCGACTTTTTGCAATCTTGCAAGTCCGGGGCCGTGACGCATCTGCTCTCCTTCTCGATCGACGACTACCTCCCCCGGGGCAGGGCGCACGCTTGTTGTGCGTCCGGCTGCTGCTAGGCCACGCGCGAACTCGTCGCACCTTGCCACGTACGGCCTGCCGCCCACCGCCATCGTGACTGGCTCCAGGCCGCGCAACTACGAGAGCAAGACACCGGCTACACCGGTTTCCCCAGACATTACAAGCTCTGTTAGAGTTCCTTTTCGTTCGCGCTCGCATCGGCTCTCCCCTTAGCATCCGCCTGGAGTACGGGAGTTGACTTCTGGTTTTTCACACCGTACCCTCCCTCTCTCGCGAAGTCGTTCTCCGTTCGTGGACTCCCGTCCATACGATGGCACAGTAGTAGTACTCACATGCCCAAGTGTACGAGCGTAAGCAAGGGGTCGCTCCGTCAGGGGTGCCATGTGCATTTAGCAGGTAGAACGATAAGGTACGTCCGTGACCAGCACTTTGCGGCTTCACTCCCACAGGACATACCTTCACTTAGCCAGCCAAAACCCCTTACAGAGCCAAGACTGAACGAACGAACCTCGTATTCCGCTACCGGTATCCGAGAAAACGCGTACCTGACAGATGGAAACTGCGTGCCGAAACACAATACAACCCGCGTGGGAGTCTGTGTCTAAGAACGGACACCACAAAGTGCACCATTTGACTCCGCCATAATTATACTACGCATTGGTACATACGTGACTAGCGTGTATGGTCATGCTACGTTGGTGGGGCAATGTCCTGTGAACAGGCCGTGAATATGCAATCTTGCAAGTCTGGGCTAAGTAACCAACCTATCCGGAACTTTCCCCTCTTTTAGTAAAGAAGGACCGAAATTCTCTATCAAACTTCCGTTGCGTATCGACGATGGTTATGGGCTGACTAGATAGTCTGCGGAGGGAGGTGAACTGCTCAACGGATGCCGTCGACGGGTACGTAGGCCAGATCTGGAGCTGACGCAGAGCCGGCAACGCTTCGGCGACCGCCTCGCTGGTGCTTCCATCGAGCGCACGAGTAACGTGTCTTGCTATTCCCTCAGATAAAAGCAGCGACTTCACGTCGGTGAATAAGCTGAAGAATCCTAGCCATTCCGTGTCATTTAGTATGCCGTCTTCTTGATCTGGTCTTGAAGACCGCCGATCACAGATGAAGAGTTGGTCTACGCCGGAGAGAATGGCAAAACATTGTGTGAGCACCTGGGTCAAGCGCGAAGTTTGCTGGTCTAGCCCTCCGCTCAAGATTGTAAGATTGAGACCTGGGCCTTTCGGACTGGAGGAAGGTGACAATGGCTGTTGACTTGAAGTGAGTCCGATGGAGACATCGAAATAACAAAATTCTATATGCGCATCGTTAAGCCGGGTAGGGTGGATAAGTTCTTGGCGACGGAGAAACTGGGAAAGTTGGGAGACTTGAAAGTCAAGCTGATTGAAGTACGTTGTATTGAGGTATTTGAGTCGAGGAGTGTCAATTTGGGCCACCAAGTCCTCCAGATACTCGCTGGTACCTAGGAACATAAACTTCGTGAGTGTGGGAAGGACTGTCCTGGTGGGATGAAAATGTCCTGGAGAATGGCGAGAAGGTGGAGATTGGAACCCAATCTGAAGGCTTTCGAGCCTGGTCAATGTGGCCAAAAATGCAACCACTGTATTGGGTGAAATGTAACCAGTCTCGGGTATCTGGCGAAGGTGGAGTTCGACGAGGTCACTAGTGGACAAAAGAAGTGTTGGTAATGCCGGAAAGGCAATGGCGTCTAAATAAATACTTTGTAAACGTGGAGCAGATCCACCCAAGAATGCATCGGAGAGGACCGGCACATTTCCCCAAAACGCTGCCAGCCGAAGCACTGTCAGGGCTGGGAATGGCTCTTGTATCGCCGTGGACAACTTTTGCAGCTGTGGGGGTGTTAGATGAAGCCCGATGCGGCATACGCGATCAGGGTGCTCGAGGGCAGCGATGACATTATCTTCTTCATCGGGATGATCAAGGAGCTCGCTGATAGATGTTACGTCACAGTAGAAGTCGATGGCAATAGGAAAGGCTGGCCAGCAACCCAGATTCTTCCTGACAGGCGTTCCTCGTGTACATATAAGTTGCAAGTTGAGACGGCGTGGGGACCCGAATATGATACTTCGCCATCGTTGGCATACATGCACCAATTCGTGCCATTTCCATGAAGTCCCGATGCGGGGTGGGAAACGAGATTCGGGATACATTCGATAGAAATCAAATACTCGAAGCAAGACATTGTCTGGGAGCATGTTGATATTCTTTGTGAGTCTGTGACTCTTGCCTGCGCCACACGAGTCAGTGCCCGATACGTGCGCAACACCCAAACTAAAATATGTACCGAGAACCCATATATTCTCCGGCTCCCTGCAGAGACTTTCAACAATCGTTTCGGTCTTCGAGTCATTGGAAGGTTCAACTCCTGATGTTGAAGTGGCAGGATGATCAGTTATCTGAGAGGGACGGCTACTTGGAATGCTCAGCCCTAAAACGGACGAACAAAGGCCCCAGACTCACCTGTAGGAGCGCATTGAAGGGCCAGAGCAAGAGGAAGAGGATGAAGCACTGATGAAGCGGACGGAATCCTGCGTAAGCATCGGGCCGGTTGGACCTGTACAATTCTTGGCACGACCGAGGAGTTGTCTTTCCAAGTGTACTCCAGTCTGATGCAATACCACTACATGTGGTGTAGTGTCGTATGTGTCGGTGAATAAACAACAGGGCAGTGCAGTGTACTCCAATCAATAACCCGAATAGCATATGCCAATCGCGGAGTCCGACGTAGTAAGGACCGCAGCGTGCTGCCGATGAAGGGAAATCAAGAATTCGATATTCAATATTCAATACCGATACGGTGCTCCACTTCTCCATGGTAAAGAATATTTCAGAGATGGTGTCGATCCATCTGGCTGCACGATATCTCGCGCGACCTGCATGCTGACTCTCAATGACTCTCAATCTCTCCACACGCTCATTATGGCTTCCACGCCTGCACCATCGTTCCACGCGGGAAAGTCGCACGACCGCCGCGCCTTCTTTCTCTTCCTCCTCAGGCGTGTCACTCCGAATCTCATGACAATACATCGAACAACCCCATGCTAGAACTGCAAAATACTCCCAGTGTCGCAACCGCGCATGATCAATCGCATTCTTGATGACCACACCCTCTCTCAACGACCCTTGGAACGAGTAGCACGGGAAAATAGAGTTATCTCACCACAATATATCTGGGAAAAAGGTGTGTAGTCTTTCGCCATCACTTCTCGGCGCTCCTCTGCAGGGTCGTATTTTCATTCGACTCAGAAACGGTCGTCTCATCACACTCTCAACGTCTATTAGTGTATCCCGCGTATTTATTTATTTACCTTCTGACTCTTCGCTTCGACACCTTACTTTCATACCCGAACTGCTCCATCTTGGGCCTTCCCGTCAGTTGGTTGCGAAGAGCAGCCAGACTAACCGCATTTACCACACGCAGAGCGCACCGGACTGTGGGATTGAGTCTTTACTGGAGGGCCTTTTTTTTGATGGCTATTTTCAGCGCGAATGGTACTTTCTCGCCACCTCTCTTGCGGTTCCCCATTCATCGTTGCTGAGCGTTTATTACACCCCTATAATCCACCATCAAAGATTTTACTCCGCGTTGTTCCTGTTCAACCTGTACCCAGAGCACCAAACGCCGAGGCTGCTGCCAAAACGAGCGACAAAAGATGCGTCCAAAGGAACTTGCATGATCCGCGAAGCCGCGCCCTCTGTCATCCGTACGTTTGCGGTATGTGTGAGATGATTACGCATTAGCATCGTTACTGCGTGGCGTTCGACTATATAAACGGCGGGCAGATACTCGAGTATATCATCAGCTACGGCCGTTTACGTGAACGTATCGCGAGGAAGTTCGCGAGGAAATTCGGAAGCGAGCTAGAGTATTGTCAGGATTCACCTCGGTGCACGATATTGTTCTTGTCACGACTTGCGAACAACTCCCGAGTGATCGCTGATATCGTCTGCAGACCTCAAAATCAAGAACATCCTCAGTTCGCAGTCGGGACACATCAAGACCATTGATTTTTGGTGGAGCCTGCGTTCCGTGCTAAAATCAAGTGCGTGCTGGTCGAATACCCCATATGGCCTAACTCAGGTGAGCTGACAGGTCTGGATACTTATAAGACAATAGATATGGACCTTTTCCCTCAGGATATGAGCACATATGCTCGTCACCAACCCGCAGCAGTGCGCATCAATTCCGGATCTCCTCAATCACCCCCGGGACCCGCCGTGGTTCCAATGGGCCCCTACTCTGCTCCCTCTTTTTCTCGGTTTAATTTCCCTTGACATTACAGGGAACTCTGTTAGCGTTCTAGTGACTGGTCCTCTTTCGTTCGCGCTTGCCTGGGCATTCGCCCTCGAATCACGGGAGCTGACTTCCGTTTTCGCCCTTCTCGCAAAATCGCACTCTGTTCACGGATCCTCGTCAGTACATGGTGCAGCAGTACTCACATCTACGACTGTACAAGCGCAAGAAAAGGGGTAGCTCACATTCCACTACCGATCGTCAAGCAATAAGGTGTACCGTGACGGCGGAAAGAAGAGTCAAACCGCGTAGACCATGCAATTCGCGTGGGAGTCTGGGTCCAAGGCCCCGGACAGGCACCACAAAAACCGACTGTCGAATTCGTCCGATCGTACTGCATATGACATACGTGGTTACGGAAATTTGATTTGGTTTAGTTTTCGTCTACGGTGGATGACCATCTCCGAAATGCTACGTTAGAGAGGCAACGTCCCGACTCCTGTGAACGGGCTGCGACTTTGAAATCTTGCAAGTCCGGGTTAAGTGGGCAACCTGTCCGGAACTTTCTCCTCTTTGGCGAGGAGGGACCGGAGTCTGTTAAACTCCTCCAAGTCCATGCCGACGATGGCTATGGGCCGACAAGATAGTCTGCGCAGAGAGGTGAACTGCTTAACAGCCGGCCGCCAGTAGAAATTAGGCCATATGTGAAGCAGACGCAGAGCCAGCAACACTTCGGTGGCCAAGACCGTCTCGCTGGTGGTTGCATCAAGTGCACGAGTAATTTGTCTTGCAATCTTCTCAGGTAATATCAGCGACCTGGCAGCAGTGAATAAACTGAGGAGTTCCAGCCATCCCGTGCCGTCCATGCCTTCATGCTGATCTGGTGCTGAAGACTCATTGCTGACGTCGAGATGGTCCACGTCGGAGAGTACAACGAGAAATTGTCTGAGCACCTGGGTCAAGTGCGAAGCCTGCCGGTCTAGCACTTCGCTGACGATGTCAAGATTCAGACCAGGGCCTTGTGACGGTGATCCAAGCTGATGACCTGAACTGATGTTGACCGAGGTCACCGAGTCGTGATGAGAAAAATATAATTTCGCGTCGTAAAGCCGGGCTGGGTTGAGTGTTTCTTAGCGACGGAGGAACTGGGAATGTCGGAGAAATTGAAAGTCGAGCTGATTGTAGTATCTCACGTGGAGGTCTTCGACTCGAGGAGTATTGATTTGGGCTATGAAGACCTCAAAATACTTGCTAACGCCATGGAACACAAAATGGGTGAGTGCGGGAAGGACAGTCCTGGTAAGGGGAGGTGAATATCCTGGAGAATTTCGCCCTGGATATCGGTGATCAATCTGAAGGGTTTCGAGCCTTGTCGATGCGGCCAGAGATGCGGCCATCGCCTCAGGTGAAACGTAGCCAGCCTCGGGTATCCGGACAAGAGTGAGTTTGACAAGGTCATTAGATGATGACAGAAGTGTTGGTAATGCCGGAAAGGGAATGCCGCTCAAATAAATATCTTGTAAACGTGGAGCAGATCCACTCAAGACGCAGCATCAGGGAGGACCGCCGGCATATTTTTTATCGAACGTTCCTAGCCAAAGCCTTGTCAGGGCCCGGCCAATAATGGTCCCTGCATCATGATCGCCGTGGCCACCATTCGTAGCTGCGAGCGTGTTAAATCAAGCGAGATGCGGCATACACGATCGGGGTGCTCGAGGGCAGCAATGACTCATCATCTTCTTGACCAGGACAAGTGCGCTCGAAGACCCTACTCATCCCGCAAGGGCTCACGTTAGAGTAGAAGTCAATGGCAATTGGAAAAGCCGGCCAGCAACCCAAATTCTTCCTGACGGGTGTCCCTTGCGTGCAGATAAGTTTCACATCGAGACGACGAGGTGATCCAAAACCAATCCGTGCCATTTCCATGAAGTTTTGAGGAGCGGATGAAGAGATTCGGGATACATTCGATAGAAATCAAATATTTCAAGAAAGTCATTGTCTGGGAGCATGTTGACATTCTTTACAGGTCTGTGACTCTTGCCTGTGCCGCACAAGTCAGTGCTCCATCTGTGCGCAATACCCAAACCAGAATATGTACCTAGAACCCGTACTTGTATTTTCTCTGGCTCCTTGCAAAAACTTTCATAAATATTTCTCGTCTTGTCATTGGAACTTGAAGGGTCATACGCCGATGTTGTGGTACAAGAGGACGAATGGGGAGAAATAGTACGACTGGGCGGGGAAAAGGGGTGATTGCCAGTGGTTGTCTTGGAGGGATAGCTAATTGGAGATTGTCAGCGAGTGCTCAGTCGATAATTAGATATTCTTGAAGGACAAACGAAAGCCCTCGATTCACCGGTAAGAACTCATTGATGGGAGCAGTGAGGGTTCTGCTAAAGTGCCTCCCTTCAGTCGCCCTTCCTCCTCGAATAGGCGGTGCGGCGAAGCCCGACGCTGTGCGGGTTGATTGTTGACCTTATCAACCGTTTTCGAAGTGTATTCCCAGGTCAAGCACAGGCCCGCCGAGCTCCCTGCAGACACAGCATATTCACCTACAACATCGAACTCTCATGATACTTTGACCGTCGTATGTACAAATTCTGATGAAAGTAGCATGAAATATATGCCCCTTGGTCGTACCTTCGCTGACAATTGTCAGCCCAACCCCTCACAGCCTCAGAGCCATGAGACTGTCGACTCGACCAAGTTGTCCATCAATCTGTGTCCTGTACCTCCTATGCTCTTACCAACATACACCCTCTCATCCGCCTTCACAGACTTGCTCGCACTCCGCTACCGATAGTCGAGCAACAACGTGTACCGTGATGGAAGGAAACTGCATGCCGGAAGACCATGCAACTCGCGTGGGAGTCTGAACAGACACCACAAAGACCAACTCTTGAAAAAAAAAAGTCCGGTTGTACCACGTATTAGAAAATCTGTGGCTCTGGTTTCGTCTACATGCATGATCGTCTCCTAAATGTTATAGAGCCAATGTCAACCTGTGACTAACGTACGCAGTCTTGAAAAGTCCTGGCTAAGTAAGTGACCTGCCCGGAACTTTCTCTCCTTTGACAAGGAGGGACCGGAGTCTATTAAATTCGTGTTCTGTGTCGACAATGGTTATGGGCTGACTGGATAGTCTGTGGAGGGAGATGGCTGGCCCAACAGGCGCCGTCGTTGGAGATTCAGGCAGAATGTGAAGCAGGCGCAGAGACGGTAATGGTTCAGCGGTCATCTCGCTGGTGAACCCACGAGAAATGTACCCTGCCTTCTCCTCAGATAAAATCAGCGACTTGACAGCGGTGAATAAGCTGAGGAGTTCCAGCCATTCTGTGTCGTCCAGGCCGTCATGCTGATATGGCCATGGGAATCCATTGCCGATGGAGAGATGGTCCACGTCAATGAGTACAACAAAACATTGTCTAAGCACTTGGGTCATGTGCGAAGTTTGCCAGTCTAGCCCTTCGCTCAAAATTTCAAGATCGAGGCTCGGAGCCGGGGCTCCTGGAGAGAAGTAAGGGCGATAACTTGAAGTTAATTTGATGCGTGTGTTGTGATGAGAGAATTTTAAAAGTACGTTGTCAAGTCGGGCTTGGTCGAGAATTTCTTGGCGACGGAAGAACTGGGAAAATTGGGGAACTTGAAAGTCAAGCTGATTATAATATGATATTTTGAGGTCTTTGAGCCGAGGAGTGTCGATTTGGGCCATGAAGTCCTCCAAATATTCGCTAACACCTCGGAACGTAAACTCAGTGAGTGCGGGAAGGATATTCCTGATAAGGGGAGGTGGACGTCTTGGAGAAGGGCGAGAAGTCGGAGATCGGAACAAAATCCAAAGGGTTTTGAGCCTGGTCAATGCGGCCAAAGATGCGACCATCGCCTCGGGTGAAATGTAACCAGTCTCGGGTATCCGGACAAGTCGGAGTTGGACAAGATCACTGGTCGACGACAGGAGTTTTGGTAATACGGGAAATGGAACGCTAGTTAAATAAATATTTTGTAGACGTGGTGCAGATCCACCTAAGAATGCATCGGGGAGGACTGGCGTATTTCCGTCAATCGATCCAAGTCCAAGCCTTGTCAGGGAAGGGAATGGCTCCTGCATGGCGGCGCCATCGCCGTGGACACATTTCGCAGCTGCAAGTGTGTTAATTTAAGCCCGACGCTGCGTACACGACCGGGGTGCTCGAGGGCAGCAACGACATTATCTTCTTCATCAGGACCAAGGAACACGCCGGTCCCATTACTAAACAAGGTAGAGAAGTCAATGGAAATAGGAAAAGCTGGCCAACAACCCAAATTCTTCTTGACAGGTGTTCCGCGTATGCAAATAAGCTGCAGATCGAGACGGCGTGAGGATCCAAATATAATACGTCGCCATCTTTGGCATATATGCACTAATTCGTGCCAATTCCATGTAGTTCCAATGCGGGGTGGAAAAAGAGACTCGGGATACATCCGATAGAAATCAAATACTTCGAGCAAGACATTGTCTGGGAGGTGTTGTACATTCTCTACAAGTCTGTGACTCTTGCCTGCACCACACGAGTCAGTGTTTGATGCGTGCCCAACGCCAACCTAGAATATGTACCTAGCTTCTTTTTGGAAATATTTGCCGTCTTCAAGTCATTGGAGGGGTCATATCTCGACGGTTTTGGGGTGGCGCAAGAGGACGAATGAGGAGAAATGGCATCACTGGGCGGGGAAAGTGGATGATTGGTTGTCTTGGAACGGCTGATTGGAGAGTGACAGTGCTCAGCCAATTACTTTGCCAATTATGCCTGAGATGGACAAACGAAGGCCCTAGACTCACAGGTGAGACCGCATTGATGGGAACAACGAGGGTCAAAGCAGGAGGACGAGGTGGTTGTTCTTATATTAGTATTCGCCGTCCGAAATATGCTGTTCAGCTGGCAAACTTGAAGTACGCGCACATTCAAGTTGTTTGTGATAATAGAATGAAAGCACAAATGACTCAGGGCATGGCAATGCGATGACTCGTTCGCCTACTACTAGTAGTAGCAATAGTGGAAGGGGTCGATCGATCAGGAGGGGCGGTGCTTCCATAGCCCGGCGCCGGCGCATGCCACGAATCAGCCTAATGGTCTCTAATTCTCCCGCCCCGGTCCCTGGACTTTCTATTATTGGGCCCGCGCCGACGAGATGCGAGGGGCCCAGACGGGAGTGTGACTGTGGGAAAAGACATGAGCGTCCCTTACGCAGCATTGAAGTCTGCGCCTTTCGGCAAGAACCGGCGGAGGTATCAAGGGAAATTGTATCAGTGTGCGATCCTGGTCTAGGGAAGTGATTGTGCAATTTGGGTTTACCTTTATACGCAGACGGTCACCGGTCTAGATTATGATCATACAGTATCCATGTCCGAAAGGTGCAAGGGCACTGCACCTCACTTGTCCTTTTTACATTTCCCACACACACCTTAGCCACCGGCATATTCAAACCTCGGCCCTCGGCGCCGACCTCGCGTCTCGCTGGCAGGGGACTGACGGGGGCCTAATGGAACGGACCAGGGCGGTTGACCTGGAGACTATGGCTTTACATATAGTGCCGATGGATATTTCAAGCTCGACGTGGCTTTGACCGGTTCATCCCTCGCCAGTTGTGGTGGCAACAGACCTATAATATGGTTGGATGTGTGCGCCGGAGAAGTGGGCTACCAAAATATTATCCTTGTCCTTATGCAAGAGCTTGAGCGATCTTTGGGACGTCTGCACTCTTCCAGGCCGACCCAGAAACTGATACTTATGTTGCTTTTGATGCACCGATGCTTCGGATGCTTTAACTGCTATCCAGAACTCTGTCGAAATGCACAATCCAATGCCGGAGCGGCACTGTGAGATCATGTCCAGCACAGATAACAGCCCTCGCGTAATGCTTTGTGGAATTGAATTAACCCGGCGACCATAGCCACTTCTCACAGTGGCGCCACGCAAGTGACGGATTAAGAATACGACCTTACGGACAGTAAACTCTCACTATCACATACTTAGCCTATTAGAAACCCAACCCCTAACAATTCAAGGATCTAGTAAAGCCAAGTTAGCCGCGCGATTTGCCAGACTTCATTAAAACGCGACTCACACTCTTCGAGCACCCAGACCTGGTTCTTTCCTCCCCGGGGCGTGCATACTTGAAGGTCGACATCAGCCCGCCCTTCTATGGGGTAATCTGCGACGAAGCAGGTGCCACGGATCCACTGGCAGAACCTGTCAAAGGAACTCGAAGTCAGCAGCGGGCCAGTGGGGTGCGTGATGCGACGTACTTAACGCTAGGCCTAGCAGCGTCACAACCTGGTAGAATCTCGATATCCCAAAACTGAGGGCCGTCGAGGCCGGCGAGACGTGTTCCATTGTCTGGGATTTTCTCAATGCAGAGGTACTTCTGTGGCGTGACTGATCGAATAATGTATTGGCCATTGACCTGCTGCTCTATGATCCACTAGAGCGTGTCGTGGTTGTATGAGGCGCAAGTTGTCCAAATGGTAGCGAGGGTTTTTACCTGTTGGTTCGCTCCACCATGGGAGACATGTCCAATGATGGACCTGAAGTTTACACCAGAGAGATCGAGGGCCAGCTTGGTTTGCTCGTTGGTGATCTTATAACGCCTGCCTGACTTGATGGACGTGTTGATACGGGGCAACCAGGAAGAAACTAGTAAAGCCGAGTTAGTTACACCGGTCACCAGACTTTACCAACTGGACCCACACTGTTCGAGTACCCAGACCTGGTTCTTTCCTCCCCAAGCCGTCCACAGTTGAAGATCAGCTCCGTTGGCTGGCTTGTCTAGGGGGTATTCAGCGACGAAACAAGTGCCACGGACCCTCTGGCAGAGCCTGTCAAAGGGAACTAAAGTCAGCAGTGATCACCGGTGGGTTCGTAATAAGACGTGCATAACGCTGGGCCTAGCAGGGTCCTCACAACCTGGCAGAATCTCGATGTCCCAGAACTGAGGCTTGTCGAGGGCGACGAGATGTGTTCCATTGTCTGAAGCTTTCTCAACTCCGCAGTACTTCAGGGTATTGACCGATTGAATGGTCCATTGGCCGTTGACCTGCTCCTCCAGGATCCACTGGGGCGTGTCGTAGTTACATGAGGGTACAGGTTATCGAAGTAGCGAAGTTGTTACCTGTTGGTTCTCTCCGCCATGGGGGTTATACCCGGTGACGGACTTGCCGTTGCCATGCAGATCGATGGCCAGCTCAGCTAGCTGGTTGGTAATCTTGTAACGTTGGCCTGACTTGATGGACATGTTGCGATAGGGAAAATAGGTGGCGAACAGTTCGCTTTTATATGCCAAGGGGGGTTAATTTTCAGAGACGTTATTTATTACAGACAAAGGTGAATACCGTGCATTAGCCCCCAGAAAGCGGTCGTGTTCCTGAGTAGATGACGCCGGACTTCCTCTTCGCAAAATAGGAATATGCTCGGAACATTCTCCTACCAGGTGGGGCTATGCGCACATAGGATAGCTTGAGGTGGATGGGACAAATGATTGATGTAACATTCAATACTTTGGCGGGGTAACAAAATGAATCGCAAGTTGAGCCCAAGCCTCAGTTCTGAATATTCTGAATGAGGCATACGCACAGTCCCTGTTCGATACCAAGTTGTAGTTTACGTCAACTGTCATCGATGTGTCGACCCCAAGTTATTCTCGCAAGTTCGTAAGGTCTCAGAAGGCGGATTCCGCAGTATATAGACTTGGGTAATGGTAGGAATAGCTCTAGTCAATATAATATTGGCGGCACGATCTCGGAATCTGATTGGGGAGCAAGACAGTAATCTGCTCATAGGCAGAGGTCGAGTGCGCGCTCGGAGATAGTAGACGAGGTGAAAGTATAAGGCTTAGGGACCGACTGGGACTCCACTACGAAGTTCTGGTCATTCCCGAAGGGTGTTACTTCACGAGATCCTTTAGGGTCACATAGCAATTACACCACATTTTGTGTCACCTCCCCGTCCGACCTGGATGGTTAGGAGACAGCCAGAATCCTTCGACTGGTCACAAGTCCGAGAGCACGACAGCTGTTTTCGAATTAAACCGAGAAGCGCTATTAAGTTGTAGAAAAAGTCCTGAGCAGGCCGCATTTCGACTTGAAGAACGTGCATGAAGTATGCATAGAATCTGACCGTGATTGCTCCGATCATAAGCGCAGTCAAGAAAATATGGCTCCCTTACCAAACCATGCAAGACTGGTTTCCGCAAGATCCGGTTCTGCATCCTAGTTACAGCATCCCATAAGCTCGTCAACAGGTCGTCGGAAAGTCACCGAATCTACATGACGATATAATGATTGATTGGCCGCGCGGAAGTATCATCACGCACGCCAACACGACACAGGAACACGCCTATTTTGCTATGATTTTGTCTCCTTGGAGAGTAGCCAAGTAAATGGACGTTGATTGAACATCGGCTACGGAGGAATGATCACCTCATCTTCAATAACAACGTTTTACTAGCAGTAAACGTGCGACGAGAAAAACCAACTCGTACCGCAAGCACGACACCAACTCCCACTCCAAAGAACATGAATATAGAACGTGAATATAGACTGGAATAAAAGAGTGCATCTGGACAAGAACGTCAGGGATCAACATCAAGTTGTAATGGCCTCGAAGTATTTTTCGAAGGCTAGAACCAAGGCTAGAACGTTAACAATGACAGTTTGCAGTCCGACAACTGCACGTGATACAGTATGTCTTTCACTTCCTGCTACCGTGTTGGCACTGCATTCAGCTGTCTCTCACTGCTGTCTCCCCTTCCTACTCTGCGTTCATTGATTGTGGGATCATTCTTAGCTTATCCTGCTGCTCCAAAATACATAAAGGGACACATATATTGTGCCTCGATGACGGCGGAAATTCTGCGAGTATCCCAACACGACTCGGATACGATCAAAGAATCCTTCGGCTGGGCTCCACACGATACCGCATGACTCCGAGCTCCCGATCTCTATAGAGGAGGATTCATGCAGGAGCTGAACCTACACATATATTTAATGTCCTTCGAATTATTATAGGTCCGTCCTGACACTGCATATCCTCTGTGATCTGCGACTCGGGTTCAGTCTGTGCGTTCCGCGGGTAAATTTGATGAAATTTAGAATGGCATCTTACCACATATTTCTACATTAGGAATTTCTTCGTCGTTCGCCACATCATATCCTCGTCCTATGAAGTTCTTCTAGAATGACTCAGAACCTCGTAGTCCTGGTCCCTGAGCCTTATCCTTTCATCTCGTCGATCTCTGAGCGCGCACTCAACCTCCGCCTATGAATGGACTATTGTCGGGCTTCCCAATCTCATTCCGAGTTCGTGCCACCAATATTGTGTCGACTAGGGCTATTTTCACCATCACCCATACTACGGAATCTGCCTCCAGAGACCTTTCGAATATGCGAGAGTCACTTAGCGTCGACAGACCGACGACAGTTGACATATTTGGCAATCCATTCTGCCAGTGTTACCCCACAGAAGCATTGACTGTTACATCGATCAATTGTCGTCACGTCCACCTCAAACTGTCCTATGTGCGCATAGCCCCACCTGGTAGGAGAATGTTCCGGGCATATTCCTATTTTGCGAAGAGGAAGTCTGGCGTCACCCACGCAGGCACGCGACCGCTTTCCGGGGACTAATGCACGGTATTTACCTTTGTCCATAATGAATGACGTCTCTCAACATTCACCCCCCCTCAATACGATAGGCATATAAAGGCTAACTGTTCGCCAACTGTTATCCCTATCGCAGCATGTCCATCAAGTCAGGCCAACGTTACAAGATCACCAACCAGCTTACTGAGCTGGCCGTCGATCTGAATGGCGGAAACAACAAGTCCGTCATTGGGTGGACCCCCCACGGCGGAGAGAACCAACAAGTAACAACTTTGCTACTTCCATAACCTGTGCCTCATCTAACCACGAAATGCCTCAGTGGATCATAGACGAGCAAGTCAACGGCCAATGGACTATTCGATCAGTCAGTTCCCAGAAGTACCTCGGAATTGAGAAAGCTCCGGACAATGGAGCACATCTCGTCGTCCTCGACAAGCCTCAGTTCTGGGATATCGAGATTCTACCAGGTTCTAACGACCCTACTAAGCCCAGTGTTAAGTACGCTTTATCACTGGCACATACCCCACTGGCGATTGTTTCTGACTTTGAGTTCCTTTGACAGGCTCTGCCAGAGGGTCCGTGGCACTTGTTTCGTCGCCAATTCTCCTCCAGAGAAGCCAGCCATAGGAGCTGATCTTCAACTGTGGACGGCTTGGGGAGGAAAGAACCAGGTCTGGGTACTCGAACAGTGTGAGTCACGTTTTGGTCAAGCCTGGTGACTGACACAGCTAACTCGGCCTTACACTAGTTTCTTCTTGGTTGCTTCGTAATAGCGTGTCCATCAAGTCGGGCCAACGTTACAAGATCACCAACGAGCATACCAAGCTGGTCGTCGATCTGCATGGTGGAAACAACAAGTCCATCATTGGATATAACTCCCACGGTGGAGACAACCAACAGGTAACGTCCCTCGCTACTTGGATGACTTGTGCCTGATACGACCACGACACGCTCAAGTGGATCATAGAGCAGCAGGTCAACGGCCAATACACTATTCAATCAGTCGGACGCCGTAAGTACCTCGGGGTTGAGAAAATCCCAGACAGTGGAACGCATCTCGTCGGCCTTGACAAGCCTCAGTTTTGGGATATTGAGATTCTACCAGGTAGTGAGGACCCTGCTAGGCCCAGCGTTATGCACGTTTTATCACGAACGCACTGATGGCCACTGCTGACTTCGAGTTCCTTTGACAGGCTCTGCCAGTGGGTTCGTGGGACTTGTTTCGTCGCGGACTACCCTGTGGAGAAGGACGTCGCAATTGATCTCCAACTGACGACAACTTCGGTAGGAAAGAACCAGGTGTGGGTGCTCGAACAGTGTGAGTCAGGTTTCGGTGAAATTTGGCGACACGCGTGGCTAACTTGGCTTCGCTAGACCTTTGAATTGTCAGGGATCGGGTGTCTAATGTCCTAGTATGTGGTAGTGAGAGTTTGCTGTCCATAAGATCACATTCTTAATCCATCGCCGGCGCGCAACCGAAAGGAGTGGCTGAGGTCTGCCGGATTAGTTAGTGACTTGAAGTCCGCAAAATACTACGCAAGGGCTGTCATCGGCCTGTTCGTAGGCCACTGGACATGATCTCGCAGTTCTTCCCCAGCATTGAATTGTGAAATTTGATGTCCGAGTCCTATCTAGAATCTTACATGCCAGTTCAGACGTCTCAAACTCAGATCCTTACATAAGTTTATCTGTGATAACCGAACTACTGCCAGTGCGGCACACGCATGCCACGAACCAAACCAATAGTCCCTAATTCTCTCACTCCGGTCCTTGGACTTTCGGGCCCCCGGCGACGAGATGAGAGGGGCCCAGACGGGAGAGTGAAAAGAAATGTGAGGCGTCCCTTACGCAGCACTGAAGCACTGAAGTTTGGAGCCATATGCGGGAACCGGAGGTATCACGAATGTTTCTCTGCCAGGCTATATCTGGAGTTCTTTAACATGCTATCCTCGTGCAGCAACGGCAAAGCTCTTCTGGAGTGCAGTCTTGATCCTTAAGTGTCAGCCTTTTGTCGTCTCACCGATTGTTGAGCGCGCTCTGCTTATGGAGGTCTTATCTAGCAAGCTCCGCTCACAGACATTGAGATCGTGCCACAAATATCGTCTAGACCCATTCCCGCTATGACCTGAATCTATATAATATAGATGCTTCGAACCTGCGAGTAACAGGGTCGACGCGCGTTGACTAAACAGGGTCCTGGGGCTGTGCAGTGTGCATGCCATGCCCGTTCAGAAATTTCAGAGCCAAGACCCGGCTAGCGATTCTTTCTCAGGCTGTTGGCCCCCCTTCTGAAGCCCCGACGGTTACATTGTCCTGTCCATCTCTACCATATACATGCATACGCTTCACCAGGCAGGTGAATAGCACAATAGTGTCTGTGACTTGGTCTGTGGTTGTTTGCGACTTCAATAAAATTTGGTTCTCGTTGATATTGGTCTGATAATATCGTAATAATCCATAGCTTCTGAGCTGATACTGTAGTGAAAATCTCCGAAAAAGTATCACTTCCTTGTCGCAGTTGACCCAGGTGCTCGGACAATTTTTCTTACTCTCCGGCGTAGACTATCTTTCCATCGACAACTCGAATGGGCTTCAAGTTTCAGGACGGATCGATGTGACGGGATGGACGACGCAGAATGGCTGTAACTCCTCAGCTCATTCACCTGTGTAAAGTCGCTGATTATATCTAAGGAGAAGGCAAGGTACGTTGCCAAGTTGTTCGTGCACTCGATAGAACCACCAGCGAAATCAAGAGTGAAATGATCGCCGAAACGTTGCCGGCTCTGCGCCTGCTTCACATCATACCATATCGGTCTGCGGTATATGTTGTCTGTCTGCGCAGACTAGCCACTGGCAGCCCGTAACCATCGTTGACGCGGAACAGGAGCAACAGTTTGATAGAATCTGGTCCCCCCTCAACAACGAGGAGAAAGCTCCGCTAACCTGAACTTGTAGGACTGCACATTTGCAACCTGTTCGCATGCCGTTGTCTCTCTACCGTAGCATTTCAGAGGGCTGTGCACGTAGTACAAAAGCTAAATCAGGTCACATCTCTATAGCCACGTAGTACTATGCACCAATACGTAGTACAATTGGACGCATTCGACAGTTGGTCTTCATGGTGTTTGTTCTTGGACCCAGACTAGTTGCACGGTCCGCCAGCACGCAGCGTCCTTCTGCTGCGGTATACATAATTGCTCGATGATCGGAAGCGAAATGCGAGCTGGTCCGTGAAGGCGGGCGAGAGGGTGGGTGTGTTGACAAGGCGCAGGACACGGATATATAGACATGTCGGTCGAAACGGCAATCCTGCAAATCGGCTAACAATTACCGGCGAGGGTATGCGCAGTCGGAGAGAAGCTGCAAAGTGCTGCACACGGACGCACCTTATCGTTCTACATACTGTACTCCTGAAGGAGGTGATCTCTTTGCTTGCTCTTGTACACTTGCGCGTTTGTGTACTGCTGTGCCGCTGTACAGACAAGGAGGGTCCGTGTTACTCCAGAGCTGAGAGAGACTCCGCGAGGGTAGAGAGAGGGTAGGGAATGGAAAACGGAAGGAAGTCAACTTCCGTGCTTCTAGGGCAAACGCTAATGTGAATGTCGATGAAAGCGCAAACGAAACGGGCCAGTCTCTGGAAACGCCAACAGTGCCCGTAAGGTCTTGTAAAACTGAAAGAAAGACGGAGTGAAGCTTGGAGTGAAGTCGGTGGAGTGGTGGAGGGATTCGGGCCATAAGGTAAGGGAGGAGAGACCAGAGGGCGACGCGAATGAGCACTGAGTCGAGGACGATAAGGGAGACGACGGCGAAGGGCGATACTTGCTTCTGACCTAATTAGCACACTGACTTGAGGAGGATGGATCTCACTGATCAAGAACGCAGCCTTACATCATGCATATTCATTCGGTTGTAGACGGCGCGATGTGAGTATCGAAGGTGAACAGGAAGATTGGGGTAAATATGAGAGGGAAGAGCGGATGGGATGAAAATATAAAGGGAATTCTAGCGCAGAGAGCATAGGTGGGGGACGGGTCTGGAGTCAGTAACTTGATGCGATAAGCAGCGACGCGACGATACCTGTTACAGCGGTATTCATAACACTTGTCACCTCACGACCACTTTGGGGATATAGGCGGGATTTGAATGGTACCTTGGTGACCATGCCGAATTTCTTTCCCACAAAAATTAATCGTAGTAATTAATAAATGTATTTATCTATTCTACTTATCGGTTGTGAAAATGAAAAAACTATCGTTCGGCGTAGTCGGGCAAATGGTGGTCCTATACGGTGTCGGGGTCGTCGGACGAGTGATCGACCCACACTTGGGGTATCGGCCTCAGGATTGGAGACGTGGAAGGGGTCGGTGAAGAAGTAGTGGAGGAGGTGACGGCAATGCGAGGGAAAGTAGGCTGGTATTCAATTACGAGGTGAGTAGACTTGTGAGTCTACTCACCCGCTACCGGGGTCTGACATACATACAGAAACTGTCTACTTAGTAGTACTTACCTATGTTGTACAAGGCCTGTCCGAGTCCCAATGTATTTGCATGAGAGGCCGAGGTTGCCAGCGACGCGCGGCTCTTCGAGGTCGGGGATAGTGACCGAGGGGAAGGCAAAAACAGGCTGTACCACAGCTCGTTGTCGAGTGTCGCTTCAAGCGATGGGTCGCGGGGATGTGCATGTGTAGGATTGGTACTCAGGGAGATAGGGAATGTCGAGATCGTCGGGCATGTGGTGGTGATGAATGGAAAGAGGCAGAAAGCGAGTGAGTGACGAGTTGCGTAAGACGTCACGTGATGCATGACGGAGCGTGACAAAAACACGAAATTGGTGGAGCCTGAGCAAAAAAAAACAACACGAGGCGCGGGGACGCGTGGCCTGCCAGTGTTTATGAGCATGGGCCAATTGCGAGGTGTGACAAGGGAAGGGTGAGTGAGCAAGGTAATGAGTGCGTGTCAGCGTTGATGTGGAGCTCCGGCAAGGAGCCTCGGACTAGTTAAGCACCCTTTCAAAAATCAGTGGAGACTTGGGCTTGTTTGAGCTGTGTGTGCATGGCCAGCATCAGTGGGGGGCTCCGGTGATGGTCGCAAGCGAGGACCGGAGAGAAAAAGGGAGGAGATGGTGGGTTAGCAGGCTCACCGGTGGTTTTCCGGGGCCTTTCCCGGGAGACCCACACCGAGGTCAGTAGTGAATACCTAGGACAACATGCGTGTCTTTTAGCTGCTCACGTGGACACTCGATGGGGGTTTTGCGATAACAACTCAGTCAGTTTGGCAGCTGTGGCTCGGCTTGCAGCGTAAGGAGTGGCTTGCAGGAGGTGCCGAGCATTGCAATCCAGATAACTATCCCATAATCACATTTATTTCAAGATATCTATTCCATAACCGCGATTCTGTATGATAACCTAATTTCTTGAGAATTTCCCGATCTACTTAACAATGAACGTTTTGAATGTCCGTATGTCTGCTAAAAAAGGCAGGTGACAACTGTTATGAATACCGCTGTACTGTATTACTGTACTATGTACACGTCATCCAAGCTTTTAGTACGCAATCTTAATGATTGGTCCCATCTATGTCTCTGATATGTTCTACAGCATCAATGGCTACTCTAGGTAGATCCACAAAATCAGGGTCTGATTGGACGAGAAACGAACTTCGTGCCTACAATATCACCGTCGCCCCTCAGGACGTCACCACTTTCTTTGGAAATCCCACTCTACCTCAGCCATCCGTCCACCAAGTCATTCTCGACAACAAAAAGTATCCCCCTGATGGGATAGTTGACAAGCCCCACCGAAACTTCTTCTTCTATCTGGAAACGGCGATGTCAATTCCACCTGGGGGGGAATCTGCCTTTGGAGATTTTGTTGCCCATCTCTTGGGCTTGCTCGGATATGATGATGTCGGTGATCGCTTCATTTGCCGGCAAAAAGACATAACACTCCTCATTGGCGGGAGGTATACTAATGCCACAGCCGATGTCTGCTTGGTTACTCGGCGAAACACTAAGATCCTTCTCGTGGTGCAGGAGGACAAAAATTTCTTGGAGGGAGTGGACCCCGAACCGCAGCTCATTGCGCAAGCGATCGCCGCTTTTCAGTATAACAACCTACTCCTGGAGAGCAGTGGGAAGGAGCCTATCCGAGCGAAGACCATTCCTGGCATCGTCATTTTTGGTACTACGCCGACGTTCTACAAGATCGTCGTCACGCAAGACCTTGTCGACGCTGTAGTGGATGCTCGGTATCCTGCAAATCCAACAGTTGTGTACAAGCTGATACCCCCGGTTGAAGATCTGTATGGGTTGGACCAGGACGGAATGCAGCCCCTGAATAACAGAGCTGTCATTCTTGGGTGCTTCGAGGCGTTCAAACAGTTTGTTAACTAGGATTTGGTATGCACCTCGCCAAGTCGATTGACGAAAACGCATTTGACATCACAAGACGTGGTGACTCGGACTCGACCGCGGACGCCTTGAACTTGCCTCGGACTCGACTTGTTTATGATGATGACTCGTTTCAATTAGTGACTCGTTTCCCTTTGTATAAAAGAAGGCCCGAAGCTTGGTCTTCTATACAATACGGTGATTCCAACGACTCAATTCCACTCAGACACCAGTGTGATCTCGCGTTGTCCTCCAGTGCAGGACAACTTGACTTTGATTCGAGTTTGTTGCTCTTGTTGAGGTCGACCTTGACCGACTCCGCTTCTCTAGCGTGACATAAGACCAAGCCTCTCGATTGCCCAAACTACCAGTACCGAATTACCACGACATTGGGTGTACGTTCACTGGTGCTAGTGCGCTGCCCGTCCCCCCTCCCGACGAAATATGATGAGGCCCCGCGTCTCTGTTACCTCAGGTCTTAGATCCGACTCCGACGGCGTGCGATGCAACGGACGGTACGGTGAATTTTGTGGCGCACGAGTGTCCGTCGGTTGCGATCATGGCGAATAGTTTGAGATGCGTTGCAAACAAAACGAACGAGAGGGCTATTTTCTTGAAGCCTTCAGAGTGGCGCGTGAAGCGCTCGGACTGTCACAACGATCCGAACAAAAAATCGATTGGGAAGCCTGAAGAGCTCGGGCCAGCCGTACACACCTACGCGGACCCAGGACAGGGTCGAAGAACCGCCTGCAGAGCCTGTGCGGGCCCTGGAACCACTCTTTTCTTCCACCACGCGCGCCCATTGAGGAGCCCGGGAGCGACCTAGTTTTGGAACGGTTATGCCGGAGGGACGTCGGGAAAAAGGAAAGCGACGTGAAGGGTCCCCAGTACGACCGAAACCCCGCGCGCACGAAACCTTTCCTGGCGCAGTTCAAAGGGTTCATGTCGACGAATCGGGACGTCGATATCGCGCGCGACCCTGTTAAGAAATCAGTCTACTTTTACCCCCCGAGCGCGAGACACCTTTACCGACTGGACAGAGCACGAACGTGCACAAGATAAGTTGAGAAAATAAAAAGACGGAGGACAGCCATGTCGACGCCGGGCCTGAGTACGTCGCTGCATCCTAGGTCATAAAACTGGAATCGACATTAGATGACCCGTCAAGTCTCCTAATGCTTCGCGATAGGATTTCCAACGAAGCTGGCCAACGTGTGCATTAATCAGCACCTGAAACGTTTGGACAGTGGATCCAGGCCACCCACTGGCAGACGCAACAGCGCAACAGACTGAAGAACGAGCGATCCGTAGGGCGCTTGGAAGCACCAATAGAGGCACGTTTGTGTGGAACCCAAGACTAGGACGGGGGAATCGATCCCTCCCCTCTGCGCGACCCATATGCGATGGATGTCAACTCGATTCGGAAAGCGACCACCGAGGCAGAGCAAGCACCGTAAAGAAGGACTTTGCTTCACTTGCGGGAAGCGTCGCCAGATATTGCACCCATAAAGTCCGGGCGACCCAAAGTGATGACGAGACAGGCACGAAAATTGAGGAAGTTGACTCGGAGTTGGTTGACGACGACAAAAAGGGGGCATGTGACCTAGCCACGAGCCTGTCTTCGGTCGCTTCCTCGGTGCCGAACTCAAAGCCGGTCAGCCACTGGCATACCGGTCGAGCGTAAAAATAGGGTATTGGGGGTCCATTACCACGGATCATCCAGGGGTGATTGGGGAGGTCCGGGAGGGATGCACGCTACTATGTGTAGTGACGAGCATAGAGGGTGTTTGCGTTCTGGGTGTGAACGTTGTCCTACAAGTACGTATCCGGACCTGTAGACTCACCTGCGCTGAGCCAAACGGGGTATTCAACCGGCCTGTGCTTGATTTTTGCATGAAGCGCAGGCATGTTTTGGTCGTGAAAGAGAATCTTAGACAGGATCGTAATGATTCGATAACCCAAATTCTATGATCTTGATATTTCTCGTCTGCGAACTGAGGACGTTCTTGATTTTGGTCTGCAGACGATATCAACGATCAACCGAGAGCTATTCGCGGGTCATGAAGGCGCATCTTGGTACACGACGTTGTTCTTGTGACAATAATTTAGCGTGCTTCCAATCTGCCTCACGAACTTCCTTGCAACGCGTTCGCGTGATGAGCGGCCGTGGCTGATGGTATAGTCGAGCATCTACCCGCCGTCTTTAGATGTACGAACGAAATAAGTCGCTCAGCAACGATGAATGGGGGAATTGCAAGAGAGACGACGACAAAGTAGTATTCGCGTTGAACATAGCTGTCAAAAAAAGGGCCCCTGGCCCTCTGGTAACCCCTGTTGACCTAACAGAACAGCCCCGATATTAGGTGCGCACTGCGCGTGGTAAATGCGGGGAGTCAGGGTGCCCTTCGCAACCAACTGACGGGAAGGGTACGTGACGCCGATATTGATGAGAACGTGATGAAACGACCATATTAAACGAAAATACGAGCCTGAAAAGCAGGAGCGCTACAGTGAAAGATTACCGTGACGACCTTTTCCCCAGATATATTGGGGTGAACTAGCCACTTTGCACATCCTCCCCGCTCCAAAGGTTTTTGAGAGGGCGTGGTCATCAAGAATGTGATTGGTCACGCAGTTTGGGTCTGTGCTGCGCCAGGGGTATGTTGGAGTTGTGGCATAGGGTTGTTCGACCTATCGTTGTGTGCGGTCGCGACGCAGCGGAGTGAGAGTGCGTATGGAGGAAGAGACATGGGACGTACCAGGGAGCGTCCCGCGTGGAATGGGTGGAAGCCGTGGTGGGCATGTCGGAGAGGGTGAGCTGGCCTGGGAATGTTGTGCACTACCCGCACATTGAGGAGCCTGAGAGCGATCTGAGGTTATGCCGGGAATTATGCCGGGAAAAGGAAAACGACCGGGTCACGGTACTGGTCAAGTGATGAGTACTCGATGAGTCCGAAAGGGGCCAGTTCACGGACGAACCATTGAACCGCTGTTATCTACAGCGTCAGTCATCCAAGCTTTTAGTACGCGCGCCGCCATCTTAATGTTTTTTTGGTTCCATCTATATCTTTGATATAGCACCGATGGCTACTCTGATCCGATCCACAAAGCCAGGTTCTGATTGGAAGAGCAACGAACTTCTTGCCTACAATATCACGGTCACCTCTCAAGACATTGCCACTTTCTTCGGAAATCTCACTCTGCCCCAGTCATCCCTCCACCAAGTCATTCTTGAGAACGAAACCTATCCCCCTGGTGGGATAACCGATAGGGATGATCGAAACTTCTTCTTCTATCTGGAACCAGCGATGAAAATTCCACCTGCGGAGGGAACCGTTGAGGAGTTCGCTGCCCATCTCCTCGGCTTACTCGGGTACGACGATGTTGTCGTTGGTGGTTATATTTGCCGGCAAAAACACATACCCCTCTTCATGTGTGGGGGGTATACGCACACTAAAAGCAGTGTCTGTGTGGCTAATCGAAACGCTAAGATCTTTCTCCTGGTGCAGAAGCAGGAGGAAAGGGAGGGAGTAGATCCTGAAGCGCAGCTCATTGCGCAAGCGATCGCCGCCTTTCAGTACAACAACAGACTCCTGTTGAGGATTGGGAAGACGCCTATTCGAGCAAAGGCTATTCCTGGCATTATCATTCTTGGTACTACGCCGACATTCTACAAAATAACCGTTACGCAAGATCTTGTCGACGCCATAGAGACTGGTCAATACCCTGCAAATCCAACGACTGTGCACAGGCTGGTGCCACCGGTTGACGATCTTGATGGGTTGGGCCGGGATGGGATGCAGCCCCTGAATAACAGAACTGTCATTCTTGGGCTCTTCGAGACATTCAGACAGTTTGTTAATTAGGAACTGGTACGCGCCTCACCTTGCAATTGATGTAACGAAAACGCATGTGACGAGTATGGCATCACAAGATAGTGACTCGGGGTCGACTTGTGTTACTTCCACGGGTCGGGTACTTGTCTAGGTTTAGAAGGGGGGTGAAGACCATATTCATGTCAGCTGAAGGTAATCTCGAGGTAAATACTGTGCAACAGCCTCTGGAAAGCGCAGTAGTTTTCGGTTATCAACCGATGAGCGTCGATAAACCTTTATATGCAAGAGGTTTAGTGATCTACGGGACATCTGCAGGCGTGCGCCCTTCCAGATCAGAATGTGTTGATCGGTGGGCATTTAGACTTGGGAAAAGAGCGGCCACCACCACCTCTATTCAGGGGTCAGGGGATCGTCAGATGTGGCTTCCACTTGTACAGTGTACACTATGCCAGGATAGAGTTGGGCGGGTAATGAAAAAAATGAAAGTGTCAATTGTGTGCATCGAGGATGGGAGCGGGATGGGACGCACCCGGCCACCAGAAGAGCCGTGCTGAAGTCGTTGTTCGGCGGCCACGCGTTGTCACGAATCGTGAGACCTGCGCCGTCCTCCTCGAACCAGAATTCGTCGTGGGGGTCCTGTGGGCATACCCCATTCCATCCTCCGTATCTAACGCCCACCGCTTGTATCTCCTGAGACATCGTCGTCTCAGAGAATTCATTTGTGAAGCTGTGAACATGTGAAGCCCCGAAGTGAGCGCAAACTGTGGGGCTCGTGGGACTGTACCGGGTACGCGTCACTTATAGACCCAACCGACAAGCAATACACTATTTGAAGGTAATCGGGAAAACGTGTACCCGAATACAGAGCGATAGAATGGAAGCACAGGGTCGGCGCGTGCAAAATGGTTGGTTGGTAGATAACGCCTACTAACTAACAGCAACGGTGGCGCAAAACGAAGGTGGTAATCGGGATCTGGAAGCATAGGGAGGCCGGGCTTCCAGCACCTGACCTTAAGCAACAAGTGCGATCTTGACGCCAATGAATGAAGAACCGGACCGGACCGGGATCACCTCTGGCACAGCAAGCAGCAGTCAAGCAGCACAGCAACTTGAAGCAGCAGGTGAGCAGAGTATGGCAAAGAGTATGGCATCCCAAGTGGCACCCCATAAGAAAATCGAATATGTAATATTTGACTTGGATGGTACGCCAAGTCAGTCAGTGTCTTCTAATCTGACCAATTCTGTGACAATCGATTCATGCAGGGTTGATGATCGACTCGGAGCGTATCTACACAGAAGTCACCAGTAACCCGTTCTAGCCGCGTGACCCGCGTCGACTGTCATCCATTTGACTTATCGCGTAGATGATATCCTTGCACAGTATGGCGTCAAGATGACATGGGAAATGAAGGCGGGTCTTATGGGAAAGCGTATGTGTCTTCTGCGGCCTCCGAAATCGAAGAAGAGTTTGAGTACCCTCTCCGTTTCGACGGGGCGCAGCCGAACGCGCCTCAGCAGTACACCTGCTCTCCTTCTTCCCGGATATCCCGCTCACAGTCGATGACTACCTCGTCCGGCGCACCGCTGCGCTGGACTCGCGCTTGCCGCACGTGCAACTGCTGCCAGGCGTCGCGCGACTCGTCGCGCACTTCGCCACGCACGGCGTGCCCATCGCTATCGCGACTAGCTCCAGGCGGAAAAAGTACGAACGCAAGACAGCGCACCTGCAGCACGTATTTTCTCGCTTCGGGGAGCACGTCGTGTGCGGAGACGACGACGGCGCGGGCCGAGGCAAACCATTTCCGGACGTCTTCCTCGCGGCTGCGCGGGCACTGGGGCGCGCAGTCGGCCCGAACGACGACGACGGCGCGGCTGAGGTCGGGGAGGCTCAACGCGTGGAGAGGGCACGGGGGCTGGTGTTTGAGGACGCGATTCCGGGCGTGCAAGCGGGAAAACGTGCCGGGATGAGCGGTGTGTTGTCTTTAATCCGTCTCGCGTCGCACCCTGCTTGACTTAGAGTGTTAACAGTAGTGTGGGTTCCCGACGAAAACCTGTTGAGCGTCGGGTGCTCGCAGGTTGTGGAACAACCAGACCAGAGACTTAGTTCTCTGGAACATTTTGTCCCGGAGGAATGGGGCCTACCTCCCTTTACCACCGCGGAACAGTCCGAAACAAATGTGTAAACGCCGGCACACACAGTCGACATGTATACTCCCTGACAAACCCACTCACGTAGTACCTGTTCAGCCACCGTCGTTTTGGCAGAGTCTGCGTTACAAAATCGTCGTCTCGAGATTAGGCTATCACATTGATACTGATGCAATATCACTAGATGCGCGGTACCTCTCGCACACCGCGATGGTCAGGTGCATGCCAAACGCGTCTCCGTGACTGAGCACTATATTAGCGTAGCAAAGAGTAACAAGATGGTTCACGGCAGCATAGCTGAGTTGAAGTGAGTAGCGGCTTGAATGCAGAAGCACAGACACAAGTGAGGGACTTATTACTACTACTAATTGCCCTTGTCACATGGCATTCCTCCCTCCTGGCTTGACCGCCCCGCAGCGGTAAGCCGTAATCACCGGGTCGCCGTTCGTGCGCAGTCGATTATTGTATATGGGTGTGACGAGCCGCAGCCGCGAACAAACCGCTAGTAGACCGCGGCGTTGTGGACTTGTAACTTGTTATGCGCCAAGGCGGGGCCGCAATACGGAGACGATGTCTCAGGAGATAGTAGAGCCCACATTGAATGCAAATTAATGGTCGATACACAGGTCCAGTCCAGCCATGGAAAGAGCCTGAGGGCCGCACGTCCACAGGGAGCAGGAGACCCTACACGAAAGCCTGAGGTCGTCGGACCCGCCGCTTCCGAGTGGAAGTAGTGTTTGGGAGTATTTGGTATCTCGTGGTTGTCGTTGCACGGTCATCGATATCTACACTTCCCGCAAACGCGCGTTGCCCTCGCGTAAATCATGCCACAATTTTTTATACAGTAGTCTTCATGCCCGCTTTCTCTCCTCAAAGTGTATCACGTCTTGATTCTTTTTTTGTTTTTGTTTTTTTAGCTTGACAGCGTTTTCTTTGCATTGCGGGCTGCATACATGCTGTCGTTTCATCAAATATTGGAGATGCCTCCGTGATCCCTCTCATTACCAGGTCGCCCAGATGTGGCGGATTGCCCGAACGTCATACCAGATTTCGCGCCATGTCACACGCCTTATCGGCCTCACCAAGAGTCTCCGTTGCACTCGATCGGAGGCATCGATCCTCAACTAGGGGTCGTGCATTCATGTCCGGAGACTACGATGACTTGTCGCTTCGAATTTGTCCAAGTGGGGCCCGAGCTTGACGCAGGACACACAGTAGTCCGTGTGACGCCCATCGAGGGTCAGCACACGCTCCCTCCACGTTCCCCGTTGTAGTTCCATTTTCCGGATTAAGATTGTGTAGTCTACTCAGCTAGGGATACCCGAGGTAGACCGCCATCCCACCTTTGTCGAACGAAAGAGCGAACGTCACGAACTACTGCATCTTTCTACTTAGCGATAACATATTTGTAGAATACATAGAATGTAGCCGGCATTCCTTCGGGCCTGCCCCAAGTCGGGACCCTTCTCTCTACCTCCACGGTAAGTCCCCATTGGGCAAAATCTTCCCAGAGGCATGCATGCCCAAGGCCAGTCTCGATCTGCGCGTCTCCACCGATCCGCGTTTCTAGACCTCCATCTTCCGATCCACGATAACTTCGTACATACCGAACGTACCTCATGTGGATCCTCGTAGAGCATATCCATTAAGTGATCGAATATTCGATTTAGAGCATGGTAAGAATAAGGTGCTTGCCCGTGACCGCCGATGGGATTGAGGGCAGTAGAATCATAGGCCTCATGGCCGTACGTATATCACTTGCCCGTGTCGTAGTCCCAAATGAATTTCTGAAACCAATTCTTTTTCTTCTGAGCCTGAGCTGGACCTTTGACGGGGGCAGCTGCGCCTCTGGCTTGCTGCTGTCCTGGGCTGGTTGCCTGATCTTTGGTAGTCGTGACAGGCACGGAGACGGTCATACTTGTGCGATTTGCAACTTGGCTATCTCCAGCGTGAAGTCCTGACGGGCGTGCTAGATCGTTCGTCGAGGAACTGAGAGTTGTGCTCTGAGGGGATGAGACCCCACCGCCCGGGGTGAGGGCTCTTGATGAAATTAGCCCTGCCAAAGCTGGCTTTTGCGGTGGAAGCTCCGGTCTCTGAGGTACGAGGCCTGGTAAGGGTCTTGCTTGAGGAGGCGTAAGAGTGGTCATTGTTAGCGACAGCGATGATAAGACGGCAACCGCTGAATCCTGGGAAATCGGTGTGAGTTTTGCTGGAGAGGGTGGTGCCGCCGCTGATGTCTTTCGGGTATCCGGTGTGGATGGCGGAGTGAAAGAGGGCGGTATCTCGGTTAGTGGGGTCCGATAGACTGGTGAGAATGTGGACCACGCGGATTTGTAACTTTGGGCGGTATGTGGCCCAAGAGATGGCTCTGGGATCTGTAGCGCCGGCAGTTGGGGAGCTATTGCACCAGACGAAGTGACAGTTGAACCTTCTTGCATTATCGAGAACGACTGGGTCGGTGAATCAGGAGTGGTATTGGTAGGGGAGGATCGAACCTGTGCTCGAGTGAGTACGAAGGATCATGATGTGCGGGGGATATACGGCTTACCCAATCGTCTTCAGACTCGGGAGGTGTGCCCTTGGTGCTGATGCGTAAGCTGATATTGGGGGAATTCAATGTACCGCGGACTAGTTGTCTCCAATCCTCAAACGTCTTGCCTCTCACAGGATTCGTATCAATAGGCGGAAGGTCGCTGGGATTCGCTGCTAGACCGGCTGGCCGCCTGATTGGAGGGGGAATCACTGCAGGCTCCTCGCGATGCCATAAGTTGGGTGTGCCCCCGATATCTTCTGCGACAATGCGTTCTCCCTCTAGTCTTCCACCGATTTCTAGCGGGACATTAGATCGCATCAGAATCGGGAGACGATGCAGAAGAACGATGCGCTGACCCTTAAAAATAATAGCCTCATCTGGTACCCAGAAGTTGCCAAAGGCCCGTGTCCTTTTCTCCGTTTCGAGATATACACGGCTTCGCTCATCAGTGAGAACCCAGATCTCATCAGTTGCGTCCCAAAATTTCACGATCGGGTCGGATGTAAATTCGTCGTTATACTCACGCGCTGAATTGGGGAGACCTTTGTAGAAGTGAGGGTTTTGCTTGAGAGTGATCCGTTTTTTGCCCTCAAGACGGCTGAAGTTCCAAAGGATTTCTTGCACGCTCGTTTCTTCACCAAGCATCTCTGTTACACTGTGAGATCACCAGGAATAAAGTAAGTGGGTCGACGCTCACGTTCAACGACTTTCGGATGTGTGTCAGGGAGAGAGGAGCCAGGTAAAAGAAACCGGGCCACTTTTGTTGGCCCTTCGACAAGCTGGGACTGGCGTCAGTACAAGCCCAACGAGACAGGTGCGATCTCACCTTCGCTTTGAAACTCTGGTTCAGCCTGTTTAAGACCTTTGACGAAGACTTATCGTTTTCTTGCGCGCATTTCATTCTCTCGGCAACTAGTGGCCTTTCGGTGGCATTTTGTTTCCCGTTGGTGATATCTTGTTGCCCGTTGGTGGCGTCTTGTTGCCTATATCAATAATCAATGTAAGGATCAGTAACAAATCCTCGGACACAATAATGTTAGGTTACTTTGGGTGGTATTTCTCTTCATAATTACTCAGCGCATTGATAGCCTCCTCCAACTTCGTATCCGCTGTCTCAGAAGTCTTGCTCTTTGCGTCAGCGGCGGAGCTCAGTGCGTCGTCAGTGACTTCCAAAACCCTTTCGAAGCAGTTAGAACAAGATATAAGGTTTAACACATTGAAGGGGGTAATCACTGTTTCAGGTCCGCATCTTGGGAGACGCTCCGCTCTCCGGCCTGGACAAAAGTTCGACAAATGGAGACTAGTTCCATTGCTTGTTTCCGATAAGCCCTCCCAATGTTCTTCATATATTTTGCGAATGAAAGTTTGTCAAAGCGAGACGACCGATCCTTGAGGACAACTTTATGGGAAGACATAAGGATAGATATTCGAGGGACGGAAGACGTTTCAGGATCGCCGGGGTAGAGGTCTATCTACTGCCCACGCCACTGCCGGCAATAAGTAGGAAATCCCGGGGTAAGCGCACGTTGTACGCGTGCCTTCCAAAGGAGACATATCGACTTTCACCTGTTCACCCAGATGACAAGCGGAGAGCGGAGCTGGTTGAAGCAAGTGAAGCAACGGGGAATAGTTCGGACCGCCATTGCCGCGCGATTGTTAACCCGGAAATAGCCGGTTCCTGTCCAACGCGTGTACCAAGCAAGTCCTGCACCGTACCTCAGAACGTTGTCTGTAGGGATTCATTTCAGATATTGGCAGCCCGGACGTCTGTTCGCATTTTTCCATGGAAAGGACCTGGTTCGTACTCCCCACAGTCAAGTTGAGGTGGCTGTCAAACTGTATTATGCTGCAGATGAATCGACCTGCTATTTCGATGTCAAAATTATACCTTGTCAAACAACTATGAGCAGCTCTGTGTGAAAGAAAGGGTGTTTACTGTAGGTGCGCCGTCGCCACGTAGTTCATATGTTGTCCAGGCTTTGTCCTGTGACACTCAGCGAAACATCAGATTAGAAAATAGCCACATGAAAGTTCATCATCTGAGTAGACACCGTCTCACACACCCTATTAGCTGAACAATATCTGGGGGAAATTCTTGTATCGCCAGAGAAAACCTTCGCTTTGTGGGCCCTCAAGCAGCTTCGAGCCGTTGGAGCTGCGCGTCATGATGCATGAGGATTTGTGGCGGCCACAACCATGGGGGTGAGAGGGAGGCAATGTCCTGAAACAGATGATAGGAACGTTGTTGGTCCGGCCGGTACCAGGTCCAATCGAACATTTCTGCCAATAAATGACGCTGCGAGGCCAACTGAGGTCGCTATCTTGTCTGTGAACGACGTCACCAAAAGTCGTGAATCGAGCTGAAGAAAGGGGTCAGGAAGGCGTTCATAGTGTTGGTGTGCGTTGCCGGAGATTGAGGGTTTCATATGGTATTACTAGTTGTTAAGGGCACGAAGAATCTCACGAGTCCACTCGTCCGCTACTCCACAATAAACGCGCAGTTACGTGCCCACTGGCCCCTACAGGGGCACGTACCTGCAAGGAAGACAGGAAATTGTGACAAATGGCAGGGCTGACGCTTTGACTCTCGACTCAACATCGGACAGTGATAGTAACGAGGCAGAATATAGCACGTACAAGAGTGCACGAGATATATCTGGGAAGGTGCTCTATTGTCGAAATCTGTTGTTTAGGGTAGCCAAACCGAAACAATCGGCCCGTATTTCCAGTTGCCAGAAGGGGGGGCTTCGGATGAAGTGGTTTTTGGGGGCGCACGGTCGTGTGTTTGTGTCCGACTCGAGGTTCTCCGCCTAATTCCTTGGCCTCATGCCTGAGAAAAGATAAGTTTAACAGAGAAGCGATCGTTTTCCGACACTTCATTCAGCGTGGAGGCCGGGCCAATGACAGGCGGCCATCCTGATACGGCGGACCAAACCCAAAACATGTGTCCTGAGAGCCTCAGCGCCTAGGAGTGGCCATTTGAGTTCACCTTCGAATTAGCGTTGACTTTGCTCAGCATGTAGATGGCCAAGTAGATGGCGCATGCGTGTGAGGTGAAGAGTGACAAAGAGGAATATCCATGGTACTGTACTGAATGTTGAGCAAATAGTAAAAGCACGATGGTTCGGGATGTTCCGATAAGGTGGAGGTAGATTAGCAAGAAGGCTTTTCCGCATTGTTCGCGCATGGCCTTCCTCCTTAAGCGAGGTCATGGGGACAAAGAATTCTGGTCGGAGTGTGGGTGTAACGTTAGTACAAAGAGCACGGTACAGTATAGTGAATCCGAATATGACATTATGGAAGCGCAAGCGGGGAAGGTCGTACACGTTGAAAACACACTGCTAGCGATCGAGTTCTGGTTACGGATATCCCGAAAAGGACAGGCGGCACTCAAATGTTAGAAGGTCTGCTGCCACCTGGCTCACATATCGGTCACAGTACAGTAGCGGGGAGCCCGCGGATGGGATGTGACGGACTGGAAGGTCTGGCACGTCCGCGCCTGTCTCGAGATCCGCACTTGCGTAACTCTCTGGTTATCCAAGACCCAGGCCAGTCATGAAAGCCCCTGAGAACGAGCGCTATAATGTGAATGGAAATGTAATTCGGAAGCCACGGAGATGGTCACCACGCTCGGAAGTTCAGGCATTGATAAGACAATATTGATTCCGTAAGTTAGCCGACCGCAAGAGATAACGGGAGGGAGTAAACAGAGGGAACGCGTTCGGTGGCTGGTAGATCTAAGTAGGCGTCAACCATGTCTGCGGAATAGTGGCTCTCCCGTCTCAGGCGTCCGTTGGACCTTGGAAACCATGACCCCATCCACGTCCATTTCGTAGTCCTGGGAACGCTCCTGGTACACATGGTGGTTTAAACCATTGAAGAAATGGAGATGGACGGCGATTTCGTCAAGGATTTCGTAGACCCCATCGGTCCTCTGCTGTCTTGGGGCGGGTTGTCAAATTTGGTTTCGTATCAGTGCGGGGAACAAGACCTTACGTTGTTAAAGGTAAGTTGAGGATGAGAATGTTGAGCAGTCCGGTTTCCATGTCCTGGGTTGCTGATAGGAGTAACGTTGATCGGCTTCGAAGAGGGTCGCCGCCCAGAAACGAGCTTGACAGGGCCGGGGCCGGGGCTGGTGACACGTTTTTTCGTGGCCCCTGGGTAGGTATGGACTAACTATGATGAGCCGGTAGAGGTGACGAAGACTGGGTCATAGTGGTGGGGAGTTGCAATGATCGATCCACGCGCATGTTACCGGCGGCGATGGAGAATCGATGACACGGGTACAGGAGTACTTGGAACTGTGGCGGCGGTCAACTAGTCGTTTTGGAGGTAAAGGGGCCAACAGCGCTGGGCGTACCTGGGTTTGGGGAAGGCAATGGGTGTCCGCATCGTGTGCTGGTGGGACTTTCGACCCTGGCTGGGACAATCTGCGGCAAGTTTGTCAGTCACAAGTGGGGGCTTGACTTGGATGAGACGAGGGTTCACAAGTGTAATGAATCCCGGGCGCGCACCTTGTCGTTCGTGACTACAGTATGATTCGCGTGACTCAACTTTTCAAATTGGTTCTCGACGACGGCAAGGTCGTCTCTAAATCAACTCTCCTTCCGGTTTCGGATTTCTATGACAGGATTCCAGGGTATTTCCGGCGGGGTTGGTAACTTCCGCACTGTCGCGGAAGGATGGAAAATGTCGAACTCGTCTTGCCAAACGGCTCTTGGTGACTTTGCATATCAGTGTTCGCCCTATCACTTCCCACAAATATCTGCCAGATATCATTGGAGGGTTAGACGGAGTGGTGGTAGTTTCACCTTTGAAAGTCATGACATCGTTTGGCATCCACACCAAAAATGCCCTTTCACATTTCGGCCTCCAAAACGCGGCCTAGGCTTGGCTTGTTGACAAGAACGTAGACAGTATCGTTGGGCTCGAGAACAAACCCAGTCGTGGGGGCCCGCCGCAACGCGATCCACCTGTTGTCTGTATAAAGAGAAAATTTGCAGAGGATCTCCGAAGGCATTGGCTTAGCAGATAGATAGGATCTCTCAGCCCACATGAGAACGAAGTCTCGAGCATCGAACCAAAGTGTGTGGATTCGGGTTTGTTAGTGACTTGGGTAAGACAAAGTTAATTCGCAGCGTGGGTGAATCGTTGGGGGTCTACAGAATCCAGTGTCGAAAATCAAGTCAACGCCGCCACGGATGCTTAGACATGTGTGCGTGTCATCCAAAGACTCGGAGATCCCTGTGTTTCCAACCTTCACATGCCTCACAGTCGATATCATCGCTCCTGACATCTTAGACGTTCACTCACAAAAGCGCATTTCATTGGTTTTGTGTGAGAGCAGATTGTGCCAGTGAGCAAAGGAACTGCTGATTATTCTCCTGCGTTGATGTAGTTGTATGGTTTGTAATAGCAAAAGTAGTACAGGTAAGTGGATGTCGAGATCATGGTTGAGATTCAACCAGCGACTCGGATGACAGAGTGACACATTGTGGCGGCTCTATTTCGGGGGTAAGCGCCGGTAAGCGCTCAAGAAGCCCCGACGGTGCATACGCTCCACCAGAATGTCCCGAGCTGGCACGTTCTTTTGCAAAAACAAACAACGGCATCGCCCACTGGCATGTATGCATGGGACCGCTCTCCGGAGGCTGGTGCACCTTAATTACGTACAATCTAATCTGGCATGAATGGTCTAATAGGCGAGTCCGAGTACCGAGTCTTGTGATCAACTTAGGGGAGTGCCAGTGGTACCAAAACCTACTAGTCGACAAGTTGCTTGAATGCCTCAAAGCACCCAAGAATGACAGCTCTGTTATTCAAGGGCTGCATTCCATCCTGGTCCAACCCGTAAAGATCTTCAACCGGCGGTATCAGCTTGTGCACAATCGTTGGATTTGCAGGATACCGAGCGCCCACTACAGCGTCGACAAGGTCCTGCGTAACGGTTATCTTGTAGAATGTCGGCGTTGTACCCAAAATGACGATGCCAGGAATAATCTTCGCTCGGATAGGCTCCTTCCCATCGTTCTTCAGGAGTTGGTTGTTACGCTGAAAAGCGGCGATCGCTTGCGCAATGAGCTGCGGTTCGGGATCCACACCCTCCAGGAATTTTTTGTCCTCCTGCACCACGAGAAGGATCTCAGTGTTTCGCCGAGAAACCATGTAGACATCGGTCATGGCAGTAGTATACTTCCCGCACATGAGGAGTGTTATGTCTCTTTTCCGGCAAATGAAGCGATCACCGACATCGTCATACCCGAGCAAGCTGAGGAGATGGGCAACAAAATCTCCGAAGGCAGACTCCCCCCCGGGTGGAATTGACATCGCCGTTTCCAGATAGAAGAAGAAGTTTCGGTCGGCCTTGTCAGCTATCCCATCAGGGGGATACTTTTTGTTGTCGAGAATAACTTGGTGGACGAATGGTTGAGGTAGAGTGGGATTTCCAAAGAAAGTGGTGACGTCTTGAGGGGCTACGGTGATATTATAGGCACGAAGTTCGTTTCTCGTCCACTCAGACCCCGGTTTTGTGGATCGAACCAGAGTAGCCATTGTGCTGTAGAACATATCAGAGATATAGATAAGATCAAATCATCAAGATGGCGGCGCGTACTAAAAGCTTAGGCAGTATAATATATATAAGATTACGGTCCAGCCAATCCGGCCCCACACTTGTGACGTATGCACCTACCTACGCACTTCCAACGTTGTGCTCTCGCTCTCCCCTCTCGTATTCATCTTCGATACTCGCACATTGTCTACAACTGAATGACTCGGAATGCATGATGTACGGCTGCGTTCTTGACCAGTGAAATCCATACCCTTCTTCGGAGTTCTTCCCCAAGTTAGCGTGCTACTAAGTTGGTCAGAAACAAGTGTTGCCCTTCGCCATCGTCACCGCCATTGTCCCCGACACAGTCCTCATTTGCGTCGCCCTCTAGTAGTCCCTACTCAACCTTCTTCCTTGGCCCCTTATCCTCTCGTCCGCCTTCACTGACCAGCTCGCAATCCCCTTCCGATCATCGAGCAATTGTGCATACTGCAGCAGAATGACGCCGCGTGCTGGCGGGTCGTGAAACTAGTCTGGGTCAAGAACAAACACCATGAAGACCAACTGTCGAATGCGTTCAATTGTACTATGTATTGGTATATAGTACGTGGCTATAGAGATTCAACTTGATTTAGCTTTCGTTCTACGTGCACGGTCCTCTTAAATGCTACGTTAGAGAGACAACGTCATGCGAACAGGCTGCAAATATGCAGTCCTGCAAGTTCGGGTAAGCGGAACTTTCTCCTCGTTATTAAGGAGAGATCAGAGACTATCAAACTCTGATTCTTGTTCTGCGTCAACGATGGTAATGGGCTGGCTAGATAGTCTGCGCAGGCAGACAAACTGCTCAACAGATACCGCAGACCGAATATAGTATGTGAAGCAGGCGCAAACCTGGCAACGTTTCGGTAATTATTTTTCTGGTGGTTCTATCGACTGCACGGATAACGTACCTTGCCTTCTCCTTAGATATAACCTGCGACTTTACACAGGTGAATAAGCTGAGGAGTTCCAGCCATTCTGCGTCGGATCCGAAACCGGGGCCTATTCAAGTTGTCCATAAAAAGATGGTCTTCGTCGGAGAGTACGAAAAATTGTCCGAGCACCTGGGTCAAGTGCGAAACCTGCCAGTCTAGCCCTTCGCTCGACTGAGGATCGGGCCTTCCGGAAGGGAGTAATAACACGACAGCGGTCGATGACTTGAAGTAAGCTCTGTGCCAATCCCGTGACGAGAGAATCCTAAACGCGCGTTGTAAAGCCAGGCCAGGTTGAGAATTTCTTGACGACGACGCAAGAACTGGGACGTTGGGGAACTTGAAAGTCAAGCTGATCGAAAACTGTTATTTGAGTCGAGGAATGTTGAATTGGACCACGAAGTCCTTGCTAATACTCGGAATTGAAACCAGGCGATTGTTGGAAGGACAGTTCTGGTAGGGTGTGCGAGTGGATGTCTCGGAGAAGCGAGAGGTCTGAGAACGGAATTCGATCAAAAGGATCTCCAGTCTGGCCGATGCCGCCAAAGATGCCGCCATCGCCTTGGGGGCGAAATGTAACCAGACAAGTCGGAGTTCGACAAGGTCACTCAGGGCTTAGCTGACGAAAGAAGTGTCGGCGGGAATGTCGGAAAGGGGATGTCAGCTGAATAAACATGTTGTAAACGCGGAGCAGGTCCACCCAAGAGCGCATCGAGGAGGACCAGCGTATCTTCGTCAGTGAATCAAGCCGAAGCCTTGTTGGGGCCGAAAATGGCTCCTGCATCGCTGCGGCCACCTTCCGCAGCTGTGAGGGTCACGGTGTTCAAATAAGCCTGACACGGCGTACACGGTCGGGGTGCTCGATGATTGGATATTGACGGCGAGTGTTCAGCCAATTGTTCCTTAGATAGACAAACGAAGGCCCCAGACTCACCGGTAAGACCGCATTGACGAGGGTCAAAGCAGGAGGAAAAGTCGATTGCTCTTATACTAGTATTCGCAGTCTGAGTCGGAGTGCCGTTCGACTGGCGAAGTACGCGCAAACTGTGAAGTTCGTGGGACATACCGTATAGATCCAACAAGCAAAATACTGCTCAAAAGGTAATAGGGAAACGATTGCTTGTGAATACAGAGCGATAGAATGGATGCACAGATATCGGCACGTGGCAATACGATGGCTTGTTCATAGATTACGCCTCAGGCTACTAGCAGCAGTGGTGGCGTAAAATCATAGGCGGGCCAAGGAGCGGGCGGTACTGCCGCAGTACTTGAGACGTTTGCACTGGCATAACGATGTGGGGAAGATGTATCAGGAGATAGACAAGTGTATGTTTGTTCGAATTCGGCTCAGTAGGCGTTAGATACGCAGGATGGAAAGGGAGCCGCATGCCCAAGGAGCACCAAGTATTTGAGAATGTTTGGCATATGCTACACCTGCAAACAGAGGTGGCGCCCACCGATTGATGCGCGTACGCTACTGCAGATGTCCCGAAGAGATCACTATCTGTTGATCATCGAACACTACTGCGCCTTCCAGAGGCTGGTGCACAGCACAGTATTTACCTGGAAATTACCGTCATCTGACATGAATAAGGTCTTCACAAATCCGTTCCCCTTTTAAACTTAGACAAGTTTCTAGCCCGTTGGAAGTAAAACGTACTGTACACATAACACAAGTCGAGCCCGAGTCACTGTATCTTGTGATGCCATACTCGTCACATGCGTTGTCGTCACATCAACTACGCATACCAGATCCTAATCAACAAATTGTTTGAACGCCTCGAAGAGCCCAAGAATGACGGCTCTGTTATTCAGGGGCTGCATCCCATCCCGGGCCAACCCATCAAGATCGTCAACCGGCGGCACCAGCCTGTGCACAGTCGTTGGATTTTCAGGGAACTGAGCAGTCTCTATGGCGTCGACAAGGTCTTGCGTAACTCTAATTTTGTAGAATGTCGGCGTACTACCAAGGGTGATGATGCCGGGAATGGTCTTCGCTCGAATAGGCTCCTTCCCAATCCTCAGCAGGAGTCTGTTGTTGTACTGAAAGGCGGCGATCGCTTGCGCAATGAGCTGCGCTTCAGGGTCCACTCCCTCCTTTTCCTCCTGCTCCTGCACCAGGAGAAAGATCTTAGCGTTTCGATTAGCCACACAAACATTGCTTTTGGCATGCGTATACCCCCCGCACATGAAAAGCGGTATGTGTTTTTTCCGGCGGATACGACCGTCAGCGATAATATCGTCGTACCCGAGCAAGCCGAGGAGATGGGCGGCGAAGTCTTCAACGGTTCCCCCCGTGGGAGGATTTCTCATCGCCAGTTCCAGATAGAAGAAGAATTTCCGATCATCCCTATCAGCTATCCCGCCAGGGGGATAGATTTCATTCTCGAGAATAACTCGGTGGAGGGATGACGGGGGCAGAGTGGGATTTCCGAAGAAAGTGGCGACGTCTTGAGAAGTGACCGTGATATTGTAGGCAAGAAGTTCATTGCTCTTCCAATCAGAACCTGACTTTGTGGATCGGATCAGAGTAGCCATCGGTGCTGTTGAACACATCAGAGATATAGATGGAACCAAAACAAAACACAAGATGGCGGCTACTGAAAGACGTGGTGTAGATAACAGTCCCGACTGAACTGGCCCCTTTCGGACTCGTCACCTGACCAGTGCCGCCCGCCCGCCAATAGCTAGACCGGTGACCGTCTGTGTAAACCTGCGATAGCCTATAGCGTTCAGGTCGTTTTCCTTTTTCCCGACGTCACGTGGTACGGCCTCGACATGTCGACTCCAGGTTCACGCCTACTGAACCCTGTGTTCGGGTTGAACAGAGAAGTCATCGTTTCCGGCACTCCATTCAGCGTGGAGGCCAGATTACTGCAGTGATGATGGGTGGCCATCTTGATACGGCGGACCGAACCCGAAACATGTGTCCTGAGAGCCTCAGCGCCTAGAAGTGCCCACTTAAAGTTCGCCGTTCACCTTCGAAATGGCATTGTCTTTGCCCAGCGTGTACAGTAGCTGGCGCCTGCATGTGAGGTGAAACCGATGAAGTGTGACAAAGTGGAGCGTCCAGCGCGATCGTGGTTCGGGACGTTTTGATAAGGTGAAAGTGGTACCGTGGTAACTTTTTCCGAATTGTTGGCGCAGGTCATGGGGACAAATAATTTAGTCGGAGGGTAGGCGTAACGTGAGTACTACAGTACAAAGGCGTACAGTATATTAGTATAGGTGAGTTATATGACAGTATGAAATTGCCGGCGGAGAAGGTCGTACACGTTGTAAACGCACTGCGAGCAATTTAATTCCGGCTACGCATCCCGAAGGGGATAGGCGAGGCTCAAAAGTTGGAGGGTATACCGCTACCTGACCCATCGCATCGGTCACAGTGGCGCCGGGGAGCCCAGAAGGGATGTGACGGAACGGGGGAGTCAAAGGTCTGGCACGTCCGCGCCTGTCTCGAGATACGCTCTCCAGCTATTCAAGCTATATTCAAGACCCGGGGTAGGGAGATGACAGCCCGGCGAATCAGCGTTATTATGTGAATCTTGACACTGTTTATGGTAATTTGGAAGCCACTGGGTGATCATCACCACGCTCGGAAATTCAAGCGTCGATCTTTGGATATTAGTTTCATAAGTTAGTTGACTGCAAGAGATGTAGGGAGGAATAGCAGTGGGAACGCGTCCGGTGGCTGGTAGATCTAATTGAATGTTAACCATGTCTGCGGAATAGCCGCTTCAGCCAGTTTCCGCCTTGAACGTCCGTTGGACCCTGGGAAACCATGACCCAATCCACCTCCATTTGTGGTCCGGGGAACGCCCCGGGCATGGGCTGTGGTTTGAACATGTGTGTGAACGAGGAAATGGAGATAGACGACTTTGTAGGCTTCGTGGGTCTCTTGCCGTCTTGGGCCGGGTTGGCCGGGTTGTCGACTTTGGTTCGGTATTGTATTGGTTTCTGTTCCTGGGAACGGGGCTGTACATCATTAGAGGTAGGTTGAAGGTGAGAATGTTGAGCAGTCTGGTTTCCAGGTCCTGGGTTGATGGGAGTAACGTTAATTGGTATTGAAGGGGGGTTGGTTCCGGAGAATAAGCCTGGCTTGGCAGGAGACTGGGGTGATGGAACGTTTTTCCGCGGCCCCTGAGTAGCTGGGGGTTTGTCAGGCATGGGTGACGAAGATTCTGTCAAAGTATTGGGGGTTGCAGAGATCGGCGATCCCAGCGGATGGGACGGCGGCAGCGTGGGGACTGGTGACGTATGGGCAGGAGGACTTGGTATAGTAGCGGCGGTCGGCTTGGAACTGGATGTGTGTTGGTTTGGAGGTACAGGGACCAATGGCGCTGGGTGTACCTGGGTTTGGGGAAGGCGGTGGGTATCCGCACTATGTGTTGGTGGGACCCCGACATGTACGGAGGAAGATACACGCGTCGAATTAATCGCAGGAGGGACATCGGAGCTCTGGTTGGAAGCATCCGCGGCACGTTTTTCAGGCGCACATGGAGCCTTGACTTGGATGAGACCAGGATTCACAGGTGAAATAGATCCCGGGCGCACCTGGTTGTTCGTGACTACGGGATGACTCGCGTAGCTCACACAAATCTTCACGCTGGTTCTTGTCGATTGCAAAGTTCTTTCCCGAACCAATACCTTCCAGTCTTGGATATCTGTGACAGTATTCCAAGGGATTGGTGACGTTGGTAACTTCCATGGCATCACGGAAGAATCTTTGGAGTAAATGTCAGGAAGTTTGGGCTCGTTTCTCCAGAATAGTGTTTGGTAACTTCGTATATGCTTTCCAACGAGCTGTTCGTCCTCTAATGCCCCACGGATATCTGCCAGATATTGGAGAGTGACACCGATGGAGAGATATTAGGCTCACCTTTGAAAATCAGAACGTTGTTTGGCATCCAAACGTTGCCAAAAGTGCGCCTTTTAATGTTGACCGCCGAGTCTACCTCCAGGAAAACACGGCCCAGATCTGGCTTGTCAACAAGAACGTAGACAGTATCGTTGGGCTTGAGAAGGAAATCCTTCATGGCAACCTTGGAAAACCCGGTTCTATAGGCATCTCCGGAGGTCGGAAGTTGGAGATAGAAGTGAGGGTTCTGCCTCAATGCGATCCGCCTGTCGTCTGTGTAACGAGAAAAGTTCCAAAGGATCTCCGAAGACATTGGCTTTGTAGAGGAGAGGACCTCTGCAGCCCACGTGAGGATGATGACAGACCTCGAGCGTCTCTACTCACGATGTACAATGAGTGGATTTGGGTCTGTTAGGAACTTGGGTAAGGCAAATTTAATCTGCAGTGTAGATGTAGATGGGTCGTTTGGGGTCTACAACGGGGAATTAATAAGGAAATAGGCTCGAAATAGTACCGTAGTCTCACATAAATGCCACGCTTTGCTCTAAGTTTGTTAAAGAGACCTAGAGACCGTTGATCTTTTTCTTTTGCTCGCGCCAGTCTCCCAGATATGTCCACGATACTAGTAGAAGACGCATTGCTTTCAGGGTAGAGTCAACCAAAATTATTAGAGGACCGAACGTCTCACCTTGAATGTGCACTCTTCTCATAATTGAGCAGCTTCTTCTGAGCTTCGTCGAATGCATTGGAGGCTGCGTCTGTGGTTTTCTTCCCAGCATCAGTTGCAGAACGCAGTGCCTCATCTGCAGCCAACATTGCTCTGAATGGTCATTAGTGGTGGAACTAGGTAAAGGCGAAGACGGTCACTCTTTGAATTTCGCATCACCTCGGTCTTCCTGCGGAGATACTTCCACGAAGAGACGACATATCATCACCAGTTCTATAGCTTGGCGTTGATACGCTCTTCCAATAACCTTGACGTACTTGACGAAAGAATAGGGATCAAAGTGTTCTTCTGAAGTGAGGTGGACCGGCATTAGCAGTCAGAGAGTGTTGTAGAGCCCCCGACGAAGGCATGACAGATAAATAGGACTTGCTTTGCCCGGCCCCAGGACATAAGTAGATACCCCAATGGTGACGCACGTAGATCGCATGCCCTTAGAGTTCAGTAATAAGTGTCCGCGAGTTTGATGGGTTGCACAGGTTCCAGGATACAGTACCGCAACTTGAAGTGACGTTGTGGCCTTTCGGCAATTGCCGCGGTCGATCGCAATGAGGACTCACCACCAAGACGGCCACTGGCATGAGCTCCAAATCGCCATCACGCGGCCCAACACAGTGGTAATTCGTGGCTCACCAATTGTGGCCACTGGTTGTCGAGCTCGTCTATCCCAGCTTGTTGATGTGATACCACATTGAACAGGCCTCGGTGGTTGTTCTCTCCGTGTGCCAAGGAGTAAGTCTCTGCCAGTGCTCAGGGTTTCGTCTTTGAGCTTGCCTCGTTTTGATCCGTTTCCTTTCCGTGAACTCCGAAGCGCCTCCAGCCTACACTGGCACAACACCTGGCGACCGCCCTGCGCTGAACCCTCTGCCTGCGGTGCGCATTGACCCAACCGCCAATTATAATATCTTAAAGGTCAATGACATTCTCATGGGAAAGGCATGTAGATGCATGCCTACACCACTTAATGATCTTTTTAAGCTCAAGCCCCAAACGGGATATTCTATCCACTGGCACCTCCCGCGACACGCTTTATGCCCCAAGCTTCCGAGGTATACAAGGTCCGTCTATCCTTCTTTCGATCCACCAACAGAACAGGCATCTGATACTGCGAAACTCAGGCACGTACTCGAAGTTTATAGGGCCATACTGCTTCCACAAGGGATTCAATCTCCGTGCCTCGGTCATTCTCGTCTGGGCTTCTCGGCGGTCGGTGGCGCCTCACTATCTCCTCAACTAGCAGTGGCGGCGTGCTGCTGACATCGATAAGCCCTCGGCCATATCGTGGCTTGTGGGAAGCATCCCATATGCGTCCGTCGTGGGATGCTCCGGATTCAAGCACGGAGCCGGATAGTTCAGTTACAGATTGGTATCAGAATTCTTTACGCCAATTCAGGTCGCTACGGAATTACTTCCAGCGCTACGCAGCTCATAATGGCCTGTCCCGCCCACGCGCACTACCGCGAACTTACTGTACAGTATTGTCGCTGACGGTTATGCCTTACTCTCTGTGCCGTCATCAACCCAGCTGACCTAGGAATACGTATCAGGGAAGGCAATTACAAAGTTTTCCACGTCATATTTCCAAAAGCGGCATCTAGCAAACAAAGTGTCTAGACCCTGTGTGTAGATTCTCGTCTTGCTGTCCTGTCCACCTTAAGACCTCACCTCGTCTGGAATTTCTAGAACGTAAAAAATAACCAGCTGAGGCGCTCGTATAGTATAAATACAACCTATCCTAACACGTCTGCTACACCCATCTCACAATCCTGCGACGATGTCTACCCTAATCTTGACAATGCCTCCATCTGTGGTGCGTCCGCTCAGCTATGAGCATCGCACGCTTCGGGCCCACGACGCTTTCAAAGCATCTGGTCCGTCGTTCACACTCAAAGAAACATCTTGGCTCCGAGGCCAGTCCATCATGCGTGGCACCCTCTCCTCTTTTCGTGGCACGTTCGACGTGGTTGCAAAGCTAGGGACCTCCACCAAGACCATCGAGGCACTCAAGAAGGAGCTCTCTTTCTACCAGAAACTCCGTCACTTGCAGGGAGAATGTATCCCCAAGTGTTTTGGATATTTCTTCAGCCCGTCCGAAGACCAGATCTTCGGCTGCTTGGTCCTTGGGTACAGCGGCAAACCCGTCCGCTCCATTTATGACACGCAAGGCGATGTACCACTCGCTCTGAGGTGCGACCTTTTTGTATGCGATCCGTTGGTGGTATCACTCATGGCTTCCTCGCTTCAGGGAGAACATTATCAATGCAGTTAAAAGGATTCACGACGCCGGCGTGGTTCATGGTGGGCCTGGAATATTCGATGTCCTCGTCACGAACACGAAACCGTTCATAATCAACTTCAAGAATGCCTCGGAGAAGGTGTGCGAACGAAGACTGGACATCGTGAATGGGGCGATTACCCCTACGCGGGAGCAATTTGGCTGCGCAGAACTCTATCGGCTCTGTGTCGACCTTCGGGTGTGGAAACCCCGTACGCTTCCGATAACTATAAACCACCTCCGTTGGTTGACAGATCCTTTAATAGGCACCTTCGTCGTCGATAACCAACGATTTCCCGTGGAAGATGTTTCTAACCCAGCGGCCCTTGCAGAAAAAATCTCGAACGGCTCGGAGCCTGCAGACAAATCCCGAACGGACGCAGTGCACGCCACCGTAGAACATCTTTTGGAGTTCTACAGAGAAGAGTTCCCAGGCCTGGAAGGTCAATACCCGCCGTTTTATTCCGGTGTGTTCTAGAAAACTGATGGAATCAACTTCGCAGACTGGCATCAGCGGTGGTTGGTAGCTGGGTCACCACTTCCCGCGCAGATACACGCCAGCGAAAGTAAAGACGGCGATGTAGCGAACAACCTATGGAACTTACAAATCCCAATTCGTTCGGCAGCGAGCATTCGAGCATAATCCTAACCGATCGCAGCTTGTATTCTATCACAAAACTTGTAGACGTGTTTGTTCTGTTCCAGGTCATTCCTAGATTTCCTTTCTCCGGTGGTTAGCACGACACATTGTTGGTAGACACATTCTAGACACATTATTTTTCCTCTTTTGTAGCGTTTTCCGGTAGATTGGTCTCGTAGATAACTCATCCCAGGAAATAAAACTGTACTCAACTTCAGGCAATCTTTGTGCATACCGGCCCACAAGTACCTTAGCACCTGTCACACAGAGTGATGGTCAAACGGGTGTCGTGATCAAGGTGTCTGCGTGCATCGCAGTCACCAATTACGATTCCTGAGCCATCTATCCATGAGTGAGGAAGGCCTAAATTTTACACTGGCAAACTTGAACCGCCGTAAGTCCTAGTCACACGGCAGGCAGGAGTGGGTAAGCAGATTCTGCTTATAGTCAACTAAGGGATCGATTAATGTCCAATATATTGACCACTAAGTTGACTTGATTGTTATTGTGAATTATATTAAGACAATAGAATAATTTGTAGACCCTCCTTATGTGTCAGATAATTATAAATAGATTTACTCGAACAATTAGATATTAGTTGCTTGATTAAGAGAGCTCTGATCATTTCCGAATCTATTTAAACTTAATTGTCAGGCACCAGCCAGCATAAAGAATTAAGTTTAAATAGATTTGGAAATAATCAGAGCTCTCTTAATCAAGCAACTAATATCTCATTGTTCGAGTAAATCTATTTATAATTATCTGACACATAAGGAGGGTCTACAAATTATTCTATTGTTTTAATATAATTCACAATAACAATCAACTTGAAGTTAACTTAGTGGTCAATATATTGGACATTAGTCGATCCCTTATTCGACTTCCACTTATCTGCTCTTGCCCGCCGTGTCAATAGTCACCGAAGTACTTGTCAGCGAAACCTAATCACAGCCTAGACCACTGGCAGCAGGCGGACACCCTCTGGAACAATTGGAAGCTTCTGCGAGCCCTCACCGTGGGCCCACGGCCAGCGGCATCATTATTCCTAGCTTGGCGCCTCGCTCGGGTCAGTTTGCCAGTGGAAATTCATGAGTCTAAATAGCCCGAGCTCCCCCGAGTCTAGAAAATGGGGTAAATCACCGAGCTATCTCCACTTCGATTGCGAAAGATACGGCGGCAGATACGGCACGCAATCTCTCTGAGCTACCGACCCAGGCTTCGACTCGGCGAGTCGAGACATAACTGGGGACATTATCCATTACTAGTAGCCGGCACTGTTACGATCCCTTTCCCGGTTTCGTAACGTAATCAGAATACTCAGCTGTAACACTTGCCAAGTCGTACGTTCAGCCTTCACAGACACTGGTTGCAGTCGCTCCCTATACCACCGGTCGTGGTGGACTCTAGGCCAAGCGCAATGCCGACGAGTTCTTGAAGTAGAAGTAGAGGACTTGCGCACAGTGCACACAAGACTAGAAGAAAGGACAAACACAAATGACTGAAACGAGGAATCTAGCAGGGATTCCTCGTCCTACTTATACAACTCTGACTGGCTCTATGCCAGCGCATCTACTACTACTGAGTCTGGGTCTCTTCGCTGGCAGTAAGTGCCAGCGCACGTACACGTCACAAAGTCCAGTCTAGAACAACCTAGATCCTGAACATGAGGCAACACGTCATTGAGTCTAGAGTCGTCTAGACTCTGCCACGTCACTTATCTCTAACCCTGGGTACAGGGTGCCACGTCATCATAGTCTAGAACTATGACATCACTGAGCCACGAGTCTGATTACGTAATCACCGAGAATGCCGAGAACACCGAGAAGGCCGAGAACACCGAGAAGGCCGTGAGTCAAACCACAACGAGTCGTAAGTAAGTCCTATCACATCACGAGGCAACGAGTCACGAGACTGGGATCACGAACCGAATCCGAAATGCTGACGTCATGTCGTGTGATCACGACAGGCACGGCTTCGAGTTTGTACCGATGGAATATCTGTATTTCCAGGTGACTTGCTAGCCGATCATACTGCAGAACAAAACTGTGCTCCGAAGCAGTTCGTTCCATGAGGGTAATTATCCAGATACAACAAAACGATAGACTTTTACGTAGCCGCATTTATTTTACGTCAAACGTTCGATCCCACACTGACAACCCAAGAACGCTTGACAATAATTGACATCATCAACGCTCTTTATCTCTTTACCTCCCATGTTACATATCGAACTGATTGGAGTTTCCCACACAAAATCCGCTCGTGGGACCACATGCCCACAAGACGACAGCTCCAGATCATCACACTTGACCAACACGAGGCCGGACCACATTGTGCCTGATGATAAGTACTGTAAGCGATCGAGACAATTTTACACGAGAAACCCGGTAGCGAAATTGTTGACCGGACGGGTTTTTTTACTGTAATTGACCGGATGAGTTCTAATTCAGGGGACACGAGAACAAAGTTCAGGATTTTGATGGCGTAAACAGATCTTAGACTCGACGTAGAGCATCGAGCGGGTGATTGGAACTGTACACTAGCCCAAGCACTAGCCAGTATCTCACAGGACTTGGGTGGCCCCACAGGCTATGATAGGAAACGGATCGTCGAAACCGGAACCATGTAGCCATCATCATCTGTAGGTACAGAGATTCTCAAATCAACAGTTTCCAGTCTGAGACTGGTTTCCGAATGCTTCTGCAACGTTATTTTTGTCGGTAACGTACAAGGGAAGCCTAGATTTCAGAAATTTCAGGTCCAGGCTCGTTGCGCCAGTATCTTGGGGGATGTGAATATTCTCTCCGATAAGTTGTTCGCCTTTGAACATCCACAAAAATTTGCTAGCCATGGGTCAACCACTCACAAGAGAGATATGTTGGAGAGATGTTAGGCGCAGTTTGAAACAATTGTTGGGCCCTATCGCCCATGTCGCCCCAATCAGCCTCCAGACAGATACGAGATCTAGCTCGTCAACACAAGAATCCTCATCGTTCAGGAGACGGATGTTGGAAGGTCAAATAAAGTCAGGGTGTCCCTGCAGGTTTGATGGGTTTTCCAGGCTCGATAGATAGCCACACGAGTGTCGGACAAAAGTGACGTCAAAACCTCTCGGCAATTGCCAGGACTGAGTGTGGCCGCCAGGTTGCGGCGTGACTCTGGACTTTGAGCTCAAAATCAGACCACTGTACACCGCACAGGGAATCGGTGACCCACAGCTTGTGACCACTGGTTGTCAAAGGCTCGGAGCTCGCCTCAGAAAGTTTTGTTTGTTCAAGTGGTACCGTATCGATAGCCAACTGTATAGCAACAGTCGCCGTCTTATTGCTGTTTTCATAACATACGCCGATTTTGCACTATTACACACACAGGCGGGGTTGAAATGGGCATCTCGGTGATCATGCCGAATTTCTTTTCCACAAAAAATAATCACAGTAATTAGTTAATAAAATTATATATCCTACCTGTCGGTTTTGGAAACCATTTCGGTGCAGGCTTAGTCGGGTTCAGGCTTGCTCAGCCCAGCCTGGCTCAAAGCCTGGACTAGGTCGTGGGAAAGCACCTTCAAGGTACTTTCGAGTGTGCAACCTCGGAATCATGCAGAGCAAAAAGTCAAAAGAAAAAAGTAGTATATTAAATAAGAAGAAAAGCTAGTGTAAGAGTAGGAGAAGTGGGAGATGGTGGCATAGGACCACCCATCACCTTGCGTTGGCATGGTTGTCGTAACTGCCATCGTTGCCGCCATGTGTCATCGTGACCACGGTCATAGTCCCATCCTTGGAGTCCATTGTGGTCTCATGTTCGCTCCATCCCCGGAGTCTGTCGTAGTTGCAGTCATAGTCGCTCCATCGTGGTTACAGTTGTCATCGCCATGTTGTTGTTGTCTCTGCATATCTACTGTTGCCGCAGGGGCCTAGTGGCGGGATTTTTGCGTGTCGTGGTGGGCTCCCCGTGTGGTGAAGGGTAGAGGTGGTGACCACAGGCTTGCGTGCAACGATGCGGGGGCCTGGGCCAGTAGGGACTTGACTTGAGTCTTGTGTACTGTGATGGGGCAGCGAAGGGTGGAGGCGTCGGTGGCTCGCGCGCGGTGGCCACCTGAGGCAGAGGCGGTGAGTAGAGTCAACGGGGTTGTGGAGGAACTGTTACAGTCTTGGTTACAGTGAGATGACATCCATGACCAATATAATGTAGATGTACCTTCACTTGAATGGCAGTGAGTATACATGGCCAACCATTGTCGATTGGTGGTGGGGGAGACAAGTTGTCTGGCGATGTGTGCTACGGAACATCTTGAGCGACCTGTTACGTTCCTTCCGGACGTCTGCTGTCAATCACGTGACCGTTGCCGGTTCGCTGCGTCCGAGTGGCGTGTCGTGCACAAGGACCAAGGTATCGTCGATAAAGGTGAGGTCAAGAAGTCGGCGGTGACTAAGCACGACTTATAGCGGAACGCGTAGTGGCGATAACTCCAGCACACTAGCAAAGAGGACAAAGGAAGGGACGAGACAATGAGGGATCAATGCTTTATACACTCTGTGCCCTAAGACCAACTCCGGCGAAGGGGAAGGTATTACACAAGATATCAAAGCTAAGGACTATAACGCGTCCAAAGCCCTCTACTTATACTACAAGGGGGAGCTTTCAAGCTCAGCCTGAATCTGAAACCCTAATACACCTATCCAATGGCACAAGGCCCTCGATTCGCATCAGTCATCCACATCGCAATCCACCAATGGCGTAAGGCCCTCTTGGCATGAGTCCGAGATAACACACCATGAGTCTTCAATCTAGACCGCGTCCGGGCTCAAGCTCATCCGGACTCACATTCTAGCCTCAGCCTAGGCACAAGCTCATCTAGGCTCTTCCGGACCGTTCTAGGCAGGTCACGTGCCGGGGTCACGTGACGGCCAATAACTCGGACCTAATCCCACGCCTCCTGATAGTCACGTGATGGCGGGTAAGGGTCACGTGTGCTCACCGCGCGTCCAATTCGCACGTGATCTTCTGCGCGTGGTGCTTTCTCCCAGCTCTCTAGCAGGCGTTCGAGCACTGCTGTGGCTCCGCGGACTTCTCTGTCCCATCGCGGGTCATCTTGCGCATACTTTGGGTCTTCATGTAGGCTCCGTCCCGGCTGCGCCGTGACAGACCACAAGAGCAACCATGTACTGATCCCAGTGAAATTGCCAATTTTTGAGTCACGCAGCCTGAAAAGACATCAATAAGGCCTCCTTGATGTCATTGGAACACTAGTGGACCATTGTTGGAGAGGGTTTGGAAGGGAGAGAGGGCACGCAGACTGGAGATGGCACTGCTAGTTGCACAATGCCGAACTAGCAACGCAGATAACTATTCAATAACCCCATTGTTTCCAAGACACCTATTCGATAACCCCAATTATGTATGCTAGCCTAATTTCTTGATCTACTCAATATGAACCCCGCTCTTGAGTTTGGATGTCTGGCTGTGTGCGCGACAAAAAAATCAGTGTATGTTATGAAAACAGCAATAGTCGTCTTAGTCGAGTAAAGTCGCACGACTCAACTATCGACTACCAGCGTCGACTGGCGCAGGCGCCAATCAGTGTTGGAACAGAACCATTTCCCACGTATTGGCACCACCCAATAATAAGTCTTAAAAGTATTATTTGATTTAAATTTACCCCATTATCTCCGTTGTCACGGTACGCGAAGTGGACTCCTACTTACCGGCTGTGGCGCTCTTAGTAGGAAGTAATTAGTCACAGACATATCGTATCAGTCAGCGGACCAAAGTATCACATGCCAGTAGGGCATGACTCATTCCTAGGATAGCCGTAGTAGGGTTCGAGCTACTTACGCTACTCGTCGTACGGATTCGGGAGGAGCTTGAAAGCGTCCTCATACATGTATAAATAGTGGCTCGTAAAGACCAAGATACGCCATCTTGGTCTTCTTTGAATCACCACTTTCTCCTCTCATCGTCTGCACTCTAGTTTGCTTGTCTCTGTCCGAGCAAGTCGTCTTCATCGATATATGCCCAGTGACTCGTCTATGTCCTGGTGCCTTACGCGTCACGTGCCTCGATAAGCGCCGTGTACCCGTGGGAATAGTCACGTGACTAGCAACTTGATATTCGCTAAGTCGTGAACACCCTTTCGTCGTCCAAGTCGGACTAACGCTCGTGGTGGCGTTACATTAAGACCAAGATCCCTCACCGTGGCGTTCACTACTCGAGACCAGTGGACCAATTTTCAGACTTACTCCCTTGAACGAAGGGGAGATCGCAACATACCAGCACAATTCCTAGGAGCTGCAAGGTGGAGAGAGTATCGTGGAGATACAGGATACTTTGTCGATTTTGCATCAGGACCTATGAGGTTTAGACCAGTTGAGTTCAACTTCGATCACGTCTGCTGGACAGAGATTACGTGGAATCCAATCGACAACAGGTGGGACATAGTACGCCCAGCAGGAAGACTCTACAACTGCAACATCGACGCACGTAATCTACCCACGAGAGAACAGTGGGGCCGCATTGACGGACAACCAGAAGAAGAACCAAGTACTTCGGAACCTAGAACCCCAGCACCTTCAGAAACTAGCGAAGAAGGTGAACACTCCGAAGAAGAAGACTCGGAAGTAGAAGAAGTTACACGCTTAGCTGAGTCCATCCCCGTATCACAGCCAGAAATCATCCAAGTAAACCCACCAGCCGAAATGGCAACCCTCACCGAAACAATCACCAACGAAGCAGTAGAGGAAGAGATTAGAAGAATGCGCGAAGAAGCAGAACAGCTCCTGCTCCCCATTCACCCCGCTACGGGACATCGTATGACCGCAGACGACGCGGCTATATTCCGAGCCATAGGACCAGACCAACCTGACCCGCCAGACGATAACCCGCCACCAGGAGGAGGGGGACGACCACCAAGACGTCCCAATGGAGGATTCCCCGGAGGGTTTGGTAGAGGACCACCAGGAGGTGGAGGACCACCGGGAGGCGGAGGACCGCCCGGAGGAGGAACACCAGGAGGAGCAGTGGCACCAGGTGCCCCCACACCTAGACTCGAAGGCGAGCCGCCTACCATCTTTAAAGGGGACCGAACTGACTACGAGTCCTTCCTCACGCAATGGCATGCCTATTGGGGGCTCAACTTCGATGCACCAAGCATGCGCAACGTATACAAAAGATGCCTCCTGTTTCTGGGGTACATCAAAGGAGCATCGGTGGCGAACTGGACGCTCGGCTTCCTTCAATGGCTCAATACCGAAGTACGCCAAGGAAGAGACCGGTATGACGAATACCTTTGGGACACGCTAGCAGCAGGATTCGCAGATAGGTTCTCAAACACCCTGGAACAAGAACAAGCCCAGGCAGAACTAGCAAAAGGATTCAGGATGACCGGGGACAACATTGATTCGTATGTCACCAACTTTGAACAGCTATGCCGGAAAGCTGATTACCGTCTCAATGACCAACAAACTATCGATCGCTTCACGGCCGGACTCCCGAGCAAACTATTCACGAAAGTCTACGAACTCGACGGACCCACCACTTTTACTGAGTGGAAAGACGCGGCACTCAGACGCCAGAAGCAGTACATTCACCTTCGCGCCCGCCTAGGAATGTCCGCACCGACAAGGGGACCTCCAAGAGGACCACCACCTCGCTTCAATCCACCCCCACGCTTCGGAGGCTCACCGTGGAACGCGCCGCGCAACCAGGCTTCGCGATATGGCCCAAACGCGATGGACACATCTGCGGACCGATCACGTGCTCGACTCGCAGAAGTAGGAGATCCCAATCGCGGGAATTACCAACCGCGCCCTCCATTCCCACCAAGAGGAGGACCAGGGCAAAGCGGAAACGCTCCTCGCAGAGATATGAGGGAAGTCGTCTGTTACAACTGCAACGGACTTGGGCACTTCTCACGTGACTGTTCGCGCCCAAGGAAACAACAACGGCAGCAACAGCAGTGGCGACCTACAAGCAACAGCCGCAGCATGGAAACCAACTACTACGGTCAAGAACCACGTGCGCAAGTGGCCAACACAGTGGAACCACAGCAAACGGCCAGTAGTTGGCTTGAAGGGGTGAGAGGAGCTAGCGACGAGGTCAAGGACCTGATTCTCCAAGATCTGTGGGAGAAAGGGGATTTTCGGGACGCCTGAACCCATCGGCCTGGGTGAGGGCAACAAATTGTAACTCTGTAATCATGACTCGCTTTCAGTCTCTTAGAATTCCAGTCTCGATTCGCACCAGTTACTCAATGGCCGACATTAAAGGGCTCGTCGACTCCGGAGCCACCGACAACTTCATAAGACCCGCATTCGCCAAACGAATGGGGCTAGGGCTTCAGCCACTAGAACGCCCAAAGAAAATATGGAATATAGATAACACGGAGAACAAAGCTGGGTCCATCACTCACTTCGTGGACCTGGATGTACAGACGAAAGGAATTCGCAGGGTCATTCGATTCCTCGTCACCGACATAGGAAACGAAGATTTGGTACTAGGATACCCCTGGCTCGCCACTTACGAACCCACCATCAGCTGGACCCATGCCACTATTCACGAAGACGCGCTTCCTATTGTTATCCGGTCTATTAATCCTGCAGAAACAACCACGGTCATTGCAGGAGCAACTACCAAAGACGATGTCACTGTTGCACGGACATTCACGGATGATGAAAAGGAGGACATAGTCCAGGAGTTAGAAGAAGAATGCCAGCTACGTACCACAGCTACCGAACTCGCCATAGCCGCTAACCAGAATCAAGTAGCGGCGGTAATCCCCACACCATACCAGCGATTCGCCAAAATATTCAGCGAAGAGGCATCTCACCAATTCCCACCATCAAGGCCGTGGGATCACGCTATCGAATTCAAACCTGGCACTCCGGCAACTATTGACTGCAAAGTCTATCCTATGACCCAGGACGAAGACGCCCAACTCAAGAAGTGGCTTGAGGAACAGTTGAAGATGGGATATATCCGCCCCTCCAAATCACCTTACGCATCATCATTCTTCTTTATCAAAAAGAAGGATGGGAAGTTACAACCCGTACAAGACTATCGAAAGATCAACGCATGCACAATCCACAACCAGTACCCGCTTCCACTTATGTCAGAACTCATCAACAACCTAGGAAATGGTCACATCTACACCAAGCTAGACGTTCGCTGGGGATATAACAACATACATATCAAACCGGGAGACGAACCAAAAGCAGCATTTAAAACGCGGTACGGACTCTTCGAACCCTTGGTCATGTACTTCGGACTCACGAATTCACCGGCAACATTCCAAACCATGATGAACGAGATCTTGGGGCCCACGATCGCCAAACACGAGCTCTTGGGCACCATCATACGGGTATACATGGATGATATAGGAATAGCCACTCACGAAAATGCTGGCCTTCAAGCACACATCGATGCGGTCTGCGACATACTCCAGGTCGCCATGGACCACGACCTCTACTTCAAACCGGAAAAATGCCTCTTCCACTCACCGTGAATGGATTACCTGGGGGTAATCCTTGAAAAGGGGGTAACTCGTATGGACCCGGTAAAAATTTCAGGCATCAAGGACTGGCCGCGCCCCACGAAAGTCAAAGACGTTCGCTCCTTTCTAGGCTTCTGTAATTTTTACCGCCTCTTCATTCGCGGTTTTGCCACACACGCAAGAGCACTTAACAAACTCACACGAAAAGACGCGGACTGGCAATGGGACACGGAAGAAGAACGAGCGTTTCAGAAACTCAAGACACTTGTAACTCAGGAACCAGTACTAGCACATCCCTCACTCACGGACCAGTTTGAGCTTGAGGTTGACGCGTCCGGATTTGCAGTAGGGGCAGTACTGCTACAGAAAAAGAAGGACGGGAAGTGACACCCTATCGGATACTACTCGGCTACCCTCAACGAAGCAGAGCGCAACTACGACATATACGATCTGGAACTCCTAGCCATTGTCAAAGCCCTCCGACACTGGAGACCCCTGTTGGCGGGATCCCCGCACAAGATCAAGATCTTTCGGACCACCTCAACTTGACGCACTGGAGATCCGCACAAAAGATAAGTCGACGCGTAGCCCGGGAAGTACTGGAACTGATGGAATACAATTTCGAGATCCATCATATCAAAGGGACAAACAATGGCCGAGCTGACGCTTTATCTCGACGACTGGATTACGACCGAGGAGAACAGGACAATGATGGAGTTGTAGTACTCCCCGACAAAGTCTTTGTAAGGGCAGCAGTCACGCAAGTACCAGAGGACCACGCACAAGATGAAAGTCAAATAATCCCTTGGGTCGACGCACACCAACTTAAGAAATTCGACGGGGTATGGTATAAGCAGGGAGCACGAGTAATTACGGGAACGCCACCACTGCTACGCAACATCATCGGCAACCATCACGACCCCCCCGTCTATGGCCATCCAGGGATGAAGAGAACGTTCCGAATCATCGAACGACACTACTGGTGGCCGCACATGCTGCAGCATATCACGGAGTACGTAAAAGGATGCGCAGAGTGTCAACGACACAAGGTCAACAACCGACCCACACGGGCACCTCTAGTGCCGATCACACCGATTCCCGACGCTAAGCCTTTCGAAGTCATTGCGTTGGACTTTATCACTAAGCTTCCAGTATCCCAAGGACACGACTCCATACTTACCGTCACCGACCACGACTGCACCAAGGCGTCGATCTTCATACCCTGCGTCGAAGAGATTACGGCGGAAGAAACAGCAGCTCTGTACGTGCTCCACGTGTTCAGACGATTCGGACTACCGGCAAAGATTATTAGTGACCGAGATCCGCGATTCGCATCAAAATTCACCCGCGAGTTATGCCGTATCCTCGGAATCTACCAGAATATATCCACGGCATATCATCCCAGGACCGACGGACAGTCAGAACAGACCAATCAATGGCTGGAACAGTACCTCAGATTCTGGGCCAACGAGCGTCAAGATAACTGGGCGCATTATCTACCCATGGCGGAATTCGCGCATAACAGCTGGCCACATGAGGCAACAAGGAAGTCCCCATTCTCGCTCATGATGGGATACGACCCACGCGCTGATTGGATGGATAAGCCATCCCCTATCCCACAGGTGACCACGAGGTTGCAGCAGTTTTGAGAAGCATGGGAAGAAGCGCAGTTTCTGATCAAGAAGGCACAATCCTTGTGGGTCAAACACCGAGATACGCCTAAGTACCAAGAAGGAGATCAAGTGTGGCTAGAAGGCCGTCACCTGCGCACAAACCAACCAACGGCGAAACTCGCGGCACAACGGCATGGACCCTTCAAGATCATTAAGGTACTATCACCAGTCAGTTATCAATTGGAACTTCCCACACAATGGAGCATCCACCCCATGTTCCATATTGATTTACTCACACCCTATCGCGAAACACCCATGCACGGGGAAAATTTCACACGCCCACTTCCGGATCTTGTGGAAGGCGAGGAAGAATACGAAATCGAAGGTATCTTGGACACGTGGCTGTTTGGCAGAAGCAGAAAACGGCAATACCTTGTGAAATGGAAGGGTTACCCCGACTCGGACAACCAGTGGGTCAACAGGGATGACTTGTCAGCTGACGAGGTCCTAGCGGAGTTCGAACGGGGTACGAGAGCGCAACGAACGCTTATAAGACCCCCACTTGACGCTAAGTCACTCCCATTCTCCCGACCTGGATTTCTCTCACATCACAACATGTCCTCCCCAGCTGTTTCCCCCATCTCCTCCTGCGCCCCACTCGCTCCCCACCTCATCGACAACCTCACCTATGAAGAGTTCCGCCAGGCCATGGGCAATCTCGCCCCCGTCACCGACATCGACCACCCCGACGCCCCTGCAACCTACTGGATCCTCAGCCAAGACGGACAAAGGCTCAACACCGCCCCTTACACCCAGGCCTGAAGTTGATCGGCTTCGTACAGCTCTCCGAGGCAGTGAAGATGCCTCACCTGGACCTCTCCCGGTACGAGTCGAATACCGGGTCAAGACTGAGTCCGAAGACGGAGGAACAGGAGCTATGGAGGAAGATGAAGACACTGAGCGGGTGGGAGTTCAAGGCCAAAGCATGGAGGTTGGAGCAGCTCGAGAGGGCAGCAATAAGGAGAACGAGGATCCTCGAGAAGCGGGCCCAGTTCACCGCAACGCGACGCGCGCGGTGTACGACCAGCTGGAGCAGCTCGAAGAGTGGTACCCAGCTGAGCACCCCTTCATCATCAGTACTACCGACTCTGACAACCCCCGCGAGACTCCATACGCGTGTGACACGCTGGGACGCCCCCTCTACCGCGGTGACACCATCATCGAAAACCTCCCCCCTCACTCCACCAGCTATCCTCCAGCGCCGGACTCGGCAGCTCGCACATTGCCCCGCCGGTTATGTTCACAACCGCGGGATGCGTTCATCCACTTCCCCATCACCGATGCCCAGGGTCTCACCACGCAGGCGCCGTACGTCCAAGTCATCATGAACGCGGACCCACTCGTCCTCGCCCTGGCCGTCGACAGCAACAAAACCTATTCAAAGCCCCTCTACGCCGAGCCCCATGTCCGCGAGCGCGGGAAGCCCCAATACTCACCCTCCGAGATGCACGCCTTAAGTGGCAGGCATAGCAACCAGATCCACACCAATAAGGCCGTAAACGCCTTGAAGGATATGTCGGTTAAAGCTGAGTTGCATCGCTACCGCACTTACCGACACGAAGCTGAGAGGATTGAGCAGAGGCTCCACGCCCTCTCCGAAGCCCTAGGACTGGCGCAGGGAGAGCTCGCCCACAGCAAGTTCCACCTTGAGATGGCGGATATCCACAACCGCATTCAGTCGGTACAAGAGGGGTGGTCCGGAGGCGTAGGACCCACTCAGCGCCGAGGGCGTCGCAGCTGAAAAGGGGGTGATGTCATGGTACGCGAAGTGGACTCCTACTTACCGGCTGTGGCGCTCTTAGTAGGAAGTAATTAGTCATGGACATATCGTATCAGTCAGCGGACCAAAGTATCACATGCCAGTAGGGCATGACTCATTCCTAGGATAGCCGTAGTAGGGTTCGAGCTACTTACGCTACTCGTCGTACGGATTCGGGAGGAGCTTGAAAGCGTCCTCATACATGTATAAATAGTGGCTCGTAAAGACCAAGATATGCCATCTTGGTCTTCTTTGAATCACCACTTTCTCCTCTCATCGTCTGCACTCTAGTTTGCTTGTCTCTGTCCGAGCAAGTCGTCTTCATCGATATATGCCCAGTGACTCGTCTACGTCCTGGTGCCTTACGCGTCATGTGCCTCGATAAGCGCCGTGTACCCGTGGGAATAGTCACGTGACTAGCAACTTGATATTCGCTAAGTCGTGAACGCCCTTTCGTCGTCCAAGTTGGACTAACACTTGCGGTGGCGTTACATCCGTCGTAATGACCGCAGGTTCCAGAAATATACGACAATGCCCTGTGCTCCTGCTGTGCATCACGACTCACAAGTTTTTACGGGCCCAAACCTACGAGTTCCTCTTTGGAACCGTTATGGTACCTGTGATCTACAAGCTATAGCCTACAGCCAAGCCCTTGGCCAAGCCTACAGCCCACCAAAAATGTAGACTACGGGTGGACTGTAAAGGGCCAGTGGTTCGCCGTCTAGCCTTCTAGGATTGGTTTCGTAACTAACAAATACAGTCATAATAGGACCTTCTGACTTTTTTCTAGGATGAGGTAAAGAGAGCAGCGACCCCGCCATTGTGGGAACTGGTTTTCAAAAGTTCCGTTATAACTTTATAAGAGTTGGGTCCTTGGCCCGGCTGGGTCCCACAACCCTTTCCAGAAGGCATGCCTATAACTCTCGACGATAGCCTGTCCCTTTCGGGGGTCCTTGGAATCTCACAGCAGTACCTGATCTTCACAGTTTGGATCGTTATCGGCTTTGCTATTTTCTCGACAGCACGTTATTTCCAAAGTCCATGGCGTAAACTTCCACCAGGACCACGAGGTCTTCTCCTTGGAAATATCCTGCAATTGCGTGGTCCACAATGGTTCACTTTCGTCAAGTGGAGCCAACAATTCGGTCAGTCACGTTTATCCCTCCATTGCTGTGTAGTCCTCTCTAATTCCCTATTTAGGCGATATTTTTTACTTGAAAGCAATGGGACAACCTATAGTTGTTCTCAACACCCAGAAGGCCGCAGTAGATCTGTTGAACCGCCGTGCCGGGATCTACTCTGATCGCCCGCGCAACATCGTCGCCGCGGAAATTCTCTCCGGTGGCTTGGTCATCACACTTCAGAATTACGGGCCATTGTGTGCCGATTTTTCATCATTATTAACCTTTCCTGACGATCGTATAGGTGGCGTAGAATGCGCAAAGCTGTTCATGAAGGTCTAAACAAGTCCTCCGAGGCCCCACAACTTGATGAAGCCATTCTGCTTACCTCTGGGCTCCTTGCTCAACCCGCGATGTGGGACAAGCACATTCGTCGAAAGACTGCGTCTCTCGCCATGTCTATCACATATGATACCCCACCGATAGTATCCGAGCAGGATTCGGGGGTCAAGGCCATCGACGACTTTATGACACGTCTGACGCCGCGGGCAAGTCTTCCTGGTGCTCACTTGGTGGAATTCCTTCCGTGGATGATGCACATTCCGAGCAGGTGGGGCATTTTATGGACAAAGGAAAGAATCGATTATAAATTCACAACGATCACCTTGCAGGTTTGCCAAATGGAAACGCGACGCAGAGTTTTGGCACGAGAAAGATTCGACGACGTTCGTGGGCCTATTCAATAATGTCCGCGAAAAGCTGGTCCGTTCTATTCCTCATGCAATTAACACTATGGCTAACTCCACGTCAGTTGAAGGGTATAGACAGCCCAAGTCTCGCAGGGAATTGGATTACGGATGCTGACCGATATGGTTTGTCTGAACGTGAGGGTGCTTGGCTCGCGGGATTGACATAGTATGTGCATTTACTCTCCGAGATTCAGAATTGTTGCTCAGAGTGAGCATCAGCGCGGGAGGTTCGGACACATCGGCCGTGGCCAGGGCATGGTGGATGCTCGCAATGGTCACTTATCCGATTCGGTACAGAGACGTGCTCAAGCAGAGCTCGACTCCGTAGTTGGGCGAACACGTATTCCAACATTTTCTGACTTTCAGCACCTACCCTACATCCGCGCCATGGTCAAAGAAATACTGCGCTGGCGATCCCTGGACCCTCTTGGCCTCCCGCACCGCTCGACTGAGGATGACCGGTATAATGGCATGTTCATTCCGGCACCACCATGATAGTCAACGTTTGGCACCTTAACCGCGACCCCACAATCTATGGCGCAGACGCCGCACACTTCGATCCGGCAAGGTTTTTGGATGTCAACGGCGAGGTTGCCCCGTGCCCAGCTGATACAAAGGAGGAAGGTCACGTTTCGTACGGCTTCGGACGACGGATTTGTCCAGGAAGGCACTTTTCGAACAATTCGCTCTTCATCGACATCGCGATGGTGCTCTGGGGGTGTAATATCGAACCTGGGAAGGACGAGCACGGGAATGTGATCCCGATTGACGTGGACGGATGGGTAGATGACGGAGTTCTTGTGTGAGTGTCCTCCGGTTCTCGGATCTTCCTAGCTGACTGCGACTGCGCGGTTTCGGCTTCAAACAGCCGTCCTGTCCCGTTCAAGGCTGTTATCTCACCCCGCTTCCCAGAAGCCGTCACATTGCTCGCGGGTGAGCGCGAGTTGAGGGATCGGTAATCAAGGCGCGGGTACTGGTAGCTGTATTATTGACAACACGAGAGTCTGAGTGCCAGTCAACCACTGGCAATGGTCACGGCATTTGGGGTTAGTCACAGAAGAAATACCAGCTGAACTTTGTAATGCCTATTAGAGTGATTGCTGCACTGGCCCGTGCATCAGTTTGCACCGCCCCTTTCCCCTAATGAAAACAGCCCACAAACGTATTTGAGAGGGTGCTGAAGGATAGGTAGGAGGTCGAGGCTCAAGAAGCGGTTGCCCGTTGTGCATCTTTGTTGAGATGAGAAGCTTGGTCGCAATAAATGGGGTCCCAAGATGTGTCGTGATGTATCAGTAGCATGCCGTACAGTGGTGAGAATACTAGTGCCGGCCATCGCTCCCACTGGCAACTCCGCGATTTCCACCGCGTTCGGCCCGTACTCCGGGATCCACAGTAGTTACAGCAGGTTCCATATCGATAGATACCCGTCATTTCGAATACACAAGCGGACTTCCGAAACGTAAGAGCGGGGCTCATAATTAAGAGGAGGAAATCATTATTTGGAAATGGGTTATTTTACGAAATTGGGGTTATAGAATAGTTATCTGCCTTTTCCAGTCGTGGAGCCTGCGTGAGCCCACTCTCTGTCTGGGAAAGTGCTGTTATGGTCAGCGGACATCTTCACAGTGCGTTACACGAATGCACATCGGGTTTGGGGATGCGTCGGTCTGGAACTACTAAGACCGCGTGCAGAGGCTGCTGCTTGGCCATACGGTGGCAGCTGACAAAGCTACCTCACGTGTTGCCACATCACCACCGTCTCATCCAACCCAACTTGTCCGCTCACTTTATCCTCAATCTCCTCATATGTGCACTGTTCACCTCCTCTTCAGCTTGATAGACTAGCATTCCCCCAAATTTGACACCGGGTCAAAGGTGAGTTGTATACTTTTTCCGGGCTGTACATGCAAGTGTACATGCGCTTTCCTTACATCCGCACGCCAAACCAATGTCCTCGACCTTCAGCACTTCAGTTTCGAGTTCCTGCTTCACGTCCCTCCCTCATCGCATGTCAAACGCGTTGGCCATGCTGCCCTTTTTCGATCCACCATCGCCTCCTTCCCTTTTCCCTTACCCACTATTCCCTCAGTCCCCATCACGGAGACGCGCCTGACGACGAGCTGGGGCTTGGCGCAGTAATCTAGATATGTCCTTTTTTGTTTCATTTTGTTTGTTTCTCTCTGTCTCGCCGCATCCCTCAAGTCCCCACCGCCTCGCCATATGTACGTCCATGATCACCACGTCTGTCCATCGCCATCGCCACCCCCATTACGGCACCCGCTGCACAGTGCTCCTCTAGTCCTTACCGCTACCGCTGCTGCCTTACCGCACGCAAGCCTGTGGCTGCCGTGTCCACCCGTCACTTCATGGGAGTCCGCTACCCCGTCTCACGGCGCGCAAGACTTGTCCTGACGCCACATCGCGGTGACATCACAACACCACCACGACGCCGTGCGAAATTCCATTGCAACATCGACTCAACACAGCGTAAGTCCCGCCACGACAAGTCTACGAGAGTACAACTGCGACAGACTACGACCGCAACCACGACAATGCAAGGCGAACACGGGAACAGCGGTTACAACAACCATACGCCGACAACAACGGTGACAATAGAAGGCGATGGGACGTCGCTGGCCACAATGTTGGCCCCTTACTTACACCTAGTACAGTGTAGCTATGGGTTTGTTTCTCATATCGAACATACGAGTTTTATATGTTTTTTTTACTTCCTCTGTGATTCCTGAGGTCAGTGCCTCACGCTCGCAGCTTTACCAGTTGGTCTTAAAAATTATAAGCACGTTATATAAATACATTATTTAATTACTACAATTATTTTGTGTGGGAAGAAAACTCGGCATGGTCACCGAAATACCCATTCAAATGCCGCCTATGTGTGAAAAATGGTTGCTAGGTATCTATCGATATGGAACCTGCTGTAGCACAACACATTTAGGGTATTTCCGGTAAATCGGTGTCACCGACAACGTAATCTAGGGACAAAGTAAATAAAACAGTACGGTCTTTGTGCTGCCCTGCCCCCAAACCTGCCCCGCACGCGGCGCTCGAACGAGTATCGTAAGCAAAGTGTTGCCGCTTATCGTAGTGACAGGTTACAGATGAGTGGTATACTGAAGGATAAGAAGAGTCGGAAACCTCATTGAAGCTTCATATATCATGGTGGGACCATCACTGTTCTCAACTTGGTCAGGACTCTCAACTTCGTACCCTGATCCGGGTCCGTCGGGTGCTCAATGCACGAGTCCTGTCCATGATACTACAAAGGTCAAAGAGGGGTGATAAATCAAGTACAGGTCTTGGCCCGACATTCGAATTCTATGCGTTGGTATCGTGGTGTCGTACGAGTTTGCAAGGCGCGATTGAGGATTTGATCCGACGACCCGTTATTTCCACATCGGTTGCAAGAAGCGAGTGTGATCATCTGGCTAGACTTAAGATAACCCAGAGTGTGACATTAGCTGGCGGCGGGGAGAGCTTCGTCGGATTGCCTACTGGGTTATTCGGTAATCTATCGAGTCGGGCATTAACTCAAAATTACTGAGCGAGTCGCGATGACATATCCCACTATGACGGGAATCTCCATGATACTAGAGTAAAAGTTGCACGGCTCTGAAGTTCCATGAGGATCCCAATTATTCAGACACAACAGCTTGCCTGTGCGTGGCAGAGAGCTACGTTTTTCGTCCAGCGTTTGACCGCATACTGGCGATCTAAGAATGCTTGATATCATGAACGCTCTTGATCTCCCATGGTCACGGTACGCCAGCGGTCGCCCCTGGACGCTGGCCCGTTGCCAGGGAAAAGGATATTTGAAGAGTGGGCGGTCATAAACGGACAGGAGGTCTTGAATGTGGGAATTCACAGGTGTATGGAGAAGCGATAGTCACGGCCAGAACCCTAGATTTGGTTTGGCGCAACCCCGGCGCATCTCCGTGCAAGACGCTCGTGGGCGCGGAAGTAAACCGTGAGAGCTCAATCGGCTCTTATCATGCGTTGATCTGATCATTTGCCAGCACTAGCAAGACGCGCAACCGCCCAAGGAAGCGCGCAACGAACAGCGTGGCTTTGATATTGACGGCGAGACGCACGAGGCCTGGACCAAGAGCGAGAGAGAGCATCTGTGGTTAGAGCCCCGCACCGAACGACATGAGATTGACGCCATAGTCGGCCTCTCGACAATACCTTACAAGGAGGGTCGGAGGCCATCCTCAACAGCAGTCCTGCAAGGTCGGAAAGGTAGTGGAAGCGATCGGGCATGCGGCCACTGACGACGACGATTCAGCTATGATAGTCAGAGGCGAGAACCGCGATGGGGTCGTCATTGTCTCCTCTCTGGCTCTGTCACGTGTGTTTACTCCGTTCCGGGCAGAGGATTTCTGTCCTCGTAAATAAAAGGCTGGTTGTTTGAAAACTACTTATGAAGTGTATGCGCATATAGTTAGCACACGAGAACATAAAATGATTTGAAGCCGATGTGTTGGGATTCAGCCCGGAACGGACGCAGTCCGGCAAACCGAGGCTAGACCGACATATTATATAATCGTAATATTACCGTAGTTAAACGGTTATCTAAGAATAATATCTTAAAGAGAGGAGCATACGCTCTCCTCAGGACTCCTACCTCATACATTGTTCACCTAACCGGCTGCCCGCTGCCATAAATCTCTATAGGTTATGGGCCCTGGCATAGCCAGGTGAACATGTACATCCAATATATTTCCTTTTCCCACATCATATCTATGGGCATACATTTAACCCCTATCTCGCGCGAATACACATCCAGAGTCGAAACTCCCCGAACGAGGACACCTGATGACTCGGGCATCCAGTACAACTGGATGACATCGGCATCTAGAGAGTCCAAAGTGCGAGAAAGTTCGACCAGGCGCGAGAATCCTTGTCCACTATGACTAAGCCCCTATCGCACAATAGCTCGCATCGACGAGCGATGATATAGCCTGGACCCGATGATTCTGGCATCCGCAGGATGACATCAGCATCACGAGAGTCCGCTGGCAGTGCCGTGGGACACGTCTAGCGCGCGAGAAACTTTGACCGCGCCGCGAGAATATTCAGTCACATACATCTAATTATTACCCCCCATATTCGACATAGCTTAGGCTCGACGACGCCGATATTCAGCACACCTAGACAACGTCGGCACATCGAGAGTCCGAGAAGCGATAATGCGTCCTACACAACTGGACGAAGTGGGCATCTCTAAGAAGAGATCGGGATCGCTTGCAGAAGCACGCACTTCGTGCGTACCTATCTTCGAGTGCCCTACGCCCACGTAATACGAACGTCCATCGCCGAGGATGCCTCGACGGAGGATACAAGTTGCACTTATTCCTGAGTGCTATGAAACTCTGTCCATATGAAGCAAATATTCACCCGATCATCGCCGAGGACACCTCGACGAGAGACACCACGAGGTGGAGATTGCGACAAAGCCGCTAGCGTAGAGCGAGGTGCCGCAAGGCGTGTATCTACGCAAATCTGCGCAACGACCCCGTGAACGTCGCGGGGAAGTCGTGCAGATAAATATTGCTATATCACGCACGTCCTCACGGACGAGCGGAGCGTTTCCATTCAGAGTACATCTAATAGCGTGACACCGTGAATATCACGAGTAGATCGGGCTACATGACGTCCGACACTGTGAATATCATGGGCAGATCGAGCTGCATGATTAAGGACTTCACAGCAGTTTATTGTGCTGCAGAGAAAGTCCCATGCGCCTAAGACACGCGAAACGAATATACATCGCCGAGGTTACCTCGGCGAATACCCTACCTCGTGGAGACAGCGACAAAGTCGCATGTCGCCCATATGCGCACAGCGTTCTCGCAGTATGAGACGCTGCGGTAGTCGCATCGGCGCTGCCTAAGTCCCCATTGAAGGACGCGGATATCGATCTCGAATCCGTATTCGATCGCTAACCTTTGCGACTGGAGAATGTCCTCTATTCCATTAAATTTAAACCATTTTATTTCTTAGCGACTTCGAGACAACGCCGGCGGTACATACATATGCAGCCGCAGCCGTAGGCTGCTAGCGCCGACCACCAAGGATGGAAGGCGAGTCGCGACCGACTTACCAAGCGGAGACATCCGCTATGTTTACTCCCTCTGCAACCTTCCTGAGCTAGGATGCCTGGCACAGGAGATTCGGACATATTAGTATGACAGTTCACAGACATTATCTGATGACGAACTTCGTCGACGGTTTCCGCGTAGACACGCGAACGTCCTAACTGGATGACGTCGCGTGCACGAAGGCAAAGCTATGCCGAGGAAACCTATAACGAGAAGTCAGCCTATGAAACGTCACTGGCGAACTCACCTACTAGGACTGATGAGGAAGATATCTTTTCCAGATATGGTCATCCCCCATTCTTGCCGTTCGCCGACGGCGCTACCCATTATATCATCGCGCGTTCCCTAGAAGGGAAAGACCAGGTCGCGCGGGAAGTCAAGGACTCCTAGACGCACCTTGGAGCGGGTGGAAAATCCCCGCGTGCGATACGCACGGTCAGAGGGAAAGAGTACACTAATGTCGCTTTGAGGACCTGGTACCGTGGTGGCCGAAACGGTCATTCATACGGCCGAAACGGTCAACCAGGCGGCCGCTGAGACCAATATGGCCCAGCGAAAACTATTGCTGAAGTCTAACATATTCAGCACCGTAACGCGTAAACGCGTGACTAACTTACCTCTCTATTTTTCCGTTTTACCAATTCCATCTCTTCGCCCGACCCGATCGTCGTGATCGCGCCGAATACACAGTGCGAGGGGGAGTTGGAGAAATCAGCACAGACGGCCCACAAACGGAACGCCCTGTCCATCGGCAACGTCCCATACGACGCACGGCCTGGGCACGATTCCTAGGCCAGACCCAGTGAACAACGACATGGAGAGGAAAGAAGCAAAAACTCACCAGTCATACACCACGCTAGATGCGAGGTATTCGCGCGGACTATCGCCAGTATTCTCCGATACGGAGGGCAATTTCATGCCGCGCGGGTGCCGAGACGCTCGCTATCATCCTCTGATACGGAAGGCGAAGCCGCGCATCCGACAGAGAGATGCTTGGGGACGAGCATTTCCTGAGCAGACTGACAATAGTCAGCTATCATGTTAGCCAGCGCGAGTCAGACGGCGATACGCTAGCGTTGCGCTGAGCGGAGAGTTACATACCTCACGGACCTCGACATTTGTCGACCTGAGGATGTCACCCCTAATCCACCCTGCACACGACGCCGGACCCCGTTAATATCACGGGAAAACCGAAGTGGGCGAAATACTCACCTGATGAGAACCGCGCGCAATATCCTTTTCGCGCGTGCGTAGCCCCTATAGCTCATTCGACGTCCACAGACGTGGGCAATAGCCCGGCGCGAAGGCGAGACAGATGGCCATTGGCCAGCCACGGGCTACGCAGATTCATGCGATGGCCCTATGGATCGCGCGCAGTGCATGCATATAGCGCAGCCGAGATCGACGGCACCACGAACCGCGCAAAGTCAGTCACAGATCCAATTTGGTGACGTACCGTGACTGAATACCGAATATCGAGAGTCGCAAGATATGCCAGAACGCTGGCAAGACATGCGACTCGACGCCGCAGATGCGGTGATGGCCCAAACGTTTTACGGCGATGGGCGATCTATGCCCGACGCCGACTGTTGTTGCCGAGTCGAGCACAACTAATATTCCTGCCTTAGCTATTCAGCCAGCCAGCCAGCCATCAGGATGCGCGTGACAGACGACGCACCGTAGAGGTCGCAAGACCCATATTGAGATCAGCTGCTGACGCCCTAAAGTCGAGGCGAGAAGCGGCAAGAGATGGTTGGAAAGGCGGCGATAAGGGCGTAAATGGCGCATAGCGCCGCACAGGCTGGGTATCGAACGCCAAATGTCGTGGCGTAGGTTGAAGAGGAGACGCTGAGAGGGCAGGAGTAACTCCCGACACCCCAGCGGACGCGGCTGAGATAGCTGCAAGACGTAAGATTTCGAAACGATTTCGTCAGATAAGTCCTCGTCCTAAGATATGGCCACGTACCGTAGAACGGATGCCTATCAGTCGTATCCGGACTCGGAAAGATGGTTGACGTCGGTCGAGACGATGCGTCTCGCGACTAGAGACTGAGGCTGCCCGAAGCCACAGAGCTAAGAGGGCAATAATATGTCAGTAAGAGCGCATGGGTGACCGCATAGCGCGGCGAACCCAATAATGTTCCCCCACGCACAGGCAGTAACAACGAGTCCTGGTAGCGTAGAGGAGGAGCACTCCCATAGGGAGACTGTGACGCTTTGGCGCACACTCTGCGATAACGGAACAGAAGCCGTAAACGCAGAGAAGAGAGGACCAACCTCCGGACCTGTCCTCCTAATACCCTTCTAAAGGCCATCGCAGTCACGCGTGATGTGCCGCGCGAGGGGGAGTTGACAGGAGAGCGCGCAGCCATGGGCGCAAAGGTCGGATAGGCGAACCCACAGGGCAAGCCAACGGCAAAGGCGACACCAGGCTGTGACAGCTCAGATAAGTCGGAGAGAGCATATGACATAACATATGACATACCATTTCTTCCACCGTAAATCCCAAAAGATCTTCGCATGCGCAGCGGAGAAACGGGAGAAGCATCTGACGAGATGCGTGACACGAGCCTGACGAGGCGCCTCATAGAGGTAATGTGTCTGCGGCAAGATTGGAGGAATAAGTGAAAAAGGTCCTAAATAATAAGTCCGTCATGCAGCGCGAAGGGAAGCGAAGAGCTATTGAAGCACTGTGGGACATAATCCCGAGCCAGAGCCAAAGGCGAGCTTCGGCGAGCTTCCCGAGCCAAGGGCTAACACACACGCTGAAAACGGAAATATAAGAGCGCAAGAAAATCGCGCGAAGGTAGAGAAGGAACTAAACGTCAATTTGATGGTAGCTTTTTCCTTCTACCCGAAGGTTTTTTAACGCACCCATCACGTTCCTTCCGCCATTCAAAGATATTATTCATCCGAGACCTACCCTCTGTTTGAGGGGGAGTGTTGGGATTCAGCCCGGAACGGACGCAGTCCGGCAAACCGAGGCTAGACCGACATATTATATAATCGTAATATTACCGTAGTTAAACGGTTATCTAAGAATAATATCTTAAAGAGAGGAGCATACGCTCTCCTCAGGACTCCTACCTCATACATTGTTCACCTAACCGGCTGCCCGCTGCCATAAATCTCTATACGATGTCGTGCATGAGGTGTGTGTGAAGCATTTTGGAGAGGTTCCAGATCCGGCCGGACCCTTCTTGGTGCGCAATCCAGTCACGTACACAAACAGCATCCGTTTTTGTACTATGAAACAAGCTACCTCGACTAACAGCAGGCCGCTGAGAAAAAGTGATTTTTAACCATTGTGGTTCGAAGCCATGGATATGATCGTCAGACGTACACTGGCAAGTTCTATATCGTTAAATGGCGAGCACTAGCGGCGACATCAAGATTACTACAACCACAATTAAGTTGTGCATTATATTATAAAGTTCCATGTGTCCAAGTCACTCTATCGCTCAGAGCCATCTACATTATCGCTATGCCTGTAGAGCGACAACGTTGTTGGCAAACGGATAATCAATATATCCAGCTGCGGCCTCCGCAGCGTAAAATGTATCGCGGTTATATTGCGTCAGAGAAAGTCCTTCCTTCAGGCGCAAAGGAAGATCGGGCTATGATGTGGTCTGAGAATGAGAAATGGCCTCACTAACTGTCAAAAATACGACTCACGTTTGAAATGAAGTGGCGACCAAATGCGACCAAACCTCCATGCTTCTCCACCGTGTTGAGTGCAGCAGCACCGTCCATGCCACCTGCCGCAATGTAAGGGCGATCGCCCCAGATTTTCCGCAATACCTCGTTTGATTGAGCACGGTTTTCATCCGTGACGGCTTCGTCGTTGACGCCATCAACACGTGGCTCAACGGCGTGAATGTATGCGAGGTTCGAGTGCGCATCACGGATGCGTTCAACGAAGGTTGTGAAAGTAGGGAGCGGATCTTTCATACCCATGCCTATAAATCCGCATTAGAAGCTCGGAAAGAACTACGAGGTGCATATTCCTCACCCTGGAATTTGGACCATGGGCTGATGCGGACGGCTGTCCTTTCTGCACCAATAGTCTCCACAACTGCGTTGATCACCTCGAGAGGGAAGCGCACACGGTTGTCTACAGATCCTCCATACTCGTCCGTCCGTTCATTTGTCATCGTCTGCAAAAACTGGTCTAGAATGTAGCCGTTGGCTGAGTGTATCTCCACGCCGTCGAAACCCGCCTCGATGGCGTTGCTTGCTGCTTTGGAGTACAGCTGAGCATATTCTTTGATCTCCGCAGTCGTAAGTTCGCGTGGAACAACTCGTTCTCCGTCGCCACCGAGGGAAATAGGGCTGGGGGCAACGACATCAAATCCACCTTCCAGCTCGAGGATTGCAGGATCGGCAGTACGTCCAAGGGCCCAAAGTTGGAGGAAGATGTAAGAGCCGTTGGCGTGGACAGCGTCCGTAGTCTTTATGTGGTGAACTCAGTGCACACAGTAGTCGAAGGACGTGGGAAAACACAAACCTTTTTCCATCCAGCAATCTGCGCGTCGTTCCAGATACCCGGTACGTTCGCATATCCCGCTGCTTGAGGGGCGATAAAAGTGGCCTCTGATATGATGAGCGTTCCCGGTACGCTTGAACGCTGCGCGTAGTACGTCTTGGCGAGTTCACCGTGTATGTGGTCCTTGTTCGCACGATAGCGTGTCAAGGGAGCCATCACGACGCGGTGCTGAAGGTCGGTAGTCCCGACGCGGAGGGGCTGGAAAAGAGTAGACGACATAACTGAAGTGAGGATGAGGTTGTGAGAGGAGTTGTAGCGGTAAGGTAATGTGTTGTCGTTCGAAGGGCTTCTAGGAACCCATTTATAACCTCGAGCTCAGCCATGAGAACGATCCCGTTCGTCGTGTTGACCATCGCTGATTATCGATATGTCAGTCCAGTGGGTTTGTAAGCGCCACCTCTGATTCGATTGGTACAGCTGTTTTCATAACATATGTCGGGTCGTGACATTTTTCGCTTACAAGCGTAGTCTGAATGGGCATCTCGGTGACCATGCCGAAACTTCTTCCCACAAAAATAAATTAAAAAAGAATTTATCTAAGGCAACTTAGTCTGCGCTGACAAAAATCGATTCCGACAGGAAAGGAAAGTGTATTTATATTGAAAGTGCATATTACAAGAGCTAAAGGGGGATTAGAAACTGCTCAGCACTGCTTGTGCATGCAGCGCGAAACTTGAAGGACCGAGGGGGATCCAAGGGGGGCGGGATCATGGCAACGTCGCATGAGGTGGATTCGTCAGCTATCCCACGGCCACCCATGGGTGACGCAGTCGGACAGGTCGGTTGATGCACCCACACCAGCGTAGCGAGCCCTTCAATTCACCGTGTTTCTTTTGTTCCCCGACCATCTGAGTGACCGCCTGCAAGGCTGCAACCATATATGCACACACATACATAACAAAACTAAGGAGGGACCTGGTACCCACAGTGCTTGTACCAGCCCTTTGCGTCATCTGCTGTGACAGAGTAGACGGCCGCCCAGAACGCGTTGTAAATGTTTCCATTACCAGACTCGAGATCGGCATTGACGCGAGCACGATTCGCTCGCAGCCAGGCCTTGATGGATGAGAATGCGAGTTCAATTGGGTTGAAATCTGGCGAATAGGTGGGAAGGTAAATGAGGCGCGCCCCGTGCCCCTCGACCAGTCCACGAATCCCGGCTACCTTGTGAATGGCTGCATTGTCGACAACGAGGACTGAATTGGCCAGTGGCCATTCGTTCATGCGAGGGAGAAGGCCTTCAACGAATTGGCGAAAAATGTCGCCGGTAATGGCGTTCTCGACAACTTCAAGGTGTAAAATTCCGTCCAGGGAGATAGCAGGTAACATCGAGTACTTTGTACCGCGATGGAAAGACTCATAGCGGCACACGCGCTCGCCACGTATGGACCACGCGTACGGCCTCCTCAGGGTGAGTCGATTGAAATGGCTTTCATCGGCAAATACAAGTTGTTCCGGGCGGAAATAGGTAGCAATGAGGGCCATATACGCCTCACGATCTTGCTCATTACGCTCAAGAGCGTAACGTGTGAACTGTCAATGACACTGATGAGAACGACGCGGCCAATAGATGAAGATGTACGCACCATTTTCCTTGTGTATCCCTTCCTTCGGAGGGAACGCATAACGGTTGGAAGCGACACCTCGACACCACATACTTCCCAAAGCTCCACCTGCAGCTCCACAAGTGAAGCGTCGGGCTGACGCTCAACGGTATCGCATAGGAACTGTAGCAGTGAGACAACACCCAGAACCAATATATCGCAGACGTACCTTCACTTGAATAGCCGTCAGAACACGCGGCCGACCATTGTTGATTGGTGGTGGTGAAGATACTGCCCCTATCCTGCGATATGTGCTGCGGTATCTCTCAAGCGACCGTACGCTGATTCCAGTGAGCTCATGGATTTCTGAGTCACGCAGTCCCCGATTCGACATTGATAAGGCCAACTCCTTAATGTCATTGGAGTACCGGACCATCGTTGAGGCCGTTGATACGTTGAGGCCTTTGAGGGTTTGAAAGGGACAAGCTGCCGAGCATGACAACGCAGATAACTATTCTATTACCCTAATTCTGTATGATAACCCAATTTTCCATAGAACCCCGCTCATGAATTTTGGATGTCCGCTGGGCGTACGCGAAAGCTCACCCGACAGATGTTATGAAAACAGCTATAAGCGGCTTACTACCAGGCTCTGGCTCTTAGAGCCGCATCATCTCTGTTCCGCTCATCCGTCATTCGGTGTCGGTGGCGACGCGAACCTTGCTTTCTGAAGCGGAGGTTGGAGGTTTCGATTGTTACAGTAAGCGACTTACCGGCTCAGTAAATGCCGCATCATCTCTGTCCCGCTCATTCGTCATTCGGTGTCGGTGCGAACGTTTCTATTGTTAAGATAACAAGTAGGTTCACATGTTCACAATCGGTAGAAATTTCGACCTGACAACAGCCCTTACAAGCAAGGTGATTTTCAAAGTGAAATGACGAGAACGACGGGAGTGCGGACTGGCGCATGGGAAATCTCAGGCTGCGATTCGCAATGACAATGACATGATGCGACAGCGCGGGACCCATCTCAGGCCATTCTGAGGTAGCCTGCCGTGAGCTGCCGGCCCATGCCCCACTTTGGGAGTCGGTCCCTGGCAGGTCGTACCATGAGGCCGTTCCCACTGAACTGCCCCTCTCGTCCAATAGGTTTGAGCCTCGACGTGAACGCGTGAACCCCCGCTACGCTCGCACTCTTCGAGTGTATGTGCAACACGGAGAGTGTAGACGGCTAGAACGACTCGGGTGATTCACGTGACAACCAGCCCACCAGAGCCAAAGCTTGAGCTTGGAGCGCGACCACGGGTGCCTGTACCTCAACATCGAATGGGAATCGAACGCACCAGCCCATCCTAAATCGCGGTAAACTTATTCGTGGGATATGCGGCCCCATCCCGAATGCATGGCACAAATTCGCTGGCCACTTCACCGAGTTCGGGACGCAAAAATAAGCTGTACATTGGATATGGGCGGTGACTCATCTCGCATACACATATAGGAGCTACAGCCCATTGGAAAGTACGTACACTCAGTAGGGGACGAGCCTACCGAGGAAAGAAAGACATAAAATACAAGCATTTAAGATGCACGTACACGGGTCGAAGGGTGCCTGGGCCATATGCTTAGTACTTTCTCAGCAAGAGACTGGTCTATGTAACTTACTTGGGTTACTACGAGATCCGAGTCTGCGGGCAAGATGGGACGGGCCTCGTTCATTGACACTGAGATTGTTAAGTAGAGTGTAACAGCCTGCGTCGACTGTCCAGCTTGTCCATCGCCATTGCTGAGAACAAAAGGGACATCTACAAACGAGATATCCAGCCAGTCAAATGATTGAGGTTTCAAATAGAAGACGAACTAATCTGAGGTTCAACAGGTATCTCATACTTTCCAATAAGTATATCGCGGCGCGCCAACGACTTTGCATAAAGACACAGTGTAAGACACGAAGACGGGGGTTGTACAAAACTAGAAAGGGCCCTCAGCGGAGATAGGATTAGAAAACGGATTCCCTACAACTTGAGACTCTGGTCCCATTGAACCGTCTGTCCCTCTATCTGAACACCTTCCGTCTTCTTCGTCGCTATAGTGACATAGAACCGCGTTTTTCCTCCAAACCGATTCTCGATATGGGGAACATTGTGCGCTCGGAGGACTAACAAGGAGATTAAACATCTACCCAGACCCGAACGAGTCAGGATTTAAGTACATACCGGTTACCTCAACACATATTAGCAGGGGTTGGCGTCCCTCAGGATCAGTGATCTGAGTACTACTGTCCAAAGACGGATCTGCATCCAACATCACTACAAAGTAAAGTGAGGAATGACGCACTGTATTCCAGATGTTTCCGATCCAAGAGGACCTGGACTGGAATAGTGGATCAATGACGGGAGAACTACAGGTCAAGTGGCCTGTGACGCACGAATTCAGTGTCATTTGGTGGTGCTCCATGTCTTGTGTATAAGCCATATCAGAGATGCGAGAGTCGTAGAGGATGTTCTCGGGGTTTTGAGTACGTGTGACTGTGTGGGTCTGGCGTCTAAGTAAATCCGCACTGCCTTCTGGTGATACCGTCATCCCGCAATTGTATCATGATGTTATCCACAGGGAAAGTGAAACCGTCGACCAAGCAGCTGTTGGGAAATAAACTTAAGACATGCATGTCAAGGCGGACAAACGCTTTCCACAATCCCGCAACGCACCCCACGATTCGCCAGGCCCTGATAAGGCCGCATCGAGACATGAAGAGCCAACGGACGACGAAGAACACCCGGCGTTGAAGGAGTCACTACGAGGAGCAAGTCGGAACGCGCTGCACACCCGGAGTTGAAGGAGTCCGAGTCACAACTCCTCACAACGAGGAGCAAGTCGGGACGCGCTGCACACCCGCGCGCATCACAAGACCCCACCTTCAAACCCGACCCTTCGCCTTGGCGCAATACGCGCCCCGATAAACTCGACACTTGACGTATCGCAAAGCCGCTCCCGAGGGAGCGGGGAGTTGTTATATTGTAAAGCGGCTATGTCACTGGGATAGTAGAAGTGCAGACGAAGTGGAGTATACGTACGTGTCGTAACAGTGCCACATAGGGCCATGTACCCCAAGGCGCACTCAAATGGATTCGAAAAAAAAAAAAAAAATCAAGACATTGAGCGAAGGCTCTTTCAGTACGTGCACTGCACTGCGTGCCATTCCGGAGACAGCTACTGTAGGTGGTTGCTATGGTAGCAGTATGGCTTGTACGTTAGACAAGTTGTGGTTCCGCCGAAAATCCGAGTCAGATCAGAGGCCCGGGCCAGTAAGTTACTGCGCGGTAGATTCAAGTTAAAACGCCGGAGCAACTCTCTTGTGAAGATATACAATAGCACAATTGGGTGATGGCAGTACGGTGGAAGAAAGAGCACCACCGTGATGTCAACAAAGCGTTTACCCTCCGCAGGCTGATTGCACCAAGTTCGTCATGGTCAGTCACCCTGAATGTATGCACATTCATTCGAAGGCCGTCCGAAGTCCTTGGAGTAATAGTGATGTTACATGGCACCCAGTACTTGACCAAGTAGACATGAACTGAGCTTACCAACTGAAGACGCGAGCCCAACTAAAGGAGCTTATGTACCGTACCACCTGCCGCAGCTTGATAGGTAGGGTGTTTGTGCTTTGTGATATCCTCTACCCTCGTTACGGAGCTCTCTTCGTCAACACGAGAGCGCAAAGTATCATTGATGTGGAGAAACCCAGACTTATACAGACCTCCATACGAGTAGGTTCGGAGGTTTTTGATGCACGATGGGGATTGTGCGGGGGACATGCTTAGACTGAGGGAAATTGCTTGGGAAATTGTGCAGTATTTTTCAGAGGTTTTCAAAAAGAGCGACAACCTCGACACGCTATAACCACGAGGACAATACCAGAGCTTGAGACCAGTTCAGACAGCATAGGTATTCCAATACGGTGCACGACGAGGTGATGGTAGGCAACATCATGCCAGTGATGCTGTCTTCAAACTAATCTACGACAGATGCAGTTCACAGTGAGTGTGTTGGGAAAACGTTGTGAGGCGAGTAATGTGGCTGTTAGGATCAGGGGCACCGGTAGCGGAAATGTGGTCCCGTCATAACGGAAAAGAACAGAACCCATGACCATGAAGCCTAGTACGGCGTCATCTGTGGGGTAAAAAATCCACGGCTGCGGTCGTGCTGCCTGACGTTCCGCCAATGAGATGTTTTGTTGTAGTACTGCCTAGGACCCGAAGATGTTTTTATGGTGGCTGGGAAAATGACGTGAATGAATATTCGAACATTCCAGGATAATCATATCACCTGAGTTCCGGTGCCCGCAATCGATGTTCCGAACGAGCTCAACGAGCTCGGCAGTGAGTGCGCTGTCATGTCAATGTCCATTTTTGGTTTTGCCGGTCGCGCCTACCGTGACCGTACGGATCTGCGGACGGGCTGGAAACCAAACAATCGGTTAGCCAGGATCCAATTATGATGCATGATGACTCGAATGTACTACCGACTCTCAAGTCTCTTGTCGTCCGTAGTGAACCCAAGAGTGAACCTGTGGCTGGGCCCGTAATATATATACCCCCAAGTATATACTTACTCTATGATGAATTCGTTTTTAGCATGAACTCGCGAAGCGTGTCATCGATGTCATCTCTAGATCCTACGGGAGGCGGCCCACTTTCGGTTGTAGCCGAAAGTGGCAAGTGTCTGCCCCAAGGTCTGCCCTCGTCCCAACCCGTCGTAACGTTGACCTGCGCTGAGCCCTCGCACACCTCTCAGGCCTCGCTGTCCTCCTTGTAGGATCAATGAGCTGATGCACTGGCATGCTATGGCTGAGTCAGGCTGACTACGTTCGAAGACGGTTTCAATGAGTCTCTTGTATTCTTTGGAGTTCGTCACAAATTCGGTTGAGCCAGTAACGTCCGTCCGCGGCGATTGTCGCCTCAGAGTCAGTCGAGTCCCCATGGGCCACACCGCGGGCTAATGAACCATGATACTTAGCTACGCTCAAAGGTGAGTCTTTTCTTGCAGCGCACACGCACACACTTCTTTCACCCACAGCCATAACCACCATGGCCCCCGATCTTTTACCCTTTTCTCGCCCCGAGTTACACGTTGCTTGTCAACCCCACCGCTGGCGGTCGGTCCTTCGTTCCAATAGCGCTCTAAAACTCGGATTTTTCTCCACCGGATTCTTTCTAGTCTATGTGGCTTTCTTCTCTGCTTATGGCCCTTCATCGTGGCGTCTCCCCGGCTTGAACCCCCCTTCACATTTCGATCCAGATCCATTAAAGCTCGCAGACCCCCTTGTTGATCCGAAATTCGCCCCCTTCCCCCCCGATGTCCTGACTCTCGAGCAGATTAGAGACATCGTAGCTCCCACCCGGGGTTTTTTTTCTCGAGACTATAGCCTGGGTCTCGGTTGGAACAACGTCAGTAGGTCTATTGGCATTAAGTATCAGCTACAAATAATCGTTTGACAGGTACGGTACATCTACGAGACTGCTCTCCTGCAGGCAGAGCTACTAAATCGCACCTTGGTTATACCTTCGTTCATCTACACACGCGCGTGCGAGTACGACATGTATGTGATGCGTTCCCTACCTTGCATCAATGGTGCTCATACCTTTTCTCATCTGCAGTACTGTTTGCGCAGACTACGTAACTATGGTCAATAAGGGTGACGCTATAGGGTCGGACGAGTGGCGCGAAATGCCGATCGAGAAGCAAATGGGATTCCGCATCCCTATCTCGGCTGTTGTGAATATTACACATCTCCGCAGTCGGCAACCGGTCATCACCGCCTCGGAATACCTGCGCCTGCACGGTCAAGATCCCGAAAGCGAATCGAGCAGTGGGTTTTGGCCCCGCGAGTCGTATCATACTCACCCCAACGTCTTCGAGACGAACAAGACAAAAACGCCGTCACTATTCGTCATCGAGAACCACTGGTATGCCCCCACTGGCACAGTCCGCGTCGACTACATTCCTGAGGAGATGAAGAAGAGGGGGGGGTTGGAACGCCACCCCCGACCAGACAACTACGACGGTAGCGCCGAACACTGGCCTCCCTTGGAACCCACAGAGCTTTCTATTAATCTAGCTGAAACTGCGGATGGGCGTGGTCTACCACTGAACTGGGATACCGCCAAATACGTTTTGAAAGGTTCCCATCTGACCGGGGATGTAAATCTTGACTACGACCACGTCGTTGATGAGGTGCTAAACGCACATGGCTGGGAGGTTTTGTACACATTCCCGGCTGTGTCAGTCCCATTGTTCCACTTAGTTCACGGTTATAACGCTGATCCCCCCCTCAAGTGTTGGAATGGACCTTGCTAAGATCGTTGTTGGTGATCTCAAACAAGTCGCCCCACGCTCGTCAATCCGAGGCTTCAAAGATGACTATCATGATGTGGATGCTGACGTTGTCGTACTTGCTGGAGAGACTCATGTCAATACCAAGCCCGTAAGTAGCCGTTTTGTCACTATGTGGTTAATCTAAACGATTTTTCAGGGTGCCATGCATTTCACAGAGGAGCTGGGACGCCATAGATATATGGGCACGGTGGTGCATTCACTCATCCAGCAACAGAAGGTATTCGACCTTGCCGAGGTTCTGTCTTCTCGTATGCGTCAACGCACTGGGGGCCGTATGTGGATGGGAGCACACATGCGACGCGGAGACTGTAAGTACCACTGGCACACACACGCACTTCCCCAAGCAGAGCAACACTAACGCTTTGATACTCAGTCGTACGAATGGGGTGGGGGTCGAGAATGACAGTTGAGGGTCACGTCCGGCACGTGAAGGAACGCCTGGGGGTAGGCCGCGCAGTCCTTGCCGACCTTCAGAGTGATATCGAGGGGGGGTCCAAGCCCGATCCGGAGAAAGCCATGTTACCGCTGCCGCAGGCCGGGGACCCCTTTTTCATTGCGACGGACGAACGCGATCCGGACGCACTGCGCACGATCGCCGCTGGCGGCGCAGTCTTCATGTCCGACCTCCTAACGATGGAGGACCGTCGTGAATTTGGCTGGCCGTTGATGATCACGGATTTAATGGCACTCGTCGAGCAGCAGCTGCTCGTCCGTAGCAGTTTCTTCTATGGACATTGCATGAGCTCGTTCTCGGGCGCGATCGTAAATATGCGAGCGGGCCGCGGGGAAGATCCACGGACCATGCATTTAGATTGATATTTTTAGTATCACATGACTACTGTATCTCCGCCAGTTGGGCACAAAATTAACTAATACATATATCTTGAGCCGGATCTGAGAAGATCTCCCCTATTTTTACGCGTCAGATGGTCTGGCGTTGCACTAAGTAGAGTCCTGGCGCAGTAGTCGTGAGGCCGCGTATAGACGCAAGGTGAGATCATGTACGCACCAATTGGCTTCTCCTTTATGCTCGTCACGTCGACCCAGCAATCCTCCTTGCGCGCGCCCTGCGGACAGGCCAACAGGAACGCGTGATACGTCCCCGACTCGCATGCGAAGCTCGGCAGCTTCTCCGTCGTATTGTACCTAGGCGTAAACGAGCCGACCTTGTCAACGCGGCGCGGGAGGGTCCTGTACGAGAGCGTCTGCAAGTCGACTTTGGAGTCCACCGCGAGGGACCACACGTTGATCATTGATCCGACGCGCGCGATCTCCATCGCGTCCGATCCGTACTCCGGGATGCGCAGCGCGAGGCTGCAGTTCTCCATCCCGTAATCCAATGCGCGGAATTGGACAAAAGTTGAGATCTGCGCTTTACGTGTTAATGGGACTCTCTATAGCACGTGCGCGTGCGACCCCACCCACCTCGGGCTCGACGAGTAGACGACGATCGTTGTATGGAACGGTGCCGTAAGCCGCCATGAACGACACCGGCCACTGTGGATAGACCTTGTCGGGTTCTGCGGCGGATACTTGTGCGAGCGCACGTGGTAGGCCGTGGATCGGAGGGAACCGATGGTTCGTTCCGTTGCGGTATAGCAAGTCGAAATTGATGTAAGTGCTCGGGGTTTCCAGCTTCGCGGGGTCAGCAGGGTACCAGACGGACCGGGCGTAGCGGTAGCCCAAGGAAAGAAGGAGGACGCTGTCGATAACCGTGCAGACCGCGATGGTGACGAATCCGATATATAAAAGCGTTTTGGACTTGTTGCCTGGGACGACTGGGCAGGTACAATCAAGATAGGAAGGCGTGCCACAGTACGGGCGGAGAACAAAGAGAATAGAGCCGTACTGGGGTCTCGGCGCTCTGCATCATTGAGATCTTCTAACTTATCCTGGGGTAGGGGTTGGTAGCTACGGCGCCACATGAGAAGAGAGGAGGGAGAGGGGAATGGGATTATACAACGAACAAACTTATAGAGGGGAGCATCAAGCGGGCTGGGCTAGGGTCACTATGTAGACCCATGGGGAACTCGAGCGCGCATGTTGAGCCATATAATTGTCGAGGGAAATCCGCCGTGAGTACGTGTGAGTGGTGCATGGAATCTGCGCGTTATGCCGGAATGAAATAGACATATAGGCCCAATTGAGGTCAGAGCATCAACGAATCAACATCATTATCAGCGGGAAGGCGATGCATTGCACACACTGGCACATCGTGTTGCTGGATGTGGTGATGATATACCCAAATCGGGCGACAATAGATTCGCTGGAGATCGTTCACACGATTCGCACAAACTGCAACATTACTAACGCCGCCGTCGTGGTTCAGTCAAAGTCGAGGCTGGGTGTTGCTAGTAAAACCGCAATTCAGAGGTAGCCCGATGATGCCGCGAAAAGGGACTTACTGGACAACCGGGTCTCCTTGAGGAAATAATACCAATCCAGCCAGTTTCTCGCATTGTAGTCCCAAGCGTTGTCGAAATCGCGACATGTGTGCGTCTGCCCAACGCGATCCACCTCAAAGTCGCGCTGAGAAAAGTCTCCTGGCTCGAGCGTCAGGTCAGGGTGACACAGCGCCTGCTGACGGAGGTAATTCAGGCAGTGCTGGTGGTGGGGGAATCGGTGCTTGCTCGTGCGGTTCGTGAGCTGCCTGTGCAAGTAGAGCAGACAATGCTCTTGGTGATAGAGCGACACCGCAAACGTCCGGTTGTTGGCGCCAATCCGCCCCGCGCCGTCGAACCCGAATCCCCTTTCGTAAAACCACTCGTCCTCCGCCCCAGGAGTGCCTGCCGCGTAGTGCACGCTCTCCTCCACCACCATTTCCACCTTCCGCTCCAGAGTCAAGGGGAAAATTGGCGGCCAATCGTCATCTATCAGGCCTTCATGCGTGTCAACCTTGGCGTATCAGAGGAAGGTATCAAGTGGAACCGACTGTATTCCTTCTTCATGACGTTGGTTTCAAATTGGACATTCTTAACGAATGCGAACAGAGTGTGGGTCAAGATTATAGACGCGATGCCAAGAGAGGTGACGAGTACGACGAGCACGCTGTTGGCATGTTTTCGGTACATTGTGTCCACGAGCAGCTTTTAGGCGCAGAAGAGGGGAGATCTATTTGAATCTCCTTCGGTTGGGGCTGTGTAACTCATTGACCGTATAATTACAATAGAAGATTGGTGATGACCATGCGACTCGCGGCGTTTACGCTGTGCGTTGACCAGGTGACCCTCCGTATCCTAGTCCCAGGCCCGTTTCTGGAAAATCGGTCATTCCAACGGTTTTCTAGTATCCAAAAGCGGCCTAGGGTTTTCCCGCGCCGAATTCTCAAGGACCCAGCTTGGTCGCTTTCTAAGCGCTACGCGCTTTGTCGCTATCCCGCTCTCTCTGAGTGCTCGGTTCCTCTCTCACTCTGGACTCTTCCCTTCGCGTTTTAGCATTCCCATTTCCCCTATGATCTAATGCACCCTTTCCCCCACTTTCCCTGGTATAGTATGTATTCATGTAATTACCACCTTTACACCCCAAATTAGGATAGACTTCTCCTCTCAGGCTTCAGGCCAGTGTAGTACTTCCCTCACGTGCTCCAGTGTGCCGCACTTCCGCGCGGCCTTAGCAACTCCAGCGCGACACGTTCCCGACCCTGACGGCCACCTATACGAAGTTTCGCGCCACGCCGAAGCGTGCGCGACCATTTCCGACCACCCGCGACCAACCAATCCCGTTTCCATTCCCGACCTCGCCGCACTCGCGCGCGGCTCTAGCCCTTCAATACCGACGTGTCCACAGTCGCTGTGGACCCATATTCGACAGCTCGTGCCCCGCGAAGGCCTGCGCGATACCGACGATTGGGTGTATCTCATTTTTTGGGTCTTTACTCTTTTTTTTTCTGTCACCTACACTCCTATTCGCTACCTCAATAATAATTCCATCGGCCTCTACGATGATGGGCTCCCCTTCGCGCAGAACATCCGCCCCACACATGCAGCCTTTGCCGCTCGGTCAACTCAGTCTTGCTGTCTTGTTCGGTCACGTGCACCAATTCGGTCAGTCGGTCAACTTCGATCGTCCTTGGTATGACGGAGCTGCCCCGTTTCTTCTCATGGACTCGGGCCGCCTTCATCCTCGTACAGAGTCGTACTCTAACGGCCCTTTCGCGATTCGCCTCTTATCGTTGTCGTTCCACCCATCAACTTGACCCGCCCCCGACCAGCTCTCTAGAGAGGACCTGGCTGACTGAAGATTATAGAAGTACGATACAGTATCTGAGAAAAGAAAGTGCTACACGACGTATTGAGTAAACAAATTCCAAGAATGCCACTACATAGAAAATAAGCGAACAGTCATGTCGTAGAAGTATGTAATGCTTCTGTATGCCGGAATGCAACGAAACTACTGCGATACTGGGGGGAATCAGTAAATGCGAGGGTGTTTATTAACAACTGAGCTGAGATGCAGGAGGCGCGAGGTGGGATACCTGGGGAAAAGAAACTGGCAGAACACTACTTCCAAAACTACTTGCCCAACGGCCGGCATACGAAACGGGTAGAAGAGTGGGTTCATGTTTCCTCTTGTCTTGGGGGAAATCCCAGGTAATAGGAATGAAATGCAGCAACGGAAGCATTGCAAATACACTGGTGACAGAGACTGCGGCGCGGATACCACCTCCCTCTTGCATCCAAATATACAAGAGGATCTGTGCCGGGAGACATAACATGGACACTAATAATGTGAATAACCCTGGTGACCAAGTCAGCGATCTTCGCAGAGATATAGCGTATGGTGCGTACAGTGCCATTCTATCCATCTCCACCGCCGTGGAGTGATGTCGTCGCTTAGTCTTGCTTCAAAGGAGGCAGTTTCGAATCTTGGAGTGGTGATGTTCTCCCGAAAGCGCGCCACAAGCATTGGAATATTTCCGAAATTCTCGGTGAGTACCAGTGAGCTGATGGTGGCGCTCATGCTGAAGATAAGAGCCACGTAGGTGAGTAGGAGGAGACACTCGAGGATGGCAGGTATTGGCTCCTGCGTAGAGTTTGGGGATGACTTGAAGAAGACAAGGAGTTGTGACTCCACTCCGGAAAGGACCGTAGACTACGACGATAATAATTAATGTCAAGACATTGTCATACAAGTGGAGCCTGAGACGAGCGCACCACAACTGCTGCAGCTTGATAGGTAGGGAGTTTGTGCTTTGTAACATCCTCTACCCTTTTTCTCGTCACGGAGCTCTCTTCGTCAACACGAGAGCGGAATGTATTGATGTGTAGAAACCCAGACCTGTACAGACCTCCATATGAGTAGGTTCGGGGGTTACTGGCGCACAATGGGGATTGTGCAGGGGACATGCTTAGACTAGGGGAAATTCTGGGAGAAATTGTGCAGTATTTCTCAGAGGTTTTTCAAGAAGAGCGACGACCTTGACACGCTATCACCATGAGGACAATACCAGAGCTTGGGACCAGCTCAGCCAGCATAGGTATTCCAATAAGGTGATCCACGACGATGTGATGGTGGGCAACATGCTGTCTTCAAGCTCATCCACGACAGATGGAGTTTACAGCGTGTGTGTTGGGAAAACGTTGTGAGGCGCAAGTAATGTGGCTGTTAGGATCATGGGGCACCGGCAGCGGAAATGTGGTCCTGCAGTGGCAATGACGAATGAGTACAGAACCCGGGACCATGCAACCCATGTGCGCCATCCGTGGGGTGAAAAATCCACGTCCGCGGTCATGCCACCTGACGCAGGCCTGACGTGCCGTCAAAGAGATGTCCTGCTGTAGTACTGCCTAGTACCCGAAAATGTCTTTATGGTGGTTTCTGCTGTCCCGCACTAGTGGCTGAGCAGGTGACGTAAATGAACACTGGCAGTCCCGGGCTAATAACACTGAGGAGTTCCGGTGCCACTGCCACGCAACGCAATCGATGTTCCGAACGAGCTCGGCAGTGAGCAACTCGAGCGCCGTTAGGTCCCTTTTTGTTTTGCCAGCCGCGCCTACCGTACTGGTCTGTGCGGACAGGACCGTACTATCGGTTACTGTACCCACCTAGGATCCGGTTATGACGGATCGAAGGTATCGACACTCCCCGGTTTCTTGTGGTCCGTAGTCCGTGAACCCGTGGCCGGGCCAGTAATAACCAAGAAAAAAATTATAGATTTGTTTTTAGAATGAACTCGCGAGGCACGCCATCTCACCACTCTGTACAGTGTGCACTGCATGACATCAAAGGCGTTTACCTGAATTTCAATCCCTACAGACTAGAACACGTTCAGTGGCTGTACATTGCGGTACGAGCAGAAAAAAAACTTGGCATCAACACGGATAACTAGCCATGGATGAGGCGGATTTCCGCTCCACTCACACTCGGATCGTTGATCCCATTCTATTTGTTGGGCCACCCAAAGGCGTTGATTGCGGCCACAGTATGCAAGGTGCCACGCTGATTGGCACTGCTACTGCACCCTGCCCGTAAGGGAACCGGGCACCACTATTGCCCGTGTTACGATGCGTGCTCTTGACAAGTGGATGTAGCCATTTAATCTCCACATTGCATATACTATGCTTGGTGGCCATTCCGCACTCAAGCGAAGGTCGTAAAGCACAGCACTATCTGACCGGAAGAGTGAATGCAGAACCCTAACCCTGATGCAGAGAAAGCATCATGTCTGTCGTTCTTTGCACTGGCCTTTGTATCCGTATTCTAAAGACACAATCTCGGCAAACGGTATCCCGATGATTGCCTCGTCATCCTTCTAGTTCCCCTGACTTTACTTCGTTCAGCTCGTGAGCGAGTTTAACAACGTCATTCTGATATCTTATCAAGTCTTTCAAAGAATGGAGCTCTGATACAGACGTACCCCTTTGCGTGCGATCTTCACTGCCGGATCTCCCTCGCGAGCGTTGCGTGTAATCGTGTTTCCCTAATCAAAGAGGCACACATTGGCATTTGAACCGCCTACGTATAACTTACAAGCTCCTCATAAGGAAGTTGCGCACCTTGTTACTTTCAACCTGGGCTTGACCCTCGGTGACGACCTCGTCGACGGTTCCGGCAATGTTGCTGCTTCCCCACTTCCATCTGGACGAGGCGCGATTTAGGCTAGAAAAGCACAATGAAAGAGGGAGGCGCACGAAACGTCTTGTCCTTTTTGCAGAGGCTCACTCATCGTAAAAGTTAGAAGTTGCGTTGTCAAGATTCAAAGGTTTTTGTAGGGCATGCGAACCCAAGGAATGCATGTACGTCATCGTGGCATCACTCGACCGTGACATATGTGGATGGTAAATGGATGGTGAATGGTATCATAGGGGGTAGCCTTCCCGGCAGGTGGAGTAGAGTGTAGTAAGTGGGGGTTCTGGTGGGGTTCCGAAGAATATAACGATGTACTTCCTGACGTGTACCATTAGGCGGCGCGCGGCACGTGCTCTTGCTTCCGTGACTCAGTGTTACTGTGGCTCGTGACCAGCCTGTATATCGATCATCGTATACAGCAGGCTGGAACTCTACCTTTTCACAACTCGACTCCAACCATCGCTCCATCAAACCGCCACTGTAACTAATGGATAAGAAACACCGCCTCAGGAAATTCTTCCAGAAACCTGTTGTTCAGGATGTGGGAAAGGCAGCGTCGTCCGGACTCGTGGAAGCACTCAAACAGGCGGATGGAATTGCGACACTCGTACCTGTTCCAGCTCTGAAGCTTGCACTGCAATCTCTCCTCGCGTTGATCCAGGCTGTGGACGTATGTTGACTTCCGTAATGCAATTAGAGCGTAAGTGCTCATGATTTTGACAGCAAACCGCTCAGAACTCGGGCGCTGCGATGAGGCTCCAAAATAGAATCGAATCGTTGACGACATCCGTATTGATGCCCATCGAACAGGTGGATTTGAAGGACATGCCCAAAGAGTTAGTTATCGAGCTGGATCGACTTGCGAAGTGAGTATGCAGGCGTGTGCACCTGATCCAGCAGCTGAGGTTTGCGATAGGATCTTCGAGATCAACGTCACAAACTGCCGTGTGAAGATATCCCATGGGTGGCTCCGCCGGTTTATCCGTCGCGATGACGACCAAGGAGATGTAGCGAACATGTCCAAGGCCATTGACGAAGCTGTAGCGCGTTCTTGGTGCATCCCAACGAAAGGGTTTCCCTATATTCTGCGCCGATATTGAAAGCTATCATATAGTCAGTAGGGACGATCAAGTCGGTGGAGACTATCGTTCAAGTCAAGCGCGGAGTGGATGAATTGCGGGAACAGAACCAGGTTCGTGACCACTCTCTAAGTCAAATGAGAGATGATATCTGAAAGCAATTACTTCAGATCAAACAGATCATTTCCAAGAAAGCGGAGAACGCCAACCACTTGTATCAATCGGCGCAATCGGCGCAACGTTTCAAGTGCCTCGAGGGAACTCGGGTAACTGTCCTCGAACAAATCCGTGCTTTCCTCAAGGACACGGTCAGCGTGAACTTGTTCTGGCTTAGCGGGATCGCTGGCAGTGGGAAGTCAACCATTGCGCAATCAGCCGCTGTCGAAGCGACACTCTTGGCCGACTGCATTGTCGCATGTTTCTTCTTTTCGCAACGTGGCCATGCCGAACTCTGCGACGCTTCATTCGTCTTCCCGACACTCGCTTATCAATTCAGTCTAGCGGACGCTGGCTTTCGAAAGCACGTCTCAGGGATCATCAAGGAGCAACCAGACATTTTCGAAAAGGACTACATTTCCCAGTACAAATCGCTCATTGTCGAACCACTCAAGGCAATGGATTGCACTCAACGCCGCATTTTTATCGTCCTGGATGCATTCGATGAATGCGAACCACGTGGAGCGACTGCCATCCTCAATGCACTGTTGGACAAGAAAATCGGTATTCCTAAAGAACTGAGGTTTTCTATGCTCGGGACGACATACGGAAGCTCAATTTACAAGACATCGAGGCGAAGCGCGATATTCGTCATTACCTTCTCACGGCATTCAAACGACCACCGATTACCTTAGCCACTCCGTTCGACGCGAGAGAGGAGGTGATATTTAAGCTGGCGGAAAGCGCCGGAGACTCTTTCATCTATGCGGCGTCCATTCTCCGCTTTATTTTCGACGAACATGACCAACACCCACAAAGGCGGCTCGACATCCTTCTTGGTAATCGAACAGATCCGGAGGAGCGCCCATACGAACGCCTGGATGCCTTGTATCTCAGTATCCTCCATCAGGCCGTTCCCTCTGGTGCGAGCGGTTCTATTAAGCGCCGACTTCGGACTGTACTTGGTCAGCTTGTCACCTTTCGTGAGCCACTTCCGATGGTGGCGATGGAAACGTTCTGCGACTTAGAGCCCGGCGACACGAAGCGCGCACTTCATTACCTACACTCCCTCATTCATGTGCCGAATTCTGACAATCAAGCGCCTCTTGTCTACCATCTCTCGTTCTCCGACTTCATTATCGACCCTACGCGTTGCAGGGATAGAGACCTTGTGGTGAATGTTGATTCTGCTGAGGGAGAAGTCGTTCTTAGCTGCTTCGGACATCTTTCCTCGCAACTTCATCGGAATATGGCGGACATCGATGACCCATCCCTGCCGCATTCAGAAATCGATGGTTTTCAAACCAAGGTCGAGAATGCCGTTTCTCCCGAACTGCGATACGCATGCTTATATTGGGCTTCTCATCTTGTGACTCGGAAGACTAAAGACGACCTCGAGACAGTATGGCCTCACCTTCGGACATTTCTCACTCGTTGCTTGCTATGGTGGATAGAGACGATGGCGCTACTCGACACATTGCGCGAAGCGGCCGAGTCATTGAATCAAGCCCGTACATGGATGGTAAGTACCCGTGTATATTCTGTATTAACCACCGGATGACACGACTGTATTAGACCTCTATGAAGTGGAAAGACGGCGACGGATCTAGCCTATTGGCGGACTTGGTGAACGATGCCTTCCGCTTCCTTTCCTACCACGCGAATACGATCTCGTTCAACGCGCTGCACGTTTACCACTCCGCACTACCTTTCACACCTACGGAGACGCAGCTGCGGAAAATCTATGCTTACGAGCTCGAAACATCTGTCAAGGCTCAGCGTGGGGTTGAACAGGAATGGGATCCGACGGTGATGGTCATGCGATACAAAGCACCTATATGCCGCATTTCTTTTTCCCCGAATGGTCAATTCATCGCTGCAGACGGACTTAAATCTATTGAAATACGGGATATACTGATAGGCTCATCGGTGGTCTCGATCGATTTGCCAAGGCCTTTGTTTTATGTCTCAACCTATATTGATGAAGTAGATGTTATACACCGCCTAAAGAAATTAGTCCAGAGACCCGCCATGACGATTGAACCGGGGACAGTGGAATCAAGAGTCGCGGAAGCACTCAGATACGCAGAAGACGTAGCAAGTCTTACCCCCGTTTCTGGCTTAAAGAATGTACTCCACTCTTTGCTGACGCTGTTCCATGCTGGATATAATAGTGGCGCACAATGGCGGCTCATGTTCATTGAGGGACTTGAATTGCGCGTCAAGTCGCTTACCGAAGTCGTCTTAATGCAGATTAAAGAAAAGGAGTTGAGTGATATTCCCCATCAAGTAGTTAACGATCTGGAGGAATTGACAAGGCAAGTACAGCACCAGACATTTATTCCTGTGACCGATCATTTCATTTTCAAAGAACAATCGAGACCATCATCGCAACTTGCCGACAGTACTTGTCCCAGGGAAGACTAGAACGATTTGCAGTGGGGACAGAGGGTGTGAAAGAGCACTTGAAGTGGAAGGTGTCAAAGACGTATTCACGCATTTCAATTACCATAAAACAATTTATGGTAAGTCCAGTTGGGAACATTAACTTTAAAGTTATGTTGACAAGGTAATCGTAGGAGAGAGAAACGACCCATCTGCTAGAGAACGTCGAGCGCAGGGTGAGTTAATCACCAGTGGATGGGTTCCAATTTGTAAAAAAAGACATCTGACGACATTGGTACAGATCGAACCGATCGTTTCCAAGAATCCCTACCTGTCGGCACATGCCCAACGTGCTGAGTGTCTAGAAGGAACTCGCACAGTCGTTCTCGATGAAATCTTTGCGTGGCTCAAGGACCCATCCAGTGCGAGAATCTTTTGCTCAGCGGGATCGCCGGCAGCGGAAAATCGACCGTTGCTCAGTCAGCCTCTATACGTGCCGCCCTACTGGCTGATCATCTTGTTGTCAGCGTCTTTTTCTCGCAGTTTGGCTACGCAGAGCTTTGTGACCCATCCTCCGTCTTCCAGACACTCGCCTTTCAGTTCGGTTTACTGGACATCGGTTATAAAGAGCACATCTCAGAGGTCATGAGCGAGCATCCCGAGCTTTTCGAAAAACACCTACGATTCCAATACGAAAAACTCATCATCGAGCCGTTGGACGCAATACGTCGACCTCACAGCTGCATCCTCATCATCCTGGATGGACTCGACGAGTGCGAACCTCGTGGAGCGACCGCCGTTTTGAAGGTGCTATTGGCCGAGGACATTGCTCACCCTAAGGAGCTCAAAATCTTAACTGCAAGCCGTCCTGAGGCTTATCTGCGTAATATTTTTGATGACCGGAGAGACTCGGACATACGGAAGCTCAGTCTGGACGATGTCGAGACGGCGAGCGATATTCAGCATTACTTCCGCATATCACTCGAGCAACTGCCTACACACTTGGTTAACACATTCAGTGTTTCCGAAGGGACGATCACCGAGCTGGCGAAACGGGCTGGGAACTCGTTCATGTATGCGGCGACCATTGTCCGGTTCATCTTTGATGAACACTCTCAAAACCCACAAAAGCTGGTCGACTTCCTTCTCAGTAGTCGGGCAGATCCGGAGGAACATCCGCGCGCGCACCTAGTTGCGTTGTTTCTTGGTATCCTTCAGCAAGCTCTCCCTCTTGGGGCCAGCGATGACGAGAAGTGCCGATTTCGGACAGTACTAGGCCTACTTGCATGCTTTCGTGAACCGTTCCCGACGAAAGAAATGGAAATCTTTTATGGACTAAAACGCGGAGACGTTAAGAGGGCGCTTCACCGCTTGCATTCTCTTATTCAAGTGCCCGAGGTTGACTACGAGGCGCCTCGCATCCGCCATCGTTCATTCACTGACTTCATTGCCGATCCCACACATTGTTTGGACCGAAACTTTGTCGTGGATATTGACTCAACCGAGAAGCGTATCTTCAATAAATGTTCCTCTCTCTACAATCTGTGGCGGCAGAAGGTAGGAGACAATCTTGGAAACGGTTCAAGAAAATATGACGGCGCGACTACCTATAGCACCAGCTCCGGTTTTTCCGTACAGGAGCAATATGGGTGCCTATATTGGGCTTCTCTCTCACTAATATCAAGGACGTCGATGAGAGTGCACAGTATCACCTTGATGATCACTGCCTGTTGAGATGGATAGAAACAATGGCACTGCTGGGTATGCTGCATGAAGCAGTTATGCACTTAGACCAAGTTCGTACATGGATGGTAATGTTGAACTGTGAGCGTCCACGCGCGAGTTACCTCGGCGTCGGGCATGGCCTGCGTGTGCGGGTACGTGGATGAGATGAGATGCGAGCGTAGGCTCGTACACGATCATTAGGAGCTGTGATCAGGGACAATCCCCTCGATCTTTAGTTGAGACGTTATTCACGCTCGTTTCTAACGGACTGCGGGGTTACCGCATATTCTTTTACATGTACCTAGTACAGTCTTTACTACAGTCCTTAGGATGTATTTAAGACGCCTTATGCGCACCTGGCTCCCCAGTCGTTTCTGACAACGTCTGCATCAGGAAAAACCTCCCGTGCTAGCGAGGGCTAATTTGACTAAATTAGCGAAAATTAGCAGGATTAGTTACATTATCTCCATTTCGTTGCCACAACTAAATTAGTGCTAATTATCGGTATTTTCGCAGTATTCTCAGATAGGTTACCAGTAACGGTACTCTGAAATTCTCTCAGATTATCGCGTGTTAGACTCTTAGTGACCATGACTGTTTTAATAACCATTAATCAGATTTTATTATAGCTATCAAACGAGTGACCAGGCACGACAGGCACAAAAACAAGCACACGAAAAACAAGCATGGAAGTTGAAAACGAGTGTGAGCAAAAAAGTAAATTCTTTTTGTAGGATTTTCTGGTAATCACTGCCAATCGGATTTGTGTCAGTGATCATTTAAAATAGTACCATAAACTTACAGTGGGTATTATTGACAGTCTGTTGAAACTGAAAATGCACATTTACTCAAGCTGATCGAGGTCGAGATCGGCGATTGGAATAGTTGTCGTCAAGACTGTACCTCCTGTAGCACTACCATAGCACCAGTCAGAACTACAATAGTGTGAGTGAACATAGCAGACTCACCTTGCTTGGGCATAGATATCACTCATCATGATGTGATAGGCACGTTCACGGTGGTTCAGGATGTGCTTGAGGGTGTTCATGTTGGCAAGGTACACATCCATGTAGGCATTTGCCGAGAACTCGGCCGTCTGCTGTTGGCCACCACGCCACTCATAGAGAGTGGCATACAGCTGATACATGAAGTTAGCATCATAAAAATAAAATATTATTCAACTCACCGCAGTTGCAACCAGAGCGACCATGGACATAGGAACCTCCCGACTTACCACTCCATCATCACCTTGGTATGTTGGGAAAAGATGATGGAAACGAGCAAGAAATGAAGTTGAACCACCCGTAAAGTACAAGTCGCGGATAACTGTGATGATACGTGGGTTTCGATATGGGTGTGAGGTCCTCACAAGCCCAGTGATTCCCATGTTCTGGGAAGGTGTCAGAATAGCTCACCGAAAACAACCGCACTTACACCAGGCGCTCCAGGGAAAATGTAGTTGTAGCCAGATAGTTGCTTCCGAATCAACCGGGAAATTTTGGCCGCCGAACCGATCGCAATGATTGGCGCCACACTAACAGCGTTGCAGCGCTCCTTGACCTCACTACGGAAATGAGGAATTTGTGCACGCGACTGTCAATTAACTTGAGTAACATCAGGCTCATCTCCGATATTATAAAACTTACCAAGGAAACAAGCTTGGTCAAATATTCGTCATCGACTTGAAGTCGGCGTCGAACAATGCCTCCTCCGTGTCCATGATTCCCAGTAGCGGCAATGAGAGCATCTTGAGTGAAGGCAAAGGCGACAGTCGCATCTGGGAATGCATTATGAAACAAGATAGAAGCATGAAGGTTCTCGATCGCGTCCTGAACAATGACTCGGATGAGCGCGCGCTGGCTGGTCAGCATAACCTTGGTCGTGCCCTCCACAAATACCAGATCTGTATCAATACGTGTGACAGTGGGCACTGGTGACTCAGACTTCACGGTCGGGGCCCGGTTCAGTGAAGGAGTACCGACTGCGTGTTGTAATGGTCAGCCGAAGAACAGACACCTGAACGAAAAAAGAAAAAAAAAACCTTCATCCGAGAGTTCAACCAGGTGCACCCTCGGTCCAGGTGTCTGTGGCAGTGTTGGTGTGGACACAGGGGTGGTGCCTGCAGGTGCATGGCCGCTGACACTGCCAGAAGAGCCAAGACTGTCAGTACTCTGTCTGGACTTCAGCTTCGCTGAACGGAGCGTGTCTATACCACCTGGTTCCTTCCAGGTGGGCCGCTGTGAAAGTGGGGGTTGGACTAAATGAAGGATGTCGAAAAAGAAAAAAAAAACTTACTTCGGTAGCCATAACCTCGGCGAATTTTCCAGGGTTTTTGAGAGCAAGTTCAACAAACTGCTCGTCATCCTCGTCATCCTCATCCTCACTTATGCTATCGTCGTCGTCCACATCGGGGGCGTGGAAGCTTTTGGTGGTGGAATAGGAAGGAACATGGGTGACGTGGCCAGAGGACGAAGCTGAAATTTTCTTGTTTGTTTGACGATAAACAGATTAGTAATATTTTCACTCACCGCCTTGCTTCTCGACTTGTTTGCCCTTTATCGCGCTGCTATCATACGCTTGTTGACCCACTATCTCGCCTTCCTGGGCCAAGTTGAGTGGCATCGGACGACCATGGGAAGGACCTTTATCGACTTCAAGGTCAGTCTCGTCACCAACTCTCTTCACGACGCACATACCAACAGTTTGGGTTCTTTTAGCTGAGCCTAGCTGCGTGTCCGAGGGCGTGGGTGTCATGGGGTCGCTAACGCTGAAGGTACGTTTCCCATGTGCTTGTGATAGTGAGATATATGCCTCACTCCACGAAATTTAGACTTACTGGGTGGAGGGACTCTAGTCGTTATGTTACCGTTCGAGCCCGTAGTGTTACCTTGGCCCGTCTGAGTCGCAGTTTGAAATGGAGTCTGGTTTTCATTTCGTCCTCCCTGCGCGTGTTCTGTCGGCACCATCTGAGAACGGTGGGTTCGTGGGGCCATCTATGAAGATCAAAGCAAAGGTGATAATATCGAGAGAAAGTGATGCGCTAATACGATTGGTGAGTAAAGACAGGAATTGGAATGGGGAATGGGGACGATGGTACGTCCTCTTTATATCGGTAATCCGCTGCGCTAACTAAAATGCGTTAACAGTCTGGTAATTGTATTCTACTCGGCGCTCACTCCTTTTCCCTCTACTACCACCCAGACCGACTCACCGTTATGAGCCGAGCGCAAATACACTGTCGTGGCTGCAATCGCGTGTTCACCCCTCGGGGCCTTTCCCAACACATCAATAGGACTCAGCTTCCGAGCTGCCGTGCTCTGCGTGCGGCTATACAATCGCCCACCACACGTCAAACTCAAGGGTCCAACTTAGTGTCAATCACAGGTCCTACATCATGGGACCACGGTGAATTTGCTAACCATTTGGACCCTACTGGGTCCGTTGACTGTGAGGACGCTGCTGCTGAGTGTGAGGACGCCGCTGCCGAGTGTGAGGACGCCGCTGCCGAGTATGAAGACACCATTGCAGACACCGCAGACGCCGATCTACTCGAAACATTAGTTCAGGAGTTCAATTGTTGTACTAACGATGGCCAGGGACTTTCTGCGTCACCAGACCAGCCAGATCAGCCTTATTCATCCGGTTCACCGCCATCAGGCCCGGCCCTGCCTCTACATTCTGAGCCTAGCGATACGAATGGCCCCCGGTTGATCGTCGATCGCTTCCCACATGGCAGTCCAGGTGCACCAATACCGGGCACAGTTCAAGGCTCTCACGTGTATCAGTCCAGCGAAGAGACATTCGAGTCCTCAGTTTGGGCACCCTTTCGCTCCCAATCTGACTGGGAGATCGCGCGTTGGGCTAAAATGCGCGGGCCAACATCGTCAGCTGTCGCTGATATCCTTGCGATCCCCGAGGTACATGAATGTTTATTGTTCTGCCACGTAACTAATTCATATTGACAGGTTGTTGACAAGCTCAACTTGTCGTATTGCATGCCAAACGAACTAAACAAGATCATCGACACGGAGTTACCAGGGTGCCCTCGATTCATGTGCAAGGACATGACCATCGCAGGTTATACCCTTGAGTTCTACTTCCGTGACGTTCTGGAATGTATTCGGACGCTTTACGGTGACCCTGAGTTTGCGCATGACCTAGTCTTTGCGCCAGAATGCCACTACACCGATCACGAGCGGAAATGCCGTGTGTATAGTGAGATGCACACCGGCGACTGATGGTGGGCAGTACAGGTGCGCCCTCAATTTCTTGGGCTGTTTTGTGTACTTACGATTTGCGATAGACATCCCTCGAGGCACATTGGCCAGGCGCTACTGTTATCCTGGTTATCATCTCCTCGGACAAGACCCAGCTTACGCTCTTTCGTAGTAAGGCCGCCTACCCTGTGTACCTCACAATCGGAAATGTTCCGAAGGATATCCGTCGAAAGCCATCACGCCGCGCTCAAATGTTGATCGGCTATCTTCCGACTGCCCGCCTTGAAGCAATTGGCAACCAATCAGCTCGGCGGCGCGCGCTCACAAATATATTTCACTTTTGCATGCGAAACCTCCTAGCCCCAATTGCGTCCCACGGCGAAATGGGTATCGCAATGATGAGTGGTGATGGAGTCTGGCGCCGGTGCCATCCCATATTTGCCGTGTTTGTTGGTGACTACCCTGAGCAGGTGCTGGTGACCTGCACGTTCAATGGCCGGTGTCCGAAGTGTGTTGTGCACCGTAACAACCTCGGCGACTATTCCAGGTCGCCTCTCCGTGATTACGACAAAGCCTCGGAAGCTTTTCTTTTGGCAGATGGGGACGTACGCACGTTCCATTCAGCTTGTCGCGAGACCGGCCTCAAGCCAATCTTCCATCCATTCTGGGAGGCGCTTCCTCTTACTGATATCTTCGTCTCGATCACACCCGACATTTTGCACCAAATGCTTCAGGGTGTTATGAAGCATTTGATTAAATGGCTGAAATGCGCCTTCGGACCAGCACAAATCGATACGCGGTGTAGGTCTTTGCCACCCAATCACCACATCATGACCTTTGCCAAGGGCATTTTGACTCTTTCTCGGATCACAGGTCTCGAACACAAACATATGTGTCGGATCCTCCTTGGTCTCATCATCGAGCTTCCCCTTCCTTCTGGCGGATCCCCTGCACGGGTTATTAGGACCGCGCGTGCGTTACTTGACTTTTTGTATCTCGCGCAACTTCCGTCACACACTACTGAAACTTTACTTCACCTCGAGGAGTCCCTGGCCCGATTTCACGACAATAAGGACGTATTTGTCGACCTCGGCATCTGCAAGCACTTTATTATCCCCAAAGTCCACAGCCTCTCACATTACAAATCATCAATTACCCTTTTCGGCAGCACGGACAATTACAACACGGAGCAAACAGAGCGACTCCATATTGACTTCACGAAGGACGCTTACCGTGCGACTAATCGTAAGGACGAGTACCCTCAGATGACCGCATGGTTGGAACGCCGTGAGAAGATACAACAACACGCAAAGTTTATTGCATGGCGGCAGCGAGCTCCACACGACAACACTCAACACTCAGAGCCAATTGGACCTTCTAAGCCAGTTCCGCGGACCATTCAAATGGCTCGAAATCCGTCTCTGAAAGCTGTTTCTTTCAATGACCTTGCTGACAAGTACAGAGCTTTCGACTTTCAGGATGCACTCGCGGATTTTATCGCTCAGCTCAATCACCCCCAAGCCTCTGCAACGGCACTGAGAGCTCTGGCTGAAGACACGTTGTTACCTTTCTGCCATGTCCCGGTATTCCACAAAATCAAATTTGTCTCGATGCCTGACTCTGAAATTATCGACGTTGTTCATGTTCGGCCGGACCAAAGGGACGCTCGTGGGCGCACAATACCGTCACGTTTTGATACGGTTATTGTCCGCGGCACGCCTCAAGATAGCGCACAGGGGAATAAAGGTAAGTTCAAGCTATATTAGCATAAGGGTCCATCTAAATATTTCCCAGGTCTCCGAATAGCACAAGTTCGTGTAGTGTTTCAACTACCGAGCAAGGTGCTTCCCCAGCTCTTCCCATCTGTGGAGGTTGCCCCACCAACCCATCTCGCATACGTGGAATGGTTTTCCCCTATTCCTACGACGCCGGATAGCAACAGTCGCCTCTATTAGTGTTTCGAAGTCCTGTCCTATGGACTGAAAAAAGACCATGGACCCAACTGGACCCAACTGGTGGCAACTGGACTTTCAGTTGCAGTTGCATGTAGTTCCAGCATGGTCCAGTTGCAGTCTATCGACAATTCAATTCATCAAGAGACTGCCAAAAGACCAGTTGCAACCGGTCCTTGACAGGACTTTTAGTTGCCCGGGCCGTACCCGTGTCACGGGTTCGCGGGTATTTTGCGGGGATGCAGGTCGCCGGTCCGGACATTGCTGCAAGGTGTGTCAGCATGTCAACACTGACCGGTACTGACCTCTGACCTAACAACCACCACGGCGTAGCTCAGCACTCGTCGACTGACCCTCAAACTGTCAAACAAGTTAAGTTTTATTTTTCCTTATCTTTTACTAACTAACTGCAATCTTTTTTTTTCTTCTCTAGGTTTTGAAACAGGTCCTCGCCGCGTGCAAGCACGGCGCCACGACGCTGTGCCGTTGCGCTACAATGGCGACACGGCGCCGTCGCGCTACAGTGGCGACATCGCGCCGTCATGCTACGATGGCGACACGGCGCCGTCGCGCTACAGTGGCGACATCACGCTGTCACGCTACGATGGCAACACGGCGACATCGCGCCATTGCGCTACAATGGCAACACGGCGCCGTTGCGCTACAGTGGGGACATCACACTGTCGCGCTACGATGGCAACACGGCGCCGTCGCGCTACGGTGGCGACACGGCGCCGTTGTGCTACGTCCACACCGTCGCGCTACGACACTGACGTGGTGCCATCACGCTATGACAGCGCCACGGCACCGAGATACAACGACACCGACGCGGCGCCCTGACGTTTCGACACCGACACGGCGGCGCTGCAGCAACACGGTGCCTGGCGCTGTGACACCGACACAGCGCCGTGGCGCTTCGATACCGACATGGCGCCGAGGTACTCCGACAACGACACGGCACCGCAGCAACCCTGCACTCTGGCGGTGCTACACGACACGGCGCCCTGACGCCTCGACACTGACGTGGCGCCGCGGTAACACGGCGCTGTGGGCTACGAGATCGATTAGAATAGACAATGTAATTACTTGTAGTTAATTAGAAAAAATATAATGCCATTCAGACTTGTTGTAGACCAGTGGTAGACCAGTTGAAGACTGGCTATAGACCAGTTGAAGACTGGCTATAGACCAGTTGAAGACTGGCTATAGACCAGTTGAAGACTGGCTATAGACCAGTTGAAGACTGGCTATAGACCAGTTGAAGACTGGCTATAGACCAGTTGAAGACTGGCTATAGACCAGTTGAAGACTGGCTATAGACCAGTTGAAGACTGGCTATAGACCAGTTGAAGACTGGCTATAGACCAGTTGAAGACTGGCTATAGACCAGTTGAAGACTGGCTATAGACCAGTTGAAGACTGGCTATAGACTGGTTGAAGACTGGCTATAGACCGGTTGTTGAAGCGACCGGTTAATGTTGAGACGAGACTGAATAAGTCACATGTCTCGTGGGATCTGATTGTGTCAGCCCACATACTAAATACGGTATCTGTCCCTTATGGACTCTTTTGGACACTCCGGACTCATACGGACCGCTTTTGTTTATCTTTATTGTCAGAGTCATATATGGCTCTTATTGTTCTTTACTGTTAAGATACCGGTATTGTCTGCTTTAGGCAGCTGTTGTTCTCTGCCCTCCAATGGCACTTCTCCCTCTGGCGCACAGACCACATGTATTGTGTTTGGGTCACCAGTGCGCACAGACCATTCTTAGCTAAGCGTCCTGTATATAAGGACTGCTGTTTACGCCTCTACACTTCAGAGTTCCCTTCACCTCTGAAGTGTAAGTCCCTTCCTCTTTACTTCTCATATTACCTTTGCTCATAGACGTTCCATAGTAACTTGTCTACTAGGTATGCAGTTGTAATAGAGTTCCCTTCACCTCTGAAGTTAACTTGTCTACTAGCATTCTTTGCTTTTCACACCTCGCTTGTTAGTTCTGCGCTTCAACAGGTTATGGGCCCTGACGCCTAATAACTAACTCGCGTCTTTAAACAGATCTACTTGTGTCACTTGCTCTCTCAGCCGACCACATATTTTTTTGTCGACCCACCTTCAGTGAGCATCCTCTACCATTTATTCGACACATCCTTTCTTGTCCACCATGACCTAGTCATGTGTCATTTTGGCTAGCCTCCAAAAGAGGTTCTCATGAGAGGTCCTATTATGACCTCAAATTCCTCTGTGCGCACTACTACTATATTTTCTATACCCGGTCTTCGTCCGGAAGTGCTTTCATAGGCCAAGAGGGGAAGACCCTTGCGGCTATATGCCTCTCTAATGGTTGGGTGATACTCGGTTAATACCTGGGTCACTTTAAGGGGTGTGAAGGCCTGGTTAATAGTCAAACCCAGAAGTCCTTCCCTCTGATACAACTAGGAGACGCTATGTTATTATAATGGTATCTACATAGTAGCTATGAGTAGACCTCTGCCAGGAGAAGTATTCGCTCCCCTTGTGCAGGATTTGCTGCATGGCATGTATCACTATTCTAGTCACTTAGTACCAAGACCCTTAATGGTCTGTTCTAGAGACTCCACAGACGACAGTCGTAATTGTTATGGGAGTTGATCCCTATCATTACTTCTGGAATTCGCTGTTGGCTCCTCTCTAGGGTACTACCCTTTACTGTAGTTCTTGGATAGCCCCAGCCTTCATGCTACTAGGCTAGAGATGGACTTGGAGCGTCCTTCGCCAGACAATGCTCCTCTGATCCTTCTTGCTCGAAACCTACGGCGTCGTGCATGACTATCCGCCCTTAGTAACATTCGGGCCTAGGAGACTACAGTATAAGGCAGCCATTATAAAAAATGATTCCACTACTATACCTTACAATCAAGTCGCACAAAACTTGAGGCATGACACTATATGTGTTATGGAGTTATAGCGCTCCTATGGCTGGACTTTATATTCCCTACCAAGATCTGGGCTGGTTCTGACTGCTCCTCGGAACCAGATTTACATAAAAAACATCTCAAAAAATGTCTTTCCACCTTGTCTTCCCTCCGTCCGTTACCCTCGCCAAGTTGGATGGAACCAATTGGCAGACGTGGTCATCCACGTTCTCCTCCCTTATGCTGATGAACGGGTGCAGGCGCCACCTCACCCATTCAGATGTGGGCCCCGTCCCCCAGCACCCCACTGTCCCAGCCGGTCCCACTGGTCCCAACCAGGAAGGACTGGCTATGATGGCCATGTGGGAAAGGCAGGAAGAGGTCATTACTGGCCTCCTATTTTTATCGGTAACATCGGAGGTCCTCTCTGGTATTCAATCCATGACGCTGTACCCAAGCGTCCATGATAAGTACCAGCAGCTCGATCACCTCTATGGTCAGGTTGGCTCTATGGCCACCTTTAATTTATGGGTGGGCTTGGCAAATACCAAGCTTCAGGAAGGTAGCCCCTTCCTACCTCAGCTCCAAAAAATGCTGGACCTGAGGAACACCCTCGTGGAGAATGGGATGCCCGTCTCAGACATGCAAATGTCCTTCATACTTTTAGACGCACTACCCCCCTCCTACAGTACCATAGCAGGCACCATCCTCGCCTCTGGCCCCCCTGCCAACCTCGTACCTCAGGACCTCATCAATAGGTTCATTAATGAGGAATCTCGCATCTCCGGTCCCCCGGCATCTTTCACCAAGATAGCCCCCGTCAAACCCCATCAGCCTCCACGTGATCACGTGTCGCAGGCATCGGGCAGCTCTGTGTCTTCGGACATAATCTGCCACTACTGCAAGCGGGCTGGCCATAAAAAGCCAGACTGCTACAAACTCAAACGGGACCAGGAGAACGCAAAGAAAGGGAGGGCTGGGCAGCGAGGGAAAGCTGCTCAGAATACTATATCTGAGGCGCCGGACTCCATTCCGGCAAACAGGTTTGCTGCGGCCAATAGCATACCTGTACCAAAGAGCCGACTATTCACTATAGTAAATGGCTCTGGCAAAATAGAGGAGGTACATGAGGTACCTCAGGTTTCCCTTTACATGATGAGTGCAAACCACACTCAAGTAGCGTCAAGATGGATGATGGACAGTGGAGCATCAGCACATTTCACCCCACACATTGAGGACTATGACACCTACACTCCACACAAAGGTGTTGAAGTCCTCCTTGGTGACAGCTCTCTACTCAAGAGTGTTGGCACGGGTACCATTACTATCCGCACCAATCGAGGTTTCAACCTCAAAATATCAAATGTGCTTCATCTCCCTAACACGCATTCACGTATCCTGTCCACCAGCACCCTAGCAGAAAAGGGTGCTATAGTTAGCTTTGACGCTACATCTTTTACCATTAGACACAATGGGGAAACCATTGCGGAAGGACACAAGGCTTCTGGCCTCTATTGGCTAGATGGACACTACATAAATTCAGTCCGAGCACCTGCATCTGCTAGCCTTGATGTCTGGCATCAGCGCATGGGACATATGTCCAAAGATGCGCTAAAGAGATATGCTCAAGAGTCTGTAAAAGGACTCAAAATTAACGATTCCTCTGTGGAAAATGGACTTTGCCATGGCTGTGAAGTCGGCAAGTCCACTCGTCTACCCTTCCCACCTTCCTCCAAACGTGCCAAGGAACCCCTTGAAGTCGTACACAGTGATCTTGTTGGCCCCCTACAGAGTAATTCTATTCAGGGCAACAAATACTTCGCCACGTTCATAGATGACTACTCCAAAGCCGCAGTAATCATCTTTATGAAATCAAAGGACCAGTTTAAGGACGCCTTCCTACACTACAAGGCGTGGGCTGAAAAACAACTAAACAAGCCCATCAAATCCTTACACTCGGACCGTGGTGGCGAGTATGTCAACAACGACTTAAAGTACATACTTGAGGAAGCAGGAATCGAGCATATGCTCACAATGCCTTATTCTCCACAACAGAATGGAAGAGCCGAGCGCTTTAACCGTACGGTTATGGAAAAAGCCACTAGCATGCTTCACCATGCAGGCCTTAGCCTTGGCTTTTGGGAGCAAGCAGTTCATACTGCTGCGCACATATACAATCGCACTCCCACTCGTTCTAACCAGTGGAAAACTCCGCTAGAGCTCTGGGATGGTACAGTCCCAGATGTCTCTTACTTTAGAGTATTTGGCTGCAAAGCCTACTATCATGTACCCGAACACAACCGGCGCAAACTAGATCCTAAATCAAAGGAAGCCGTGTTTGTGGGCTATGAACCCTTATCAAAGGGTTACAAACTCTGGGATAGACATAGCCGGTGCTTCATCTCTTCACGAGATGTTACATTTGATGAAGACACTTTCCCATCCCTGAGTGACCTGGCCCGTCACCACACACCACCCATTCCATCTCCCTCCTCCGGTGAACCTTCAAGGGGAACCGATGGTGGTGAGATTTTCTTTGTAGTGCCTGGCCCGCCTACACCAGCTGTTACCCCTGCAGTACCGCAAACCACACCAGTCTTTGTGCTACCATCAATGGTACCTGCAGCAACTCAACAGCCTAGCACCCCTCTCACACCCCCAAATACCACACCTGCTCCGGCAGACCAGACTATATATCACACTCCCCCTTCCCAAGCCCCACTACCAACTACTCCTGCGCGCCCTCGCACCCGCTCTTCTAGGCCTCCGGTAGTCTCCGCGCCTATACCTGCCCCGAACTTCAATCGGGAAGTGTCTCCTCCTAGGGAAACCCCTAGATCTCCCAGGAACACTCAGGTAACTTCGCCTATACGCCCCAGGCGGAGCACAAGGGTACGATTCACGAATCCTCGCTATCTACAAGAGGAAGACGATGAATTCGTGCAGGGTAGTAGCAGACTGGGAATGATGGACCTGCTGAATGCTGCTGAGGTTCCTGGATACAAGGAACCCCAAACGTATAAGCAAGCCATGAAATCTGACCAAGCTACTGATTGGCTTGAAGCATGCGAGTATGAACTCGATGCTCTCAGTAAACTTGATGTCTGGAGACTTGAACCCCTTCCTGCTAATAGGAAGGTGGTGAAGTGTAAATGGGTGTTCAAAAAGAAAGCAGATGGACGCTTTCGTGCTAGGCTAGTGGCAAAAGGGTTCACCCAACTAGAGGGGGTGGACTTTGACGAAACCTTCTCCCCAGTTGCCCGCTTTGAGTCCTTACGACTCCTTCTAGCGTTAGCAACGCTAGAAGACTGGCATATTCACCAGATGGATGTCAAATCGGCATTCCTTCATGGGGAACTGGAGGAAGAAATCTACATGGAGCAACCAGTCGGTTTCGTCACAGCTGGCTCCGAGCACCTTGTGTGCCGATTACAAAAGGCCCTTTATGGCCTAAAACAGGCTTCCCGCGCATGGAACCTGCAATTCCATGGGGTCCTCTGTGACCTAGGCTTTACGCGGACGTACTCTGATGCAGGAGTATATGTGTATCATCTTCAAGAGGGGGGTGACACGCTATTCGTGATCTTATATGTAGATGACATCACTATACTTGGGAGCTCCCTACCAAAGATCAATGATCTGAAAGCATCTCTATCAAGTCGATATGAGATGACTGATCTTGGTGAAATCCAGTCTTATCTAGGTGTTAACATCACCAGAGACCGTGCAAACCGCACAATGGAAATCAACCAATCAGATTACATCCGCGACGTAGTTGAGCGTTTTGGAATGCTAGATTCCAACCCAGTATATACCCCTCTTCCATCTGGCGCCGAGGCACACTTGATCAAATATAACGATCAGGCCTCTACTTCTGAGATTAAGAAGTATCAACAGATAATTGGGTCTCTGCTGTACGCGCAGATTGGAAGCAGACCTGATATATCATTTGCTGTTGCGCGCCTTAGCCAGTTTGCTTCCAATCCCTCACCACAGCATCTACGCCTAGCGAAATATGTCCTGGCATACCTAAACAGTACCAAGAACTACGCATTGCGCTATGCTGGAGGGAATGGCTCAGGTGGAGAAGGCCTTCATGGCTACTGCGACTCTTCTTGGGGAGATCAAGAAGAGAAGCACTCCACCTCTGGTTATGTCTTCCTGCTTGCCAATGGAGCCATTTCATGGTGTACCAGAAAGCAGAAGACTATTGCCCAGTCTACCACAGAAGCTGAGTACATGAGCCTTTCTGAGGCGTCAAACCAAGCTCAGTGGTACACTACCTTCCTTGGGGAACTAGGGTATGAGGTTACCTCCCCTATACCCCTACACTGTGACAACAAGGGTGCTGTAGACTTAGCATTAAACCCTGTCACTGGAAGACGGTCCAAACACATCCTGATCAAACACCACGTAGTCAGGGAGTACGTAGAAAACAAGGTCATAGACCTGATACGCACCCCTACAGGGGAAATGGTTGCAGATGGACTTACCAAGTCACTGCCCAGAGAACCCTTTGACAAAATGGTCAATGATCTAGGAATGGTGTAAATGAAGGATCAGGAACACCGCGCTGAGAACACAGTCAATGGTCGTCGATCCTTGGTTTCTCAACAAGGACGTCACATTGTCCTGTAACAAGCACATCATGTTCTCTGACCTTCAAGAGGTTTAACAGAAGGAGGCTTCAGGAACGTCGAGTTATTGCAAATAAGCAAGCGAAGCTTTTGCAGACTTCCTTTGGGTCTTTTACAACCACGAAAAGCCCTTCTTAGAACTCTGAAGGAGTTGGATCTTGACTCAGAGAACCTACAGATTCCGGCTCTTGAAAAGATTATCATCTTATATAATAGTCAAGGATCTCTACCTTCAGAGCTTCAACTTTAACACACCTCTGCTAATCTACACTATGGACTGTCCCAATCATGGAGGGATGTTGAGACGAGACTGAATAAGTCACATGTCTCGTGGGATCTGATTGTGTCAGCCCACATACTAAATACGGTATCTGTCCCTTATGGACTCTTTTGGACACTCCGGACTCATACGGACCGCTTTTGTTTATCTTTATTGTCAGAGTCATATATGGCTCTTATTGTTCTTTACTGTTAAGATACCGGTATTGTCTGCTTTAGGCAGCTGTTGTTCTCTGCCCTCCAATGGCACTTCTCCCTCTGGCGCACAGACCACATGTATTGTGTTTGGGTCACCAGTGCGCACAGACCATTCTTAGCTAAGCGTCCTGTATATAAGGACTGCTGTTTACGCCTCTACACTTCAGAGTTCCCTTCACCTCTGAATAGTGATTTGCTGGCCCGGCTCGAAAGCCGGATGCCGGCCAAAGCCAGCTGTGGAAAGCCGTTCCCACGGATGCCGCCGGCCCAGCTTTTGACGGCCCATGGCTCGGGCTTCAGATTTGGTAAGACGGTGGCCCGGCCCACAGCCTCGGCTCCGTGATATGTGGTCCGGCTTAATAATTGATTGACACTACACACAGGTTGGTTTTGTCTCAGTGTCTCACAGTTCAGCGCCGTTGCTACACCTTGCTGTTACCCCCCTCTGGCATTCCTGCCAATGCTTTTCACATCCTGTGCTCGCCCACACTCTCCCGCACTGTTACAGTCATTCTATAATAAGGACCACATTCCCGCGCTCTATGCGAGCTTGGCCGCTTCCCACTCAACCCGGACATTTCCCTACACATTTTTGCATTCCCCTTGGTCCCCTGGTTATCTGATGCGCCTTCTGTCCTTAACACACACATCCCGTTATATAGCTCATGTAATACAACCTTACATTGAGCAGGAGAATAGACTTCCCCCCTCACTGTCCCTCAGAAATTGCAAGCTTTTAAGCTCAGTGTGGCTCATTCCTTGCGTTCACCAGCGTGCTGCATTCGCGTGCGGCTTTAGCGACTCAACCCCGACCTGTTCCCGACATAGGCTACCACACTTACGAAGTTTCGCGTTGCGCGCAAGCGTGCGCGACCACGTTCGACCACCTGCGACCGACCGACACTGCTTTCGTTCCCGACCCTTCCGCACTCGCGTGCGGCTTTAGCGACTCGAACCCCACGTGTTACCGACCCAGCTGGCCACACTTACGAAGTTTCGCGTTGCGCACACGCGTGCGCGACCGCTTTCGACTACCTGCGACCAAACAACACTGCCTTCGTTCCCGACCCTTCCGCATTCGCGTGCGGCTTTAGCGACTCGATCCCAACGTGCTACCGACCTAGGTGGCCACACCTACGACGTTTCGCGTTGCGCGCAAGCGTGCGCGACCGCTTTCGACCACCTGCGACCGACCGACACTGCTTTCGTTCCTGACCCTTCCGCACTCGCTTGCGGCTTTAGCGACTCGAACCCCACGTGTTACTGACCCAGATGGCGACACCTACGAAGCTTTGCGTCGCGCGCAAGCATGCGCGACCATTTTCGACCTGCGACCCGACATTTGGGCCATTTTCGCTCCCAACCTTGTTGCACTCATGTGCAGCTTTACCTCTTCAACAAATACGCGTCCGCAATCGTCGCAGACCCGCCTACGATAGCTTGTGCCCCGCAGCAACCTGCGCGACACCTAGCAACACTTCACACCCCCCAAACTCTGCACGCGCCGTTCCCTTAGACTAGCAATCTGTTTAGAAATGTCATATATCATAGATACTACTATCTGAATACTATCTGAATGTATGGAGCCACGGCCCTAAAGCCGAGGCCGGCCAAAGCCATTGAAAGCCAGGGGGTAGGCCTCGGCTCAACTTTTGGAAAGCCTGGGCCCCGAAAAGACGGGCCAAAGCCACGGCTATCAGGCCGAGCCGGGCCGGCAAATCACTACCTCTGAAGTGTAAGTCCCTTCCTCTTTACTTCTCATATTACCTTTGCTCATAGACGTTCCATAGTAACTTGTCTACTAGGTATGCAGTTGTAATAGAGTTCCCTTCACCTCTGAAGTTAACTTGTCTACTAGCATTCTTTGCTTTTCACACCTCGCTTGTTAGTTCTGCGCTTCAACAGTTAAGACCGGTCCACGGACTGCAACCCAACCGACACAGACCGGTCTTACACAGTCCGGTCCGGTTTTTTTGTTAGGCTGAGAAATTGTGGACCGGTTGCAGTCCCGGTCTTACCCAAATTAGGTAAAAAAACCGGACCGGACCGGACTTTAAAACACTAGCCTCTATAGAGTGTCTAAGTTAGCTCGAAACGGGCGGCGTCTTGCCAGCGTTATCCCAGTGGACGATATTTACTCTAGCGTCCATTTATTGCCCCGCTTTGGTCAACTCGAAGTCACCCCTGGATGTAATACGTTTTCGGTATTGGAATTATGCCACAGCTTTTACATAAATCCGTTTAGTAGCCGAGACATCTACCTCCTATTTTTGTAGATAATTAGCATTGTGTTACCACCCGTGCAAAGGCGCTCATGATTATCAGCTCTTAGCGTGAATTACTCGCGCATTATCTCTATTACTCGGGATATCAATAAATTACTGGCGCTTATCCTTCGCTAGCGCGGGAGGTTTTTCCTGATGACTGGTGTGCCAGATCGCCCATCTCCTGCGCCGTTGCAACAGGTAAGTACTTGTGTGTGTTTTGCACGACCCAGAAATCGATGTGACATGGCTATATTTAGACCTCAGTGAAAGGGCAGACTGGCAGGGCGCCCGACCGACTGGTGGACCTGATGGACAATGCCTTCCGTTTACTCCTGCACCACGCGACGACCATTTCGTACGACTCGCTGCTCATTTACGACTCTGCGCTCTTCATATCGGCGATGGGATTTCACTTGCAAATGAAGCGGAATCACATTTACTCTTTATCCAGTTATTCCCGCGAGTTCCAGGCCCATTCAGAATTATCTTCGATCCAGGAGCCCGCATTCAAGTTGTGCTACGATATTACGCTGGCCCTCGCTTGGTCTCCAAACAGTCAACATATCGCACTGTCTCGACTCTCGGGTAAATGGTATCGAAATACGGGACGCTCTGTCAGGTTCCATTGTCGATTCATTCGAATTGTCACCAGCTTCGGAGACTACATTGGAGCATGTGTTGAACCCCCATAAGGTTTCGTGTCATTGTCTCGCGTTTTACCCGGATAACGTGAGGATAGCATACGTCAATCGAGGCGGCAGGGTGCATGTCCGGAACACGTTGGCCAGGACGGAAGAATTTGTGGTGAGAGGTCACGACTCAGAGGGGGGACTGGTGGGCGTCAACGTGTCACCCAACGGGAAGTTGCTCGTGTCCGGCTCAAAGTCGGGACGTATCCAAGTCTGCGACGCTGAGAATGGAGTTCTCATTTGGGCCGTTGAGACTGCTGCCACGCTAAAGTTTACGTCGGTCGCCCCGAACAGCCAACTTATTGTCTCCCTTTCCTATTCACGCAACCGTGGAATTCGAATCTGGAACGCGAATGACGGGCTCCCTCTCAGCATACTTCCGCACGACGTCATATCCGTCTCGTTCTCTCCGGATTGCAATCAACTCGCTAGCATCGATCAAGAGGGTCTGGTTCGAGTGTGGGAAATGTCACAAATGTCTACAGAACCAATCCAGGAATGGCGCATTGGTGCCCAACCCGCATGTCTCGTTTTTTCGCCAAATGGTCGCCACCTAACTGCTGCAAAGAGTGACGTTGTGTACATCTTGCGTCGTGACGCTGGCGATGTCGCGACGTTGGATGGACACACCAGTCGAGTGACGTCATTAGCATTTTCTGCTAACGGCTTGATGCTTGCCTCAGGATCGTTGGACGGGACTATCCGACTTTGGGATACTTCTTCTATCGGAAGCAGCAGAGTTGAAAAGGATAAACAGGAAGAGTGGAATTCCCTGCGCTGGTCGCCGAGAGGTCGGGCTGTCATGGCGTCTAAGTATGAGAAACGTAAGGTGTGGATTTGGAATACCCAAGATGGAACTTCCAGAGTGTTAGAAGATCGTCCAGATGGTTCCCTTGTGGCGATTTCTGACTGCGGGCGATACCTTGGTGTACGTTCATGGGACCCCTACAGAATGACCACTCGAAGAATTGCATCCAATGTCGCACAATCAAACACATTCAGTCTTAATGTCTCGGACCGATGTTGCTACGAGTTCTTTCCGAATTCAACCCGATTCGCAGCAACGTTTCAGAAGAAAATATTTACTTGGGATGCCTCGGTCGCTCATCCTGAGGTTACTACTAGTCTTGTCGGTCATGCGAAGGAGGTTGATATGTTATGCTTTGTACCCGACGGCTCTCTACTCCTGTCCAGAGCCGGTGAGGAAGTGTTTGCCTGGAATGTTGATACCCTCCAACTGGTGTCCAAAACTGGTAACGTGATCCCGCGTTATCGCACCCCTAGGATCGACGCTACGAAGGACGACTGGGTAGTAATGATACCGCCTGACCATGGCGGACGAAGACTCCCAGAAAGACGCCTGTTTAGGTTACCTTCGGAGTATCTACCGCATGGGTTTTGGAGCATTAGCGAATCGTGGTGGTCAAAGTGCATACTCATCAGGTGCAGAAACGGAAATGCTCTCATTGTTGATTTCTCTGCACTCACAGCTGCGGTGATCGATTTTACAAACTGATTTTCAATAGTATGTATGTATATATACAGTCCCCTATACTAGTACTTGAGTTACTCGACATAAACAAGGATGTCAGTGGTTTGGATTGCGTTGTAGATAATACATCATGCATGCAACATGCCCCCTTGCGTCTGCGTCTGCAGTCTACATAGACGTCTGAGTCACGGTCTGACCTATGCCCGTAGCGTATTTCTTACTCCATCTCTAACTACTATAGCTAGTGGTTTGCGGGCTCGGTTTCAAAGCCCAAGGCCAGCCTAAGACGGTCGTCCGAAACCGGGATGGGACTGGGACGAGAAGTGGGGCTCAGCGCTCATGGCCCAGTAGTGGCCCAGTCCTCACTAGCTTTCACTTTTGACATCCGGTTCCCACGGTCCCACGTCCGAGGCCTCGATCCGAGGCAAGATCCGAGGCCTCGATTGTTGGGGACTTGGGTAAAGTACTAAGAAAATTCTCCGATCCATAATTGGATCCACAACCGGCGTGAGGTTTTAGTGGGTAGTATACACTTCAGTCCCGGCCCATCGCAGAAGATGCGTAATGAGCCCCACCGCCCCAACACCAGGGGTGTACCCAAATTCGTATTTTGCCTCACTCCCGGACCCAGTCCGGATTCAGCGTGTTAGACAAAGCTGGTACCTACAACCTCCTCTCGTCTAACGTCTATTCTCGGGTTGCTAGATATTTTTAGGACAAGAATAGAGCGCTTTCCATAACAAAAAGCCCTGCAAGCCTGCAAATCGGTGGACCAACTATCAATCATTGAAATATTATTACTATTGTCTTCTAGGGACGGTTTTCAAAAATATTAAGATATAGGGAATGCATGATAATATGAAACAAATGCTCGTCACGGTCATGATATGTTCTCGTCTTCGTTGGTGGGTGTTCGCGCCCTTATGCGTCGCCCGTAACAATTCGCGTCACAGTTCTCGTTGTCGTTGTTGTCACGCTCGTGGTCGTTATCAAAGTCGTCATTCCGCCTTGTCGGATGGTCTCGGTTGTCGACATTGGCGGGTTCTTCACAACCTGCTCGCGGCGCGGCGCGCGCAGTCGCCAAAAGGTGCTCATGTTGTTCGCATCTTTTGTAAGGAAGAGCTGTATCGTCCCCAGTCAGAGTAAGAACGATATAACGAGAACTCGTAGCTTACCTGCGCGCCTGCGTAGCCTCCATTGAAGCCCAGGGCCATCTCAGTGTGTGGCAATCGGATGCTAACGCGACGATCAGGCTCAGGCGGCCAAGCAGCACAAAAAAAAACGTACCGTGCGTATACGTCGCCATCGCCGTCTTCCTCGTTATCAGCGCTCCCATTGTCCATGATCTCCATATCCCAACACATTGGGAAATGCCCTGCAACGACTTCCGTGCTCCCGTCTCGATGAAGCCCCTGCAGATCCTCGACAGCGAGGAACAACCCGGCACTGACACTCTTGATGACGAAACCGGAACCACACGACTGGAACTCCCACTGTGCGATACGCGGGTAACGATCAGCCTTCCCGGAAACCGGAAGCGAAAAACGGGCAGCAACTCTCACCTGTTGATTTTCCCATCCATGCGACCCGAACGCGATCACCGACCGATTGTCCGCACCGGAAAGGTCGAGTGCCATTCCCCACCGGACGTCCGTCACGGTGTAAAGGCCCGGTTCGAGCTTGCGACTCGTCTTCTGTACCGCCGGGATCACGGCCCGGCGTGCCGCCGCAAGCCGGGCTGCGCGCTCCGCACGCAAATCCCGCGGTGGCTCAACCGGTGCCGGCGCCGCCGGGAGTAACAATCGGGAAAATGGTGGCGAGGGCTGCTCCTCCGCGTGCTCTTCGTCTTCCTGCGGGCGCGTATAGGCGGGCTGCGCCTCCACGCCGCCCCAGTGCACGTGCTTTCCAGGGGCACGCTGCGAGGTCTGCGTCTGCGTCACGCGATCCTCGTCGTCTTGCGTGCTGTACCCTTGGTCTTCGGGCTCGCTGGTCACCGGGAACGGGACGGGAGATGCAGCTCGGGTATCGTCGAAGGTCGGGTGCGGTGTGTCGGGACGCGGGTACTCGACGGAAGAAGTAAGGTGATCGGACTGCGTGTCGGAAGCCTCTTCGAGCAGGCTTGCGGGCTGGTCCAAAGAAACAAGAGGCTGTTCGGGTGAGTGATCCCCGGTGATAATAGGAGTTTCTTGGACAATCGGCATTGCCTCTTGAGAAGCCTCAGGTTCCTCAGGTTCTTCTGGTTCTTCGGCTTCCTCGTCAACATTTGCAAGTTCCTCCGCAGGCTCTTCACTGGAGAGTTGCGACAGTTCCGGGCTGACTGGCTCGTCGGGAAGAGCCGTAAGTTCCTGTACGGGTGCTGGACCCTCCTGTACGACGACAGCGACGGCCTCTTGGACTTCTTGCACCTGGAGTTTCTCGAGCAGCTTCTCGAGGTCACCTTCATCTGGCTCATCCATTACCTGCTCCAGTTCTTCCACAAGAGTGTCCGTCGTCGGCTCCAAAGAGTGGAACATAGCGGAGGCCTCACTCTCGCTACCCCCACGCTCTAGTCCCGGTGGGAAGCGCAGCTCGTCGAAGAGGCCCGGCTCTGCGTCTTCGTATATCGTCATCTTGCGCTCCTGAAGTGCTCTGGCCTCTTCTTCTTCCATCGCGCGCTGCTCACGACGCCGCTCCATAGTCTCTCTTGCAATCTCCTCCGCGCGGTTCCGGAGAGAACCGATCGCACGTTCCATGGCCGCTCGGGCAGCGGCCCAGTCCGTGCGATGGGAAGTCTGCTCTTCTTCTGGCGACCCTTCGAGCTCACCAGGTTTTGCCTCGCTGACATCCTGCTCTTGGGGCAACTCCTGTGTTGGTGGTACCCTCGACTTTGGCGTGGGCGGCTGGATCTCGATGTTCTGCGTCTTTGGTGTGGGAGGTAGTGGGGAAGGAATAGAGATTGCTGGTGTGGGGGGTATTGGGGAAGGAAGAGAAATTGCCGGAGTGGGAGGCAGAGGGGAATGAAGAGAGGGCGCTGGTGCAGGCTGGGATTTGGATGTGAGCGACTGTCCTCTCATTAGCGCGAGCGCGTCGCGCGGTGGGGGAGAGTGGACTCGGGGGGGCACACGCGGTGGTGGGGGTGGCGAGGACGGCGGGGTCGAACTGCGGGACGAACTTGGTGCATTACCCATTCTAACGTTCACTTGTAGTACTGGTGGTTGTGTTCTTGGTGGTGGTGGTGGTGGTGGTGGTGAAGGGATAAAAGGATTGGGGTGCTAGCAACGGTGCGCAGGGATGCTTTTGTGCTGGGGCAACCGGCGCATGGCGCGTGCACCTCCTGGCTGCGGGCCGTCCCCTGGTTCTGTGAGAGGGCTGCAGGGTGGAGGCAGCATGTCGTTCATGTTAGAGGCGAAGCTTGTGAATCGTGATAATTGGGGCAGTGCGTGCCAGTGAAACCCCGACATTCCAACGCGAGGCGGTCGCGTGTCGCATTGTTCGCGGCTCAGGCCTGCCTGATGCACATGTCCAGTATCCTAGATAATGCCTTTTGATGACAAAAGCGGTACACGGCGCAGGACACGCGTTGGCTGGCAAGGAGCCCGGAGTACAGTGACAAAGCGCGCCAATGGAGCCAAGCCATTGTAGCATCACAGGCCGCCCACCTTGAGCGCCTGGATGTGAGAGTTGTGATAAGAGTAACCGTGATACTGCGCACCCCTGTAACTATACAAACACGAACACAAAACTGTGCTGTACGCACTGATCTGTTCCTGGCTTCTTCCACTCAATCAACTTCCTGATACACCTGGGTACGGTCGCTTAGAAGTTGACTTTGTAGCGCCAACCGACCACCACGTTCAATCCACGTGGATCAATCAACCCGCGTGGATCACTGCGGAAGGTGACCGAAAAATAACCCTTATCAGTCATAAAATATTACGTTGTTCTCTTCTTCAGGTGTCCTCGACTCACTCGTGTGTTCAACCTTTTGATGCGTAGAAGTTCTGGATCTACTTCTCCTATCCCGACTGCATGTCACAGAGCACAGCCCCTCTCAGATCGTGGATAAACTCGCTTCCCTGTGCCGTTGACCCAGGCACTCGTTGACTGCGGAGTCCACGTTTCCAACCTGACACAACGGTTCACGCTTGGGTTCACGGACATTACCTATTTCATTGGCGGGCTATGGAAATGGCAGTTGGCGGATATCTACTACGTTTGATTTTTTACAACAAGTATAGATGCCGGGTCTCACATCGCGAGACCTTGGAGCTCCCTCCAGCCCAAGCTCGACGTTTCAGGGGCATTAATGATCCCGAACCCAATGACGTTGTGACACATACGGCTCATCACTATCACGAATGAAAGCCCCCATGACTATTATTCACGTAGTTTCTGTGAAAGCCACGTGTGAAGCTCCAATGGGTCATCAGAATGCATCCGAGGGGCATATATCTAACTTAAATGATCGTATGGACGGTAATGTTGATATTGAGTCAGCTAGTAATGGGACCAAGCTTGAAGACTTGCGAGGAGCGTCACGGATTCGGGACCCGAAGGAAGCTGTACTTTAAGGTGGAGGTTTCTGACTATCTTGAGACATCGTCTGATAGAAGCTAAGGATAGAAATGAACAGTGTATCACTTTTACACATATATCCAAGGACTGTGGGAAGTGAAGAAGAGCGTTTGGGGGCCCGGATGACGGTGATTGGGGCTGGACTTGGGGCTGGATACGATGAAGTGATCTCATTCGCGGTCACTACAGTATTACATCTAGAAGGCTTTCGTCTTTAGTCACGTTCCCGCTGTTGATAGAATGTTTCGAGGAATGACTAAACGCGGGTAATGTAAGGACCTCCGCGGACAGTCACCACGGCGTAAAGCACAAAATGAGCAGGAATGACGATCTCGATGACGGTATGGACCGTGGTTGATGTTACTATTACTGTATAACTATTCGTGGGAGATGTTACTGCCGACCAACTACAAGTCACTACGTAATGGAAAGGAAGAAGCCTTTGACAGCTAGAGGTCGAAAACATCACGATTGGCATAAGTTCTCGCCTCTTCACCGCTACCACCTCTACAGTATACAGTTCAGCAACCGATTGTGAATACCGAGGCGTGAACCCGATTAATTGTGGAAAGAGATGACACGACCCGCGACACCACTCCCGCAGCTAGCGGGTTGAGACCAGCTTGGCCTCCGTGGGTCTCGGTCTTGGTCTCGGACGCCAGGTGGATCATCACTGAAACAACGTGACAGGCTGCAGAACAAGGTCTCGACGCTGTCCATTCTCAAGTGTTCCTCAGTGCGCTTGACTGGGAGGCGATCCAGAACAAAGTACTCCGCTGAGAAGCATTAGTTACACAGCTGGATCGTCTCGTTAAGTCATTAAAGAGGGTAGTTCAATAAGTTCAACATAACGCGAGCTGACTCAGCAAGCAACGAGGCATACGGTTGCGGAGGCGCACAGCCCGAGGCCAACACGCGACAAGCGGTCATCCGACGCGGAACTTAAGCCCTGGACACACGCGTGAACCGCGCCTTGAGTGAAACAATGTCATCGCCGGAAATCCCAGCGCATAAGGATGTATGAGTCGAGAACTGGCGTCTAATGCCAAGGGAGTTACTAGTACCGACAGAGCGGGTCTGAGCATACAGCTGCGAGGTTCCAAGCACGAGTGCACGAGACAGCCGAGGGTCGCCTTCCGACCTTCCGATCTGGAAATTTTACCTTGATATCTTTGCTGAACTATTGGGGAACCACTGGGAAGTATTTCGAGCGCAATGGCTGTCTCGAAACTAATCGCACCGTTGCAAGCCACTCTTCGCACTCCCCTGTCTTATCCTGGCGTGCATTAAAGGTATGAAATAGTCAAGTTAGAGTAGTGTGCCATACCGCTGAAAACCCCAATACCATGCGGATGTCCTCGAATAATCCGCTCGTTGCATCCAGTGTACGCGATTCCTCATCTGTGGGCTTCTCTTCCAAGAACGGCGCCTTCCCGTTATCCGACATGGCGTGCTTCGTGTGACACTCGCAGATGCAGTCGAGACATCCGGCGCGGTTTCTCAGCGTCACGAGAGATAGGTGACGGCAAACAACTCCCGTGATAGACTCGATGAGTGCAGTTGCTGTGAGAAGTGACACAGGGAAACGCAGTATATCCGGCGCTAAATGAGGTGTTCAGGTAACTTATTGTTCACCGATCAGGTCAGCACATACAATGCGCGGCAGCGAGCAACTGCTTCCAAGTCTCGCTTAGCACATCTTCCCACGCGCGTTCAAAGTGCAACACATGTCGCAAAGTTGGAAGCGCAAGTTGAAGTTCGTCTAGGATTGCTTGTGGGGTGGGCATCCCGAGATCATACGAGAGACATTCGAGCAAATCGCGCTGAGAAATCTAGGAGACATCAGGGGACGATAGGACTTCGACACGAACGACACACCTCGAGGTCATCAAAGGACATTTCGTGAGGCGCCATTGCCAGAAAATGACGCGCATAGATGGGTTTCAGAGGGGGTAAATTGTCACGATGGATCTGCGCGACGTGGGGATTCATAAGGTGATCCAAGAATCAAAACAACTGCTTAGACCTTTACAGCGAGAGCAACTGCCGCGACTGCATAGTCCCAGATAATCATCCTTCGGCTATCATAGGACTCTTCCCGCTGGTTCACCTCTGGGTAGTCCGCTACTTCCGGGCTCTCTTCCCCTGGTCTTACCGAAAAGGGGAAGAAAAATGAAATAAAGACGAGCGCTGCAAGAAATCGGGTATCTTGATGGGTTGTCAGTTGGTCATGGAGGTCCCGAGAGTGAACTCTCTCTTCCGCCGACACGGGAGGCTCGACCTGCGCTTTTTAGGAGATGGCACCAACGACGGATTCGCGTGTACGCATACCGTCAGTATCCACGCGATGACTTCCATGACGAAACCGTCACTGGGAGCGAAGTCGAGAGCCGCAAGGGCGCCCGAACCATTTCTCTGATAGAAGACGTCTTTCTGGAGTAGGAACTTGAGACGAACTTTCGCTGCATCTTCGCTACTGGCAGAGACGCGTGGGATTACAATTTCTGGGAAATGTTGAGGTGAGAGAATGGGAACCGGACTGGGAACACGTGTTGCTAGTTGAGTAGGTGGGTACGATGAAACAAGTCCAGTGGTGGAGTTGTGCCAGGTGTCACGGAAGTGGGACAGTGTGGTGACCTGAGGGTCCGGTTCGCACCGAATCAATGAATGAGATAAATGCAATCGTCCCAATTACCCTTTACTTACCTCGCCTATGTTCGAGTCATGATCTTTCCATCTAGGGAATGATGACGACTTATGGAGAAATGTGTTTGTCTTTAAAAGAGTAGAAGATGTCGTCAATGGAGATAGTACAGGAATTCCCTGGGGCTGAGTCCTGTCGAAAGAACGACATTTTTGCTTTTTAAGACAAAGATAGCGAGTACCCGAGCAACGGCGCGTTAGAGGAGAGGCACAATCTGATGCGGACAAATAGGAACCAGAACGACGCGGAAGTGTAAAACCATCGACAGCAATATTGAAGTCTTCTTCTAAAGTGGCGAGTGCCTTTCGTTTGTTTCGCGTCGGAACAGAACTAGCGCAAGGCGGGGTATCACCAGCGAACATACAGCAACCAGGATCACCGCCACCAGGTGAGGAGAGTTGCCGATGGTGCAAAGGAGAAGGACGAGAGCCGCGTGTTTTCGAGACGACAGCAGACTCCAGGTCGGAAGACGCGTCACAGATCGTGGAGACTCGTTGCGGCTTGCAAGTGAGGATCTGTTCGGGATATATGCGCGTATTATAACTGATTTCGGAGATATTCTGCTGTTCTACGACCTCTCGCAAGAGGAGATCCAGGTGACGAACGAAGGAAGCATGATCAGAAGCCGGATTGACGGGATGGATGTCATCTACTCCAGGGAGGTGAACGCTAGCAGAGTGTAGAAAAGGAAAGTCCTTCGTGGGGGACAGGTATGGCGAACTAGACGCGGCAAAACACAGCTCTGGAGTGCTCGTGAAGGGGAAAGGATCCCCGGGATCGGGACTCCTCTCAGACCGAGTAAACTGAGAGTGGGTGTCACTTTCTAGAAGTAGACTGCTTTGCAAGCTGGATTCGTCGAGCGGTAGTTGCATATCAAGGAAGAGCAGATTTCTGCGAGTAGCCGGGGAAGGCGAGCCAAGAATATAGCCGTTGGAAGGCTCGGAGGACTCAGACATGTCAGCGCGTGTCTGTATGCGGGCTCGAAAGATCCTATTGAGGTTCCAAGTTTCCTAACTTCCAAAGTAGCCACCTTTAGGCGAGGTGAGGGAGCGAGTAATACAGTACGTTGGTAGCCACGGTTGGTTCAAGGTACGAGGATTTCAAATGTCTTTATCGGCTGTCCCGCACCGTTTTTCGCGGTGTACGTGCACGTGATACGCTTGCTTGCTCTGAAGTTCTCGTTCTCGAAGCTGCCAGTGGGCAAACTTAGATAGAGGCTAGATTAAGGGTATCATGCTGGTTTACAGTATAGCTAACACAGATTTACAGACTTCGAAAATCATGCACAACTGCTCAGGATATCAGATGAGGGTGTCCGTATGGGGTAGTCGTATGGTCGCTGTCAGGCTAGTACAAGCTTGAGATTGACTTCTCCTTGGCCCTCGGAAATTTCGTTGATTGTATTTTGCAACTCAACAATTTCGTTGTTGGCCGATTTGTAGAAAGAGCCGCCCGTGCGCGCGCGCTTGGCATCGGCTACGTCCGGGAGAGCGGTAGCGGCGGTCCAACGCAATGCGAGTAAGCGGGTAGTGACTTCTTCCGAAACTAGATGGTAATTTCGCATCAATACGCAGTTTACCGTTCAACAGAGGACAACTGCATACCAGAAGTGTTGTACAGTTCGCGTCCATCTGGTGAGTTCTCGCGAATGCTGATGTTAACCTTCACGACGGTCGCGCTGGTGCTCTGTGGCTTCTCATCACCATAAGAAATTCAGCCTGCTTGTTGGCACTAAGACGACTCACTTTAACCAGTACTTTATTCAGCTGATCCATACGGCCCTTATCCTTCTCCCATGCTTCCTTTCGGGCGGTCGCCTTCATTGACCATTCCTCGGTCAGCTACGTGAGAGGAATTCAACGTTCTCGAAAACGAAACAGTGGATATAAGAAAAAACTTACACCAAACGACGTGAAACTCTCCTTTATTACCGATTCCACCCTCTCAAACTCTTGGACCGTACTATTGGTCTGGAAGTCCGTCAAGTCGAAAGCTTTAAGCTGAGTGACGGCATTGACAGCGGCATGTAGTACTGTCAAGGTTTCGTTGAAAGCCCTGAGGAAAGTATTTGAGTCGAAGGAAAATCATATCTTGACCCGGCAGTCAAACTTACTCCTCCAGGGAATTGACATGGTCGACAGTGACGCTTGTCTTGTCCCCGATCTTGTTAAAGTGATCTGCCAAGAAGCGACAAAGCGTGACAAGTGCGAACGCCTGTGCCTGGAATGGGCGGCGAACACGACCGGCCTCCTTCAGAATATTCACGAAGGAGTCCGGGAGTTTGAGCGCGAGCTTGCTCAATTTCTAGGATAGCCGTAAGAAAATTGCTTAGAGTAGAACGAGCCGAAGACATACCTGGAGTATCTTTAAGAATTCATCGTATTTATTTTGAACGTCTTCTGGTAAAACCGAGAGCCCCTTGTTCACGATCAGGGCTTTCGTCAGCCTAAGCAGCGTCAGGTCTACAACGGTCCATATGCGTCAGAAGCGAAACGTACGCCGTCACTGCACTCCAAACGGGCTTTGACTTCAGATGGTTCAGGAGTTCGGTGCCGGTGTCCGGATGTAGTACGACCTCTAGTACGCCTTGGACGAGCATGCACGTCTTGATCGTGATGACTGTGAGCCACTACGCTCGATATATGAATACAAGAACGGTCTTCGTGCTGGTCTGGACTCACTTCAGGAAGAGGTCCGCTAGTCATTTGTTTCTGCAGCGTGTCCAAAGGAGTTACTGCACTTGTCACGTATTTGGGAAACCTATGGGTACGGTTAGAAACATATGGGTTCAAGATACACATCCGTACGCGCCTTTTGCCGACGAAGATGTTCCTCCTAGCACTTCCGATTTCTTCCATGAGTGACAGGTCGTCATGATCTAGCGCATCCTGACGTTCGCGGTCGCGAGATGCAGAATCGTCCTGATCGAAAAGGTTCTATGTTCCCGTAAGATCGTGCTTCGAAATATGGTTCACATGGTCAACGTACGACAAGCGGTGTGTGCGTGTGGAAATTCTTGAGAGTCTCCGAAAGCTTCTCTCTGTTCTTGGCCCAGGCCTCTGTCGATATAATGCAATTTGCGATATCGCGGTCAACGCCGAAGTACCGGGTTTTCTCATCCTCCGTAAACACCAGCAGCTGGAACAAGATACTGAAAAATGGGCATTATGTCAGCTCGCATGTCTTAACGTGTAAATTGTGCCCGGGTGTACTTACTCCTCTAATGGTTCGATGGCCGATGAGAATTTCTCAAAGCTATCCCAGTCGCCGGTATCACTGTTTTCAACTCGGGAGATGTATTCGTTGATTGCATTGACGATATCTCGTGCACGTTCCACCACCATATACGAGACATGCGTATTGCGACGGAAGGACACGACATCGTGCCCTATGGCTTGCAGAAGGCATTTGATTGCCTCAGTGGCCGCAAAACTGCTTCCCTTGAAATCAGTGAGACTTAGGGGCTCTTTGGGTTGGGCAGGAACGGGTGGGGTCGCGGGCGGAAAGTCACTTTTGCCGACACCAGACGAAGGTGAGAGTCCGAGGTCAGAGAAACCCGAGGGCGTAGATGGTGTGTCGCTCGGTGACGGGCTGGAAGAACGAGAGGACTGTTCAGATGCCATGGGGACAATTCAGGGGAATGTAGTGGACGAGGACCTGTGGACGAGGAGAAACATGTTGTTTGCGGACTATTTAACGTACGATCGGAGTACCACGGCCACGCGATATATCATAACATGAACGTCCAAGTGGGCGAAGTGCGACGCATGTGATGGGACCGAGTGTGATATGAAAGGGTCCGTGGTGGAGTTGTGGAAAGATTTCGCCGCTGGGAAATCACCCGAGCCTCGATAGGGAAACAGGGATGCGAATGCAGACCTAAGTCTAACTCGCGTCTAGCAGGATGAGTGTTGGTGGATGAGGATATGGGGGTGTCGGAGACATGTCTAGAGGTCCTATGATCCGCAAGTTAGCCGGTATCAAGGCAAGGCAAAGGGGCGGTATTCATGAGGCACCAGCAGGAGGCAGATTACGGAATGGAGCGGTTGTCGAAGTAACTCCCCCAAATTAGATATCACCCTCTTTTGTTGGTTCACTGCGTGATGTCTTTTGCCCGCACTAAGGCCCCACGATCGTAGTATAAGCAAGAGTATAAGGGCCAGGCTACGAGACACGTAGGACGCAGTGAGTGCGACTAGTGTAGGTGTTCGTAATCGGGAGCTTGCATGGATCAAGATCCAATCAAGAAAACGGCATGGATAATGCGTGTTGTGTAGGACTGCGGTTCTCGGGCGCCCCGTGAGAGCGAGTCCAGCTTGCAGGCTCCAGGTCCTCGCCGGTCCGACAGTGAAAAGGCCAAGGAAAGTCCAAGGAAAAGGCAAACAATTTTAATTGTCCAGAAAAAGAAATAATTACGTAATCTATCACGGCAGCTTCCGGACAAAGAGAAACGCGGCTTTGTTATTACTGCAAATCTTGAGCGAAAACTCCACTAAGTACGCGGCGATCTACCTGTGTGTAAATGAACGGTGAACCCTTCCATGCTATATACCTTGTGCGCTGTTTCGAACAAGTATTGCCTCATGTCCCAACAACATCAGCGCTCCGATCTACCAGTTCGAGGCATCGTGCGTCGCCTCTGCCCTGCCCTCGTAGAATCCGATCCATTCTGATTCTGAAATGATATTAGTGGGTGTTATCCGGTTTTAATACGATCACCACTCATCGTATCGTGTAACCCTACGACGCTCTATTCCGTTTGATGAACAGAAATATCGTCATAACTTTGGCACGAGCGAGTAATTTTGGGTGGATACTAAGGCCGTCCAAGATACCTGACCATATGACTGCGTCAGATGTGGTGGGTATTTCATCTGTGCGGCCCGCGTTTGGTGTTTCCCCTAGCCCTAGCCTGAGCTTCCTAGTAGGCCAGGTGGTACGAGTGACATTCTGAATTTTGCCTCTCTAGTTTAGAGTAAAATACGATATGGCCGTTGGCCGTGACCTGTGGACCCATTCCTCGTGCAGCTGTGATGCCGGTAATGTCGGTTCATGACGAAAATGTGACTACTTCAGCGTGCACAACGACGGCACAACAGCGTACAAGACGCGGAGTCGACAGTTGGAGTATCTTCCATGGAAAACTGACATGACTCACGTCACACACCAGGTGCATCGGCTCGAAAGTTGCAGGAGCATGGGACGTACGAACTCATCACTGATGGGGTTGGACCGGTGATAGCATACCTCCCATTTGTCACAGTGCGACGCACAGCCATACAACGAGGACATGACCCTGCTACTTTGCGTGTCACTGGAGGCACGAGGACAACGGGGCATCGTCACAACACAGCAGTCATTTCGTGATTCGGCCGAGTTCTGAGACATGGGGCATGGGGCCCCAGATTGTTTGCGAAATAAGCAACGGTTCGTGTCCTGGGTTAGCGCTTGGACGGCGTCTACCGCAACAACTGCGCCACAATCGCGCCGCAAGCTTAAGGCCAGCCCTTAAGCCTTCGAACTCAAGCATAAGAACATCCGAACGACCGTGCTTCACCCCGCTGGGCTTGATAAGCAGTGGGACACCGTCTGACCAATATCGTTATGCCGTCTGCCGAAGTCCCTGAACTCTGAAATATTCAGGACTCGTGGGAAGCCTGACTATCTCGTCTAGACTCATGTTGGTACATTACTTTTAGTGAAGCCCAGTGAGCTTCTCGAGATAGTTGCTCGGGTGTCCTTATGCGCATCTTATCTCGAGTCACCGTCAACCCTAGTCTTGGTCACACATTGCTGGTTGACCCGTATACCGCCGCGGTCTTTCGATGGCAAGTCGCAAAGCGGCCAATTGGCATAAACTGAGATTAAAGCTAAGAATTTTCTTTGTGCTAATGTAAGTACAAGAAATCTGAGTGGTCTGGGAAACCCTCGATGTGATCGGGTGATCACCAGTAATCGAACGACGGAAGGCCAACCCTTGTCTTCGAGGGTCACTACGCAGCTTGCTGGGTGTACTACAAAAGGAAGGAGCCGGTGCGCAGGGATGATGGACCGATCGTACCGGTACACCGGGTACAGCATAGCGTAGGGACTGGAAAACAGATGATATGAGCAACCAGAGAAATGGGCGGAGGCGCGAAGGACTTCTCAATGGGGGGATGATGGGTCCACTGTCCGAGGCAAGATCACGAAACCCAACCTGCAAGGGGTCGACGACGCGGCAAGCCAGCCTTGTAATTCGTCCATAGGAATGGCGCAGTAGAGTTTAACTTTTGTGGTGTATTGAGGGCCGAGAGGTGCTCCTGGTGCCGTGGTTTTTGCCCAATATACGCGAATAGGTGCGATGTGTCTGAGGGCGTATTCTGCATGCCTGGACCAGCGGATCGACGCAGAATAGCGGAGCCTATGGTAGGCATCAGTGTAATGCAATAGCGGGAAATAGCAGCGGTGGCTTGGCATTGGCAAGAATAGCAGGTGTTGCGCACAGCGAGGGGGTGCAGCGGTTCATAGCAGCGGAGAAGGGATCAAAGGGTGACGGAAGTTCAGGTCAGTGCGTGTTTACGACGCAACACACAAGGGGGGTCTACCCGTACCGTGCCATTCACCACGCTCGTCCTCGGTGAGTTTCCGAATCCTTCATTGCGCTTCAAGGTATCGAACCACCCTTACCTGTCAAGGCCCTGATGGAACAGAAGAGCTTGTCAGCTTCCTCCTGTTGCACTGCCCGGTCTTGCTCGGCCTGGGCGTTCCATACGGCTGCTCTGGTGACTGGGCCACACTGCTTTCATTTGACAACTGGCTGTTTCGTGGTGAGGTGCTAACCCCGGGTCGGGCGTTGATGCACGTCGATGACAGATCGCCGCGGGAAGTGCTACTCGAGGCCTTCGAAGCTCGGAAAAAACTGCCCAGGTAACTGAGGGTCGTCGAGGGTTCGCGGCATGCAAGCAATTAATGAGTTCGGTAATGAGTTGGGGTTCCGGGGCACCATTTTTAGCAAATAATCATATTACATCATAATAAAATGACTTTCACATAACTTTGTTCTCCGCTCTGAATCAGGAAAGTCCGCCCACATAAATAAGCCTACGGTGTTCCTCAATCGTTTCGCAAACAGAATCGATGCCAGAGGAGAGACCCCGTGGCTGCCACTCACCACTCGCACAAACCCCTCCGCATGCCTGTAGAGAAAGGATTCTTCACATGAATACTCCCATCGGATTTCGAATCGGGTACTCGACACCGATTCTTTTCCATCTAAACCGATACCGCGTCAGTTGACCCAGGGTGTCCTACACAGTTTGACGCGATTTGTCGCTTGGTCTGCACCCTCCTAGGGGTGTACATGAACAAGGACGTGCGGATCCAGACGCGCACATACCTTAATAGATTTCCCAGTCTTCGGCGCAGGGGAACGAACATGAGGTACCGTCTACCCTTGGTGTGAGGATATGACTTATCCACCCTTCAAACAGTGAGTTCTTCTCCATGTCCGCTCTATATCATTGTCAGGGAAATCGTCCAAACACAACAATAGACGATGATGCGATCAATCGGCTTTTGCGAGCTAAAAAAGATTTGCGGTGCGACAACATCTGGTGAAACGCATGTTACCGTAAGGAGGGCGCCTTCACAATTTGAACTTTGTTGTATGGATGTACCATGGAGACCTGGAGAGCCCCTTTAAATGGACCTCGAGTAGGGTCGTCCTCGAATCAACGTGGGCACGGCGGACAACACTACCGCATTTTGGCTGCCAGGGCGGTTAGGCTTCTAACGTTTGCCTGATGCCCTTAGGGTTGATTTCTGACGTTTTCACGCCACAGAGTCCGTCGTATTCTAATTACATCGCCCGACACCTCAACGCTGCACCTAAAAAATCGCATTCAATAGTCGAAATTCTACATGAATGGCCGGCTGATTGCGCCCTAGTAAGAGGCTGTGTGTTCCGCCCATTGTAAGTTATATGCCAAGAGACTAGTTGTTTCCCATGTGGTCACTTTTGATAGTTCTCGATGCGGCGTGTTCAAGCCGTTCTGTGGCCGCTGCAGTGGGTCGTCGAATTCCTTAGTAGCTGACTGCTCGGTGACCACATATTCTGGACAAGCTCACGGAAATATCGGACATTTGCTTATCTTGCAGCCTCTCATGCTCATGGCTCCCACCACTGACGTGTGCCGCCACGACGGTAAGACCTCTGTCGCTTTAAGTTAAACGAATTTCCCTCTGAGATCTACTTCAGGCACTGGGAGGCGCGGTCAACTCGGCCGAGATTAAGCTGTGCTGTATAGTTACGTCCTGCGGCGGACTTCGCGTGACTGCTCCGCTATCCTATAGTCCTCGGTGTCGGACCATCAGGTAACTGTACCCACGCGTATTCAAGAATAGGATCTGGTGACCTTCTAAATAAACTGAAAAGGGGTGGGTTTTCAAGTTCTCAGGCTCACAGCCGCAAGCTTCCCATTCTATTTCTATGAAGGGAGATCTATTCGTGATGTAATATGGACAGTTGGCTCATCCCAAACGCCGCGAATCCCCCAAGTGCATATCATTTTTCCTTCCTTGTATCTAAGATATGCCTCCGGTTCCCCACATGGTTGACGTACAGTCGGCGGTCCTCGCTCTGACAGCAGCTACAACAAATGTCTACTTAAGGATCCGCGAGGAGCGATGTGCTTTGTTTTTCCCCATACTTGGCCTCACGCCTTGATCTGCCCCACGCCACCCCGTTTGCCGCCATGTCCAGCGATGCTCTTGACGTTGCCGAGTATTACTTTCAATACAAACTGACAGTGTATGACAACCTTTTTGTCGGTATCGTATATGGTGAGGGACAAGAGACTCGCCGTCGCTACTCCAGCTTCTTAGCCGTTGCCTTGCAGGCGTCTATATCGTACTCTACGCTACTTCGGTTCACATTCTCCTGTGAGGTTCATTGGTGCTTTCGGAGAACGATGCACGCTGACAGCACTACGGCTTTCAGGGGCAAACCGGGTTTTACTTCGTCTCCGCCTAGAGTGTTCATGTTTGGAATCACGACTTTTATGTTCCTCCTGGGAATTATCGCATTGGTACTGGAGACAGCTCTCGGGTTTCAGCAAATGCAGTTATTCCTCGACCCCACGGCTGGCAATATATGGTCTTCGAATCGCACCAATGTCATCATTGCTGTAGGAGCAACTATTACACGCCTGATGGTGCGCCTGCACGATGCTTCCATTCCGTCTGCTTGACTCAACTAACTGGCATTCAGTATATTCTAAGCGATATTATCTGCGCCTGGCGTGCGGTGGTTCTCTGGAACAGAGACAAGCGCGTCATCGCCATTCTTCTATTCTTCATCCTTGGAACTACAGGTACAGAAAAGGGATCACTCGTAGTTGTCCTACAGTGCTCATCGGAAATTTTCGCTCGCAGCTGCTGCCGGATGTGACCTTGGTCTCGGCCTCGTACCCCTCTTCAGCCCATCTCACAGGAGTATTCAAGATGAAAGTAACGTGAAATTGGGGGAGCGTGCCCTGATCATGGTTGGTCCAACGCTGGCAACTAATCTACTTTCTACCGGGTTGATCGCCTGGAAGGCTTGGTGCGTTCCTCTCGCGTCCAATCTCTGACGACCGTCTCTGACCATGTCGCTGGCGTAGGCAACACCGCACCGTCGGTCAGGAAACACTTGGGCGAAGGAAGTGTATCTATGAGAGTGGAGAGAGTCTTCGCCTTGCTCATCGAATCCGGCTTTGTTTATTGCTGCCTTTGGGTACGTCCCACTTCCAGAGGCATCTATGCTCGCAGGAGGGTTCATTGTGTTATCGCAGATTTTATACCTGATCTCGGCGTTCCGAGTGATGCCCGAGCCAGGTTTCACCGTCATGGACGCTGTCTTGTTGTTTGCATCGGTGAGTTCTTACTACACACTCCCGGAGACTAATAACTAACTTGAATATAGGGTTTATATCCGACGCTCATAGTCATCCTCGTCTGCATGCAGAAGAGCCCAGTTGAACACTACTCGACCTACTCTACCGGCATGCAGTTCACGAGTGGACCAGCACTCGGACCGCCCAGGGCTGGCGGTATGCCACGACACGTGTACACGATTCGTCGCGAGTACGCGAGCGACTCCGATACGCAAGTTCCGTCCACAATGTTTATGAAGACCTCTGATGAGGAAAAGAGCCTGTAATGTTTGGTCTATGGGACGAAAAGTGCAGATGACTGTCGTCATCTTCCCGTTGAATTATACCGTATTCGCTGGTGACCTTCGATTTTGGATTATTTCTGCGATATCTCTTTACTGGTGTAGGCGTGTATGAAAAACAGATCAACGACATTGACGGCTAGATCTCGTGGGAGGGGAATTAAAGAATGTTGAACTCCTTTTTGCCTGTATTAGGCGGCCTTCAGCGCTTCAACAACTTCAGCTTGACATACGGTGGGGCCACATTCCCGTGCACGTGCCACAGCTTGAACGTAACAGCCCACGCCACTGGCACGTCTACCACAACCGGGGTGGGGCCTCTGGCGGAACGTGTAGCCGTGTAGTAGACGAAGCCCAAAGCTACAATACCGTACATGGCATCACTTGGAGCACAGGCCCCCCGAGTATCTTCAGGAACAAGGACGAAGATCGCGCCATTCGGTGGCACTCACCCTTTCTTGACGCGAGGCTCAAAAGGTGCAGAACAGCACGCAGCGTTGTAGACGACATTTCAGTCGGGCCACGCGGACATGGTGAGATAGGTTGAGAATCCTCCTGGTGGCGAACAAAACCCTACTCACTTCCACGCCGATCAGGGAGCCACTACATGCTGCAGGCAACTCCACGTCGCAGATCTATCTCAGGTCTTGATTCGTGTAGAGCAGGCCTTGCAAGACTGGTACATGTAGCTCTCAAATATGTCTATGAAAGAGACTAAATGGAATAGATACATGGTGAAGGAACAAATGACGAGCTGAGTTGACCGACAAGTAGGTCACCTGTTGGCGAGGGCGCGAGATCTTGACATCCTGCCGATGCACCCAAGGTGTCACTAGTAAAGAAATGTCGTGATGTGGGGTCATTCGAATCGAATTGGATCATACCCTATTCACGGTAGTCCAACTCCTAGACTCGGAAGAACGTCAGTCTTCCAGACAGACGATTCACTGTGACCAATGGACAGCATCCGTAGACATCGGCGAGATGCCCAGCCTCTCACGGATAGACCAAGGCGCATAGACCCACCTGTGTATATGTCATCCAAGCTGCGCTGATATCCCAAGTAGGATTATTGTGAGCCATATCGTGAAGCCTGTATTACATCGATATTAGCACGACTAGGACCCAGACTGGGAAGACCCCCGGTTGCAGCATTCTGGTCCGTTCTGGACCCAAACGCCCTTACTCGCCCTTAGTACTAGTAGTTAGTACTACTGGACCAGGCCGAGAGCCTGAGCTTGAGGTACGCGAAGGTACTAGTAGATCCGCCTGTAAGTTTCGTTTTCGCCGATAAAGTTTATCCATTCTGGTGCCACCATTCCTTGGGCTTGGCTCGGCCATCACGGTGCTCTGCATTTAGAAAACAATCTCTTTTGCTCCCAAAACGTTTTCCCACGGTCGTGGCGCTTGGTGGCCCTTTTTTACCTTTTGAACGTGACGGTGACTCCGACCACAAACGCGAGTTTGAAAAAGCGGGGCTACAGACAATCCTTGAGGACCAGGGCATAGGGCAGTGCTGCAAGTTGCACTTGGACACACATCATTCTGATGACGCTGGCATAGGAAACTCAGGCTCGTTCTTTCTCTGGCTCGTGGAACGAGTTGCCCGCACGCAAGAAACATGGGATTATGAATGTAAAGAGTCTGGCGGGAGTGATGGGTCAAGGTGAGCAGGATGAAGTGATAAAAATAAGATGCCAAAGTTTATCCTGAATTAGGCTGAGTCCATAACCTCGTCCGTCCGCGGCGATTGTCGGCTGAGGTCGAGTCCTCACCGCCCTCACAAGCCCGTATATGGTCGTATGTCTAAAGATGGTTCCGCGGAGTCCTTCGCAACTCATGCCACATCGACACATTGCACGAATCTTTTTACCCCAGCCATGACCACCATGCCCCCAAGTCCTTCCCCCTTCTCCCCCTCCGAGTCGCGTGTTAGCCTTAAATTTCACCGATGGCTGTCATTCCTTCATTCCAATGGCGCGCTAAAAACCGGATTCTTCTCCACCGCATTCATCCTCACCGGTTTGATTGCCTACGGAGCTTTCTTCTTCCCTCATGCCCCTTTACGCTTCGGTCCAGACACCGTCTCAGATGACCCATCTTCCCCTTCGCAGTCCTCGCCAATATCCGATGTCCTGACCCTCGAACAGATCAGAGACATCGTAGCTCCTACCCGAGGGTTTTTTTCCCGAGACTATAGCCTGAATCTCGGTTGGAACAACGTCAGTGTATCTCTTGGCACTATGTGTCAACTACGAGTGATCTGTTAACAGATGCGGTATATCAGAGGCTGCTCTCCTTCAGGCAGAACTGCTGAATCGTACCTTGGTTTTACCTTCGTTCGTCTATGCACGCGCGTGCGAGTACAACATGTGTGACGCTTTCCCTACCTTGCGTCAATGCTCTGATTCCTTTATGTTTCTGCAGCACCGTCTGTGCGGACTATGCGCCTATGGTCAATATGGATAGTGCTACGGGATTGGACCAATGGCACGTGCTCCCCGCAGATCAGCAAATAGGTTTTCGCATCCCTATCTCGGTTATAGTGAATATGACACATCTCCGTAATCGGCAACCGGTCATCACTGCCTCGGAATACCTGCGCCTGCACGGTCAAGATCCTGAAAGTGAGTCGAGCAGTGGGTTTTGGCCCCGCCAGTCGTATCACACTCACCCCAATATATTCGAGACGAACAAGACAAAGACACCGTCTCTATTCGTCATCGAGAACGACTGGTATGAGCCCAGAGGTTCCATTCGCGTCAACTACATTCCTGAGGCGATGAAGAGAAGGGGGAAGCTGGAACGCCACCCCGGACCAGACGACTACGGCGGTAGTACTAAATACTGGCCTCCTCTTGAACCCACGGAGCTTTCTAATGATTTGGCTGAAACCTTGCGATGGCAAAATTCCGCTATTGCCTGGTACATCGCCAAACACATTGTGAAATCGTCCGATCAGGGCAAGGGAGTGAATCTTGACGACGACGGAGAAATGGAGGATTTACTAAACGCACATGGTTTCGAGGTTCTGCACACTTTCCAGAACGTGTAGGTCCCATCGTTTCTCTTTGTCTATGGTTATCGAGTTAATCACCCCTCAAGTCTTCATGCAGACTTTGCTAAGACCATCATCAGTCATCTCAAGGAAGTTGTTCCATCGTTGTGTGGTGAAGTCGATATCAAACGATTCTTCAGGGGGCCATGCGTTTCACGGAGGAGCTGGGGCGTAATAGATATGCAAGCACTGTGATGCATTCACTCATCCCGCCACAGAAGATCTTCGACCTTGCCGAGGTTCTGTCCTCCCGTATGCGTCAACTCACCGAAGGCCGATCGTGGATGGGGGCACACATGCGACGCGGAGACTGTAAGTAACCTTCCTACCCACGCACTTCCTCAAGCAGAGCAGCCCTGACTCTATCGTAAAAAAAATAGTCTTACGAATGGGGTGGGTGATAGAATAGAATCCCGAGGCCCACGTCCGGCGCGTGAAGGAGCGCCTGCAGACAGGCCGCTTCATCCTTGCCGACCTCCATGATCACGGCCATCCGACGACGTGCGATATCGAGGGTGCCCAGCCAGATCCGGAGCAGGCAATCTTGCCGCCGCCGCGCGCCGAAGACCCTTTTTTCGTCGCGACAGACGAACGCGATCCGGAAGCGCTGCGCAAGATCGCCGGCGCCGGCGCGGTCTTCGCGTCCGACCTGCTCACAATGGAGGACCGTCGGGCGTTCGGCTGGCCGCTGATGTTCACGGACGTGATGGGCGTCCTCGAGCAGCAGGTGCTCGTCCGCGGCGGTTTTTTCTACGGACCCGGCTTGAGCTCGTTCGCGGGCTCGGTCGTGAATATGCGCGCGGCGCGCTGTGCAGACCCGCGGACCATGGTTCTGGATTGATTGATCGTCGATAGGTTTGGTGTTGTCCTCACACACGTGGCCTTGTCACTGCGGCGCGGGAGGGTCTTGAACGGGAGAGAACCCGCCGCAAGCCGACCTTGGCGTCTAGTGCGGCCAGCAAGGGACCGAAGGCCACGCATTTACAGTACGGCCAGCCGCATGCCGCCACGTTTCGTTATTTTCATCTCCTTGTTCTCATCTGGCATTTATTATCTTGTACTCTCGCTTTGAATATTCACTTATTTCCGTTGGGGAACAGGGATCACGGGGCAGTGTACCAATCGACAGACTACTTGCAAATGCCATGACCATAGGTTGTCGTTACTGATACAGTACAGCTAAGCTACTCGCGCCTTGCTCACTTAGATTACCGAACGCTCAACGTTCAACTCGCGCTCACCCGCGAGCAGTGCTACAGCTTCCGGGAAGCGGGGTGAGATGTCGGCCACAAACGGGACAGGGTGACTGGAAGTCGATACCGTACATTCGCAGTCAGCTCGGGAGGTCTGAGAACCACTGGCAGGGAATGTAGGGACACTCACATAAGGAGGCCGTCCTCTACCCATCCGTCCACATCAATCGGTATCACATTCCCGTGCTCGTCCTTCCCAGCTTCAATATTACAAGCCCAAAGCATCATCGCGATGTCGATGAAGAGCGAATTGTTCGCAACGTGCTTTCCTGGACAGACCCGTCTCCCAAATCCGTACGAAACATGTCCTTCCTCCTTTGTTTCAGGTGAGCACGGGGCGACCTCACCGTTGGCATCCAAAAACCTTGCCGGATTGAAGTGCGCGGCGTCTGCACCATAAATTGTGGGGTCGCGGTTGAGGTGCCAAATGTTGACTATCATGACGGTACCCTTTGGAATGAACATGCCATCATACCAGTCGTCCTTGGTCGAGAGATGTGGGGGGCCAGGAGGGTCCATGGGTCGCCGTCATAGCATTTACCTTGACCATGGCGCGGATGTGGGGTAGGTGCTGAAAATCAGAAAATTTTGGAATACGTGTTCGCCCAACCCCAGAGTCGAGCTCTGCTTGAGCACGTCTCTGTACGTCCGGATAGGATCTGCTACGGCCTTCTGGATGTTGAGAACAACTATATGTTGTCCTATTCCTTCCAAGTAGAAAACGTCGCCTAAACAGGGAATTAGAGAGGACCAGTGCCACACAACGACGGAGGGTAAAACATGTCATATTGTTGGTTCCACTTGACGAAAGTGAGCCATCGCCGACCACGCAATTGCAGTATATTTCCAAGGAGAGGAAGACCTCGTGGTCCCGGTGGAAGTTTTCGCCATGGGCTCTGAAAATCGCGTGCTGTCGAGAAAATGGCAAAGCCGATTACGGTCCAAGATGTGAGAATCAGGTGCAGCTCTGACGTTTCAATGACCCCGCAAAGGGACAGGTTATTGAGAGGCATGGCAAACGTGGTAACAGTTCAGCAGCGCTGTGCGCCCAAGTATGTGGGACTCTTATACTTTTATCAGGGACCATTTCCATCAGACTACGTATCAGAAAAACCAGTGCCTAACTTGAAAAGGACTGAGAGGCGAGGGATCCGTCGGACACTTTGAATTTCTCACCGACCTCTGGCTCATGATTTCAATACCATAAACATGATCGAATACAGTACATCGCGAAATTCCGGAAGAGGGTGTTATTCTGTACTGTGTCCTGCTGACACCTTTCCTAAAAGAGTCGTTGACCTCCTCATACAACTTCACTCAAGACTTCACTGAACTCGTTTTTGCTTGCGTCTTTGACTCACTACAGTGGTGAGGGGGCCATTGAGTAGTCGAGTCGAGGTGGACGGGTGATAAAATATATTTATGAGGTGTCTCCCGAGGAGGGAGTGAGCGAGCGTATCTTACATATTGTGTAAGCTAAGTTACTTCACGTACGTACGGAGACATCCAAATCTCGGGTTCAGCCGGTTGGTACTGACTGCCCTTCCAAACAAACAAGGGTCCGAGTCCAGTGGATGTGAGGGTGAGTGTAACAGTTGGACCAAGTAGGACGACTAAGTTATCTTGCGACTTTACGGCATGCCGCTGGCACATCACGGCACGTCTTGAAACCCCATTTATTGCGACCAAGCTTCTCACCTTAACAGTGGTGCACAGTAGCACCGCTCCTTACGCGCCTTACGCCTCGACCTCCTACCTAGCCAGCACCCTTTTGACGCACGGGGCAGTCCAGTCTTGCGTCGTTCGAAGATTCGTTCGGGGTTCGGATGTTCAAAGGCGATTGCCGACAACAAGCAAGGCGTTGTCGATGCGGGATGTTCGTGAAGCCAAGAATGTGTATACGAGAAGCTACTGCACTCGAATAGAATACGATACTACGAGAGTCGAGTCATTTAGTCAACGAGTCATACGCCTCCGAGTCATACAGTACGTCGAGTCAACAGTTTGCGAAGGCGAAGAGAGGAAACGAGGCATACAAAGTTCAGCAGGCATTTCTACTGTGACTATGCTCAAATGCCCTGACTATTGGTTAACTCTCTCAGGTACTCCCGTCTTGATTACCGAACCCTCAACTCGCGCTCACCCGCGAGCAATGCGACAGCTTCCGGGAAGCGAGGTGTGATGTCGGCCTTGAACGGGCCAGGACGACTGTTGGAAGCAGATGCACTCTTAGTCAGCGCGTTCCGAGAACAGGGGAACGTGAAGTCACTCACATATGAATTCCGTCTACATATCTGTCCACGTCAATCGGGATCACATTCCCGTGCTCGTCCTTCCCAGGTCCGATGTTACACGCCCAAAGCACCATCGCCATCTCAATGAAGAACGAATTGTTCGCGACGAGCCTTCCTGGACAGACCCGTCGCCCGAATCCGTACGTAACATGACCTTCCTCCTTTGTTTCAGGTGGACACGGGGCGAGCTCGCCGTTGGCATCCAAAAACCTTGCCGGATTGAAGTGTGTCGCGTCTGCGCCATAAATTGCGGGGTCGCGGTTGAGGTGCCAAACGTTGGCTATCACCATGGTACCCTTTGGAATGAACATGCCATCATACCAGTCGTCCTCGGTCGAGCAGTGCGGGAAGCCAAGACGGGCCATAGGTCGCCATCGCAGCATTTCCTTGACCATGGCACGGATGTAGGGTAGACGCTGGAAGTCAGAAAATGTTGGAATACGTGTTCGCCCAACTACGGCGTCGAGCTCTGCTTGAGCACGTTTCTGTACGTCCGGATAGGTGACCATTGCGAGCATCCACCATGCCATGGATGCGGCCGATGTGTCCGAACCTCCCGTGCTGATACTCACTATAAGCAACAGAGAGCTAATCTCGGAGAGAGTGCATGCACGTACTATGCCATTCCAGCGAGCCAAGCAGCCTCGCGTTCGGACATCCCATACCGGTCAGCATCCTTAATCCAAGTCCCTGCGAGACTTGGGCTTTCTATGCCTTTCAACTGACATGGAATTAGCCATGATGTCGGCGTCATGATGATCAGAACGGACCGGCTTTTTGCGGACATCGTTGAATCGGTCCACAAATATCGCAGAATAGTGCTCGTGCCAATACTCTGCGTCGCGCTTCCATTTGGCGAATCTACGACGTGGAGTTAAAAGATCGGTTCTTGGCCTATCTAGGAAATACACTACCTGCTTGGAATGTGCATCATCCACGAGAAGAGCTCCACAAAGTGTGCACCGGGATGAGTTGCATGCGTCATATGTGTGATAAAGCCGTCAATGGCCTTGACACCCGGATCCTGCTCGGAGACAACCGGTGGGGTATCATATGTGATAGCCATGGCGAGAGACGCAGTCGTTCGACGAATGTGTTGGTCCCACCTCGCGGGTTGAGCGAGGAGCCCAGAGGTGAGCAGAATGGCTTCATTAAGTTGTGGGACCTCGAAGGACTTGTTGAGACCTTCATGGATAGCTTTGCGCATTCTAGCCCACCTATACGATCGTCAGGAAAAAAATTGATAATGATCAAAAATCGACACACAATGGCCCGCAAGTCTGAAGTGGGATGGCCAAGCTACCGCAGAGAATTTCCCCGCCGACGATGTTGCGCGGGCGGTCAGAGTAGATCGCGGCACGGCGGTCCAACAGGTCTGCTGCGGCCTTCTGGGTGTTGAGAACGATCATATGTTGTCCCATTGCATTCAAGTAGAAAACGTCGCCTAAACAGGGAATTAGAGAGGACCACACAGCGACGGAGGGCAAAACGTGACCGACCGAATTGTTGACTCCACTCGACAAAAGTGAGCCATCTCGGACCACTCAACTGCAGGGCGTTTCCAAGGAGAGGAAGACCTCGTGGTCCTGGTGGAAGTTTCCGCCATGGGCTTTGGAAATAACGTGCTGTAGAGAAGATAGCAAAGCCGACTGCGGTCCAAAATGTGAGGGCCTGCTGCTGTGAGATCTCAGTGACCCAAAGGGACAGGTTGTCGAAGGTGATAGCCATGAAAGACGTGGCAACAACTCAGCAACAGTTCTTATACTTTGATTTCTTCTGCCATCACCTTACGGGATGGCACGCGGCGATTGATTTAATTTGATTTAGCCGCCGGGGACCACATCAAGACACAAAGCTGGCCACATGTCAACCTTATCCCCGAGCCATTGACAGGTCAATTGAACTATCATAGCGGTTTTGGCTGGTCCGAGGCGATGCTAACTTACTAGAGCGTTGTCTTTCAGGCGAGGCGACACGTGCTCATTCCATTCCTCTCTCGTGCCGCCACCTCTCCACCCTTTTGCCATGGGATCGTTGATGAGGACCGCTGTAGTCGTCAGCGATCATCTGGACGGGTCCCATCTACCTGGTCTGAATCGCGACCCTGCCTCGGCACTCCGTTCGACGTCATGATTTATTATCAAATTACAGCCGACTGCAGTCAGCTGACAACTCATAATGCAATACAGTACTCCCTTCGGCGCTAACTTACCCTCCGTGCGGCGCGTCGCCCTTCTTCATCCGGCGCTGCACGGACCGTCGTAGAAGCAAAGCTGCGACTCGCAAAGAGGGGCCCTAGATAGCGTCAAGTGGAAAACGTAGAATTTAGAACAGCGTACATATTATGGAGAGGCAAACTATAGAGAGAGAAGTGGGGCTGCATTACAGTATTTCAAACGGGGGTAGTACGACCTCATCGAACAAGTCATCGAAAGCTTTTTTTAAAACGTGCTTAGGCGTACAGAACGACAATTTTGGGGGGCTTTTTGTTCTTCTACGTGTGGCCAGAGCGAAGAATGAGTTCTTGCCTTCTGACTGGTCTGCTTCGCGTTCCCTCAAGGTCTGCCAGTAGTCAAAGGAGAGAGCTCCTTCGGTACGGTCCTCCGTGCCTGTTTGATTTTTGCGATGCGCGGTGACTGTTACTTTGTCGTTTCTTCAGAGTTGGCTCCTTTAGTTTGTTTTCGACGTATCTTATGTTGTCAACAACTGCGCATGTGATCGAGTTCGTCTCGTTCGGAAAGACGTGGTTTCCTAATCTGTGGAGAAGGCTAGTGAAAGAGACTACAAGTTAAGGGTGTGGTCCGTGAGAACAATGCCTGTCCTGGGCATCATCGGACGGAGGACACGGAACGCGCAACTGCAACGTTCGTACCATGTGGGTAATGTGCTGGGATTAGCGCAGTAGTTGAACCTTGAACCCTGAACGATGATGCAAAGGAGATGCAAGATGATGTTGCAGGATTTCACGGGCTCGGTGGGGCGGCAATACTAGGCTAGAGCAGTGACACAGAAGCAAAGCGCAGCAGACATAAGTTACATGTGATACTGCGTATCGGAGCCTAAGCAAGACGAAGCTGTAAGGTGACATGGAGGTCTTGATGGACGCTGCAGGATTTTTCACGGGCCCGATGGGCGGCGATGGGGCACTGGCAGCGGGACAGAGGAAGCAATGTGCGGCAGAGCATAAGTCACATGTGATACTGATTATTACTGAATGTCGGAGCCTAAGCAAGATGAAGATGTAGATGACATGCAAAGGAGAAAAATACTCCGAGAACACATCAGTCCGTTTCAAAATGCCAGCCAATGAACAGGCCGATGAGAGCACTGAAACCGAGGAAAGAGAACACAGTAAGCGTATATCACGTGAAATTTTCGCTTCCAGCTGGCTGAAAAATGCAAAAAGGAATGGGGTACGCTAAGGTGCACGCTTAGATGGACGCCTCCGGTGGGGAAAGGAAAAGGGAGGCTTGCATGCGAGCCTAGACAAAGTGGGATACGTACAAGGCAAAACGCGCGATGGTCGACCCAAGAAGAGTTTCAGTAAAAGCCGTCAGATCCGCGGAACACATCTTCTCCACTGTCCGCGGTACAACCAATAATCTCATTCGCCATCTTCAGCACGGCGTGGAACCCCGTCCACCCCCTTCTCCACTACCCCCGCTTCTTCTCCACCCGGGGAGGAGCTACGTAAGTTCCTCCAATACACGCGCGCCTTCTCAAAACCCGAATCTAGTCCGCCGCTTGTACGTGCACCTGACTGGGTCCTGTGAAACGAAGGGTTTGCTTCCATTTTTTGGATCCCACTTTTTTGCTTCTCGATTCCGCTTTGATCGAACTAACCACCTTGAGTGCATAACACGCACATACAAACATTTGCCTCGGGTTGTCCTTACGACCGCTCTTCTTTACTTCTCCTGACTCGTTTTTCCCACGTTCTCGCCTCTCGCTCAGGGCCACCTCTTAGGATTAACGTGTAGTGTTCTCATAGCTGCAGCTGGTCTGTGTCTCGGACATGCACCCCAGTAATAAAGATGGATCCAAAAAAAAAAAGTCATTGAAGGGTTTCCTCTTAGCATCGATGAGCCGGTATGTATTCCTTCAACGGTGCTGTCTTAAAGCTACTTGCGCCCGTACTCGGCTTGCCAGGTTGTGCGGATTTGTTTGTCTCCTTCCACCGCGGTGCACGATCGGAAGCCATCAGAGGGAACGGCATATGGTCGCAACGAAAATTTCGTATTACAAAGAGTCGAAAGAGTCGGGCATCGATGTTGGATTTCGTCTACATCACCTACTACAGTAATGCTGGTCGACCTTCCGACCACCTTGGATGCATATGGAGCTGGCTTCTCCAAGAGGCCTACTCATCAAGGATAGCGAACTCAGGCCTAACAATACTGTCTATGTGCTTGTTGGCAAGCCAGATCCGATCTGGGCAGTATTTATCTGGAGGTGGAGGCCGAAAGCAAACGCGCACTTTTAGTAACGCATGGACAAGCGTATGGATGCCGAGCGACGGTCTGATTTTCAAAGGCAGGCCTAGTGTTTCTCCGTCTGGGTCTCTCTCGCACAATATCTGACAGATATTGATAGTAGAGTGCGGACAACTCGTTGGGAAGGGTACACCAAGTCACCACTGGCGAAGGTTATTCCGAGGAGATGGTCCCGAAATGTTGTTACAGATAGGAAAGAGTTGGTTCTGGGAGACATCTTGCACTCGTCGAGGATCAGCGTGTGTCACGCAAATCATCTAGTAGCCACGAGCGACAAGGTGTGCCCGAGATTCACTACAATGTGAATTCTCGTTCTCATCCGAGTCAAGGCTCCACGTGCGCCTGACAAACACGCCGCGGATGCTTCCAGCCAGACTGCCAGAGGTTCGATGTCTCTCCTGCGACCAATCCGACGCGTGCATCTTCCTTCGTATATGTCACGGTCGGGCCCAGGACGCTAATCCGGAAGACCCACCAGTCCACCGTGACGGTGTAGACTCGGACATTCAATGCCTTCCCCGAACCCAGGTACACCCAGAGCCATTGGCCCCTGTGCCACCAAACCAACACACACTATCGCCGTCACTGTACGAAGTCCGTCTGTCCCTATGTCATCAGTTTCCCTGACGTCGCCGACCCATGCGCACGGATCACGGATCACTGCAGCCCCCCACACTATGCTCTAGTCTTCGTCTCTTCTACCAGTTCATCATAGCAAACCCCCAGCTACCCAGGAACTGCGGAAAAAACGTGTCACCACCCCGGGCTCTCCAATTGGATCTCCCACTCCTTACTCAACTCTCGCCATCTCTCGCAGCCACCTTATACAACTAATATCGGTGCTTATACCACGGCACTACCACCCAGCCTGGTCACCTCAGTGTACAGTATTTTTTATAGCGCTGGTGAGCTCGGGGAGTCATCACTGACTTCCCTGCCCCGGGTCTTGGAGGGCCGGAGGGTTGTGTAGTAGCGTAAGTCTCGAGACATGCGCGGATATGCCAAATTTTCGCTTCCCCAGTGCGTCACATCCACGGGCTCGGTGAATCAGGTGGTCCCAAACTCTAATTTTGAGCATCGTCTGTCCCTTTCGAGAGCGTAACTCATATTCGATCGCTTGCAGTGTGTTGGCAACGTGTACAGCTACCACCTTCCCTGTTAGTACTTTCACATTTACGCTCAGCTAAACCACACCCTTTGTACTGACACTACATCGACACTCCGACCAAATTATTTGATGATCTCACTCGGGGAGGGAGACCATGCAGTGGCATGCACGCACAATGCGGACAAGCCTTCGTGGGCGCTAATTACCTCCGTCACCTTATCGGTACATTCCGAACCACCCCGCGTTGAATGAAAGTGAACTTACAGTCAGTGGTCACTCCTAAGCGCTGAGGCTCTCAGCCTGAGGGTATCGAGTTTGATCCGCGCATCAAGATTACTGCCCATTACTACAGCAGGTTGGGGAATTAGGCGCTAAGACGTAAACCTGGAGTCGGTCCAGATGGCATGGGCCACTCGAGGACAAGCACACGACCGTCTCCGAACATCACTCCATCGGGCCCCCCTTCTGGTCGCCGGAAATATGGGCTGGCTATTTCGTAATGAGTATCCTAAATTCTACTGAAGAAAGGAGGAATACGTCAGGAAAGGCGATCACAGTGTCAGTGTGCGTCGCTACAGCCGGTGATTGAGGGTCTCTCATAATTACTAGTTGTGAAGGGCGTGAAGTACCTCCGAGTCACAAGCTCACTCGTCCGCTGCTCCACATGAATAGAACACGCAGTTATGTGCCCACTGATACTAATGCTCTGATCCGCAGCACAGCAGAGAGCATGCACTTGTAAGAAAGACAGGAAATTGGGACAGCGAGGCGCTGATGGGAAACAAGATAGAATACAGTACATGCAAGAGCATATGAGTAATTTCTGTCGTGGGTGCCATTTCATGGAAGGCTAGTTGACAATCAACTCAAGAAATCGACTCACGACCTGTAGTGACATCATTGACACATCAGATGGCAACCTCAGTTTACCATGCGGCGTCGTTTATTGAGGGCGATGTTCAATTGAACCTGGTACATGCCAGACAAACAACGTTTCTATCACCTGTTTCAGGGCATCGCCTCATTTTCACCCCAGTGGTTGAGGCCGCCACAAATCCCCGTGGGCCGGGGCACGCAGCTTCAATTGCTCGAGGGTCCAAAAAGTTTTTCTCTTGCGACACAGAATATTATTAGGGCTCTGTGAGACGATAGGACCTGCACAACTTCATTAGGATTATTTTTCGGCTAATCCGATGTTTCGCTGGGTGCCACAGGACAAGGCGTGGACGGCATATGAGTTATGTGAAGGCGACGGCGCACCAAAACACCCTTTCCTTCTCACATGCATGGGAGCTACTCACAGCTGTTTGACAGCAACAAGCTTGGCAACAAGGTATGAATTTGGCAACGAAATTGCAGGTCGGCTCATTTGCAACGTAATACAATTTGAAACGCCATCGGACCATGTAGCCATCTCGGCTCAATTACGGAGTACCAACCAGGTGGCTTTCATGGAGAAGCGACGGTGGCCGATATCTTCTGAAATGAAATCCCTACAGGCAACGTTCCGGGGTAAAGTGCTGGAAATAGCCGAGTCAGCGGAGGTGTGATGTGACGCGTGACGCGTGACGCCTTGTCATCGCCGGATGCCATCAGACGGGCAAGAAGGAAAAACTTGAATCCACTTAAAATATTTTCTCTTGGAGCAATGTGTACAGCGTGTACGACTCCCTAGGACACCTACTTATTGTCTATGGCGACTCGGGCTCTGGTCGACCCATCTCCCCCACCGGCCTCAGTGTCACTACTTTTGAGTTGCATTTCTCGAATATCTGTTTTTATGGCTGTCATGTCCCCCAAGAATCACTTCGACAAACTTTCATTTCTCAAGTATATGAAGAACATTGGCAGGGCTTATCGAAAGCAGGCAACGGAGCTAATTTCGATTTGCCGATTTTTTGTCCAAGTAGGAGAGAGAGGCGTCCGCCAGGATGCATATCTAAGAAAGTGATAACCTAGAATGTGTTTAACCTTATATCTTGTTCTAACTCCTTCGAAAGGGTTTTAGAAATTGCTGACGATGCACTGAGGGCAGTCACAGACACAAATAATAAGACATCTGAGGGAACGGACCAGAAATTTGAGGGTGCTATCATTGCGCTGAGTGCTTATGAGCAGAAGTACCATGAAAAGTAGCCTGACATTATGGTGTTTGAGGCTTGGTCACTGACTCTTACATTGACGTAGACAACGAGGTCTCGCCCAAATTGCCGAAAGAATGAAATCCGCAAAGGAAAAAGATCGATCTTCGTCAAACATCTTAAACAGGTTATTTAAACAGAGATCCAAAGAGAAGGTGAGGTCGCACCAGTTTTATTACACTCATACCGACACCAGTCCCAGCCCGAGCCGGTCGAAACACCAACGGAAGTGGTCCAGTTTCTTCTCTCTGGCTCCCTCCCTGACAAAGATCCCGAAGTCGTTAAACGTGAGCGTCGACACGCTTACTCCATTCCTCGTAATCTCACGGATGTGGCAGAGGTACTTTGTAGAAAATCAAATATTGAAGAAGTCCTTTGGAACTTCAGCCGCCTCAAGGACAAGCAACGCATCACGCTCAAGCAAAACCCTCACTTCTACAGGGGTCTCCCCAGTTTGGGAAGCGCGTATGGCGACTACTTTACAACCGACCCGATCTACGATTCTTGGGATTCAACCGATGAGATCCGGGTTCTCACTGATGAGCGAAGCCGTGTTTTTCTCGAGACGGACAAAGTGAAACGGGCATTTGGCAACTTCTGGATGCCAGACAAGGCTATTATTTTTAAGGGTCCGTGCGTCGTTTCTTCTGCATCGTTTCCAGATTCCGACGCAATATGATGTCCCGTTAGACGTCGACGGAAGACTAGAGGGAGAAGGCATCATCGCAAAAGACATCCAGAGCATACCCAACTTATGGCGTCGCGAGGAGCCTACTCCTCGGGTGATAGGACCTACAATCGGTCCAGCGATTCCTGGCGACCTTCCACCTGAAGAGTGGAAACAATTGCTCCGCAATGCATTGAAATACCCCAATATCAGCATACGCATCAGCACCAAGGCCACGCCTCCCCAGTCTCAAGACGATTGGGTAATCCGTATATCATCCGCACCTCCACCGTACTAACCAGAGCGCAGGTCCTATCCCCTCCAGGCTCTCCTACCATTCCTACTCCCGGTTCACAAGCCCGCTCTTTCTCAACAACGCAAACAAGGTCAACGGGCACTTCTTCTGGGGCAATAACGTCTCCCCAACTTACAGCACCACGGATCCCAGAGCCATCTCATAGGTCACTGTCCGCTGCAAGTTTTGAAACCGCACGGTCCACAATCTTTCCAGACCCTCAGACCCCTCAGACCGTGACACCGCCCCCTTCCGCTCCACCATCCACACCGAGTCCTCAGAAGCCGTCGGCGGCGGTACCACCATCTCCAGAAAGACCTATACCTATCCCCCAGAATCCACCACCTCAAGCAAGTCCCTTATCAAACGTCGTACCTCTGAAGCCGGAGCCTCCACTGCAGAAAACTACTCCGACAACAGCGACGTTAATGATCTCGAGAACGCTCACCGCGGGCGGTGTATTCACATCCCCTCCGAGCATAACTCTCATTCCCTCGACAGACAACCTAGCACCCTCCTTAGGACTTCGCGATGGTACCCAGGTCGGAAACCGCACAAGTATCCTTGCCTCCGTGACTGTGACCACCAAAGCTCAAGCCTCCAGCCCACTGGCGAGACAGCAAGCCGAAAGCGCAGCTATTCCTGTCAAAGATCCAGCGCCCCAGGGGAAGAAAAAGAATTGGTTTCAGAAACACGTTTGGGACTATAGCAAGGGCAAGTAATGGTACGTTCATTATGGCTATGATTCTACTACCTTCCACCGTATCTATCGGTCGCGGGCGAGAACCTTATTCTTACTATACTTTAAATCTTATAACTACGCTTTCAATTTAATATTCAATCACTTAATGGTGTGGACTCGATATGCTCTACGAGGGTCCGCAAGAGGTACGTTCGGTATGTACGAAGCTATCGTGGATCAGAGGATGGAGGTCCAGAAACGCGGATCGGCGGAGACTCGCAGAACGAGACTGGTATTGGCTATTCCTCTGAAGACTTTGCTCAGTAGGGAGCCAGCATCATGAAGGTTGAGGGGATGGGACCCGACTTGAAGCAGAGCCAGAATACATGCTGGTCACATATATTCCATGTACTCTACAAATTTATTATGGTCATGGGTCAAGCACTGTATGTGTTTAAAAGACGCAGTAGTTCCCAGCGTTCGTTTGTTCGTTCCACTAAGGCGGAACGCCGCCAGTCTACCCGGGTATGCGTGGCTGAAGAGACCACGCAGATCTTCGAAACTATATCGGGACGCCTTAAGCTAGCTGTCATAACTCTAGGTCGACAAGAACCCTCGTAAGGGTCCTACGGCACCCCGTGTGCATTAGATAGATCACCATGCGTCCTGCGTCAAGCATCAGACAAATTCGAAGCGACAGGTCATCGTTGTCTCCGAACATGGTGACTCGGACGGAGACTCTCTGTGTGGCTGGTGAAGCCGGTGAAGTGTGACGTGTGGTATGAGGTTCTGGGCCATACGCCACATCCGGGGCGAGCCGGTGAGCGGGATCGTAGAGGCATTTTTCCAATATTTGATGAACGCAGACATGTGCCCTGCCCACAATGCATAGGAGATGCCAGGTCAAAAGAATAGGGGTGACAGAAAGCGGGCACGACAGGCGGATAACGAATGGGCTCGCGTAATTTACCGCCAAGATAACACGCCGTCTGTAAGTGAGGACGTGTCGCGATATATAAGTACCGATGAGCGTATAACGATGGCCATGAGACACTCACGAGATGAGATGAATGGCGGCGGGGACGAGAATGGCTTTTGGCCTCATATCCCCAAAACGTTTATCAAAGATTTCATGGTTCTCTTCCATCGTCAGAGCGGCGCTGTCGTGAAGTGCGCGCAAGCTAAGGGCAAGGACCATCTTCATGGAGTCAAGGAAGGCCGTGCGAGTTCGAAACACGCACGGCGTTCCTTGACTTCATCAATTGCACATGTGATTGCACGCCGCTTCAATTAGACGCGCCGTCTTACTTCGTCCTTTATCTTTGTACGGAAGGTGCAATCCAAGACCGAGGCACTTGCCGAGGCCTACATAATTGATGCTTCGGACGAGGGTGGATATGCAACTGGTGGAGCTTGTGATGCGTGAGAAGAGGACGTGCTGCGATCGCTGGGCATGTCTTTCAGCCATTGTAATAGCACGTCCTTCATCGTACCTGGACAGCTCATACTTCTTCAGAATCTCCTTACCTTACTAAACTCTGCTCCCGAGAGGGCGGCACCTATGATGCCATTTGCTATCCACATACGTCGCGATCGAGCGATGACGTAGTATTTTCGTCGCGCCTCGCATGCCCTCTAATCACGATGTGCTCACAACGCCCCATCTGAACGTTCTGAATCTCGACGCAAGTTTGACAGCGAGTGAGCTTCTCCAAAAAGGGCGAGACGTTTCGTACGTACCCCTCGTACTTTCCATTGTGTTTCCTAGACACCGTGCAGATGGAAGTGGGGATGTAGCAACATTACGGGAAAAATAGACGAGGTCGTCACTGAGGGTCGGGCCCAGGTTGAAAGCAGAAAGGTACGTAACTTCATATACGTGGGTGGTTCAAATGCCGATGTTGTGTCTCTTTGATCAGGGCAACACGATTACACGCAACGCCCGCGAGGGAGACCCGCACGCAAAGGGGTACGTCTGTATCAAATATCTATTCTCATAATAATCTGATTGGGTATCAGAATGACGTTGTCTAACTCACGAGCTAAACGAGGTAAAGTCAGGGGAGCTGGAGGGTTGAACGTTGAACGTTGGACTTGGAGGGCCTGAGGCAAAGGGTGTGACACCATTCGCGCAGACAGTTTCAGATCGAATATTTCTTGTCAAATGCGAATGCAAAGACTAGGGGAAATGACGAGAGGAGGATCAAAAAAAAAATGACGAGAGGAGTAAAGGATCGGCTTATCATCCATCGAGTCGGGATTCTGGCCTCTACCCTCAGACGACGCTTCACAGTTTTCACTTGGTGCTGAATACAGGGCATAACCGCCAGAGTGCTGCAGAAAGGGGGAGGTAGTGTCCAGGCAGCGCTGACCGATGCCAAGAATGTGCAAAAAGCGAGTCAGACCCACGTGACATTTTCCCACACTCACTTTCCTTTTCATCATCACGACCTTTGGCACAATGTGTTCGAGGGGGTGACTTTGAGATGGACTCCAGATGGGGAGACTTGGATGGCGCATACGAGCCATAGTTTTGAGGCAGCTGGTGACTACAATTCGACGCGACCGCTTTTGCTTTCTTCAAGTTATGGAGATCCGGCTGTCCTGTAGGCCCTTTCTTCGAGGGGACTCGGACGCCTTCCCTCACTGGCCCCGATCAAAATTCCTCACACGTGTGACCCCCTACCGATTGGTTTTGTCATCCCGTTCAAACGCACGAAAAATACAATAGAAAATCTTCTGTTTTTTTTTTGACTCTACCCCTCGTATTTGCTCAAGGACAGGACACACACGCGGATCGTTGCGGAATGGGCCTCACCGCATTCTTAAAGAACCACGCTGGCTCCAACATTTCATTTTATTAGGGTGATAGTACTTGACTTGTCCTTCAAGTGACCGCGCGGCTTCACACGATGTGCAGTCTCCGCGGGGGATCGTACGAGGATCGTGATCCCCGAGCCTTCGTAGAATGAGTGTATCGCATTTACTGTAATTGGGGAAAAAATCTCATATTGTGGTGACATACAGGGCACTTGAATGGAAGAAAAGGTGCACTCTGCGGCTTTTCCAGACCGTGGGTATCAACCGGCGGTCACACAACTCCGAGTCCACCTCAGGAATAGCTTAAGCACACTGCAACAGATTCGTGAAGACATAGAATTTTGCCCTGGGAACGTTCTGAACTGTCGCGATCGATTCTTTTTGGGTATACGTGCAGACATAAGAACAGAGACGGGCATATTAGTTTTGGTCGTATGGACAAGGAAAGCAGCCTTCGGTAGACGACCGGTCGAGACTGGGTACACTGATGCCGCGGAACCGACTCGGATTATTTTTAATCACGCCACAAAACGCCACGAGCTAGTTCTCCACCCACGAAAAAGGTACAAGTATCGGCTCGTAGATCAAGCCTTGACATGCTTGACAGCTTCACAGACGCCAAGTGATGTAGTGCTGTACGTAGACGCCAGGTGTACTAAGATGCGCCAAAACACCATGAAACGCCACAATTATCCCAGCGCGCTTAACAAGAGTTTGTTCGAAATGATGGATTGTTCCGGAGCAGCGTTTGCTACCAGCGCGCCTGGACGTCTCTGGTTTAGCGGCGATACATCATTCTTCAGGAGAGGGAGCCACTTACTCGTCTCCCTGAGACCTATTGAGAGTAACTTACTCTCGTTGGTTCTCTTCCAGTCTTTGATACACGCGTCTCCAGTCGACGCACTGGTTGGTCTCAGCGCGAACTTCGGCTTCGAGCTCCCGTCCCAGCACGGGGTCCACTGCGAGGTCCGTGCGGCAGAGAACCATCTGCCGCATATAGTTGAGACAGTGCCGGCTTAGCTTGCTCTCCTCCTGCGGAAGCGCCTCGATGATGTCGCGCCTGATCACGTCTAAACAACGTAGCTGGTGGAATAGGGAGATGCTGAATGGTCGGCGCTGTGGACCCAGATAGAGCGTTCCGTTGTTCGGGGCGAGTGCTGCCCATTCGGCATCGGCGTCGTACCCGGAGAGCTGATAGTGTTTCGTGGGCTCGATGTTCATTAGGACGGGTGGAAGAATGCCGATGTCCCAGACACGAGGGTAGTCGGTGCCGACGTAAGCTACGCCGGCCCCAGTGTAAGCAAACGCGTCGAGGGAGAGGGAAAAAGCTTACAGTGACTGGGTGACGGGAATCCTGATCGAAGAAGGCAGATACACCCGAGCTTGACAAGTAGGCATAGCAAAACCAGAGCGATGTACTTCGTTCCGGGATGCATGATGATCTCTAGAGAGCGGGTCGGTCACTCGGGGGGCTAGATCAAGTTGACGGGCGGGAAGGAAGAATGACGGTAAGAGAAGGCCAGTCTTGAAAGAGCACGAGGACGAAGGGGAGTCGCGATGCCTGAGTCCATGAGATGAAGCTTGAACAGGCCTGAGACTCGGATACGGAGGTGACCGGTCACCTGGTCGGTCCATGGCCCCGCAAACGCCGGGAGTCGCATGGTCATCATCAATTTAGAAAGCGATACTTCTTCTTCCTGATGATAACAGGGTTGGAAGCGGTGAGTTCCACGCCCCCAACCGAAGGAGAGTGCGTCAAATAGATCCCACGCGGCTCCTTCGGTACGCCCAGAAGCAGCTCGATGTATACAACGTATCGAAAGCGTGTCGTTCGTCGGACTCGTCTCCGCTCTCAGCATCGCGTCCATAATTTCGACCCATACGGCGTTCACATTCGTCAAGAAAGTCCAATTTGAAACCGACATCACGAAAATACAGTCAGTTGCCCTTGATACCTCCAGATCTGCCGAGGCTGACAAGCGTGAAGACCTGTTAGGTGACGATTGGTCGCCGTTTTTCCTCTTGACTCTGTGGCGGGAGGTAGAAATGGTGGTGGAGGAGAGTGTGCACTACGCAACAGGCAGTGGGGCGGAGGACGAGTGGTGGATTCGGCTTCGACGGCGCGGGATGCATTGGCGCCGACAACCGGACGTTCGCGGTGCTCTACCACTGGCACCAAGAGCACTGTTTGCTCTACTCGCACAAACAATCCCCGCACCACTGGCACTGCCTTAGTTACCTGCGCAATCAGGCGCTGTGCCACCCGACCTCACGCTCGAGCCAGGAGACCTCGCGAGGCGCGACTTGAAGGTGGATTGCGTTGGGCAGACACACGTGTCGCGATTTCGCGGGACTACACTGCAAGGAACTGGTATTATTTCCTGAAGGAGACCCGTCTGTTTAGTAAGTCTCCTTACCGTCGCATCATCAGACGATGCTTAATTGTGGTTGTACTCTGCGTGTACTAGCGATCCCCAGGCCTCGACTTTGATTAAACCATGACATCGCCTCATCGTCTACCGCTCTTCCCCTCACCACCATTCGTGACGGCGGCATCTGGCAAAATTTCGGTTTGCACAACTCGTCTAAACGTTTTCTAATGAATCTATTTAGCTATGATCAGATCCCACGTGAACCGAGTGATCAGCATGCACACCATGCTGAGCCACGATCTTGGCATGTAGAACGGGAATGAATCAGAGTAGTGCCAGTCCTTAGACAGACCCAAGATGGGGGCTGTGCCAGTGTGAGGCGTGATAGTTGTCTGCTGTACTCGGAGGGGGTATTGGCCCGAGTACGCACCCTGGTGGGAATGTTGATCATGAGGCGGTCCCACTTGCAGTTTTCATGCAAGGTGATGGGGATAGGGGTGGGATCATGGGAGGCCGTGTCACGGTGTACGTCCTCCAGTCACGGACCGTGATCGATGTAAGTGGCGGCTCGCTCAAGCAAGCCAGCGACTCAGTTGACCCTTGTGATGACCAAACGTCTCTCCAATTTGATATTCCTACTCTCGAAGGATTATGCGAGCACGTTCGTTTCAAGTTAAACAACAACGGTGCCACCGAGGAAAACTTTCATTATATGTCAGTATACTGGAAGACCCACGAGGCATACGAACGGTTCGGCAGCATCGACAATTTTGTCGACGGGGAGACTTTTTTGGTGAACATCGAAATCGAAGACCAACGGCATGATTTCTTCACGGTATTACAACGAGGTGCTGCTGAGGGCGCAAGCTTGGCTGAAAAGAAGGCTATCGTGTCTCACAGTACGTGCTTTTCTTGTCAGGTGAACTGGTCATGAATATTCGTTCCTAAGACATATTTTGGATAAACGGTCCACTGGCGCACCAAAACACCCGTAAGCCCCCAAACCCGTACATAATGTGGACTGAAAACAGACCTCTAATCTGATTTAGTTGAGCCCCCATCAGCTCACGTTTTATGGGAATCGCAGAGGAGGGGTAAGTCTCAACCTCGATTGCGACAACTCACTTGAATGTTATCACTAGTTATTGAGAATTCTTGGACGGCGGACTTTGTTGGAAAGTCACCGCTTGAAGGCTTAAAGCGGCATGTCGTCGAACTACTGGATGTAGGGACGTCGAATACGACAAAAGTATATGGGCGCTACTGCTCCATTGTCCAATCGTCTGGCATGGGAAAGTCGCGCCTGTTGGACGGGTTGTCGAAAGATTTGTTTGTGATCCCAATCAACCTGCGCCCATCAAGCGGCCGAGGTTTGTCTTGTCACATTTACCTTCGTGGCTCTCTAAACCTGTCTGATACTAGTAGGTTTTCCCCCTCCCGATAGCAATGTCCGTAACTTCCTGACATCAGACAGTCAGCCACAAGCCCCACATCAAACGGCAGCGTCCCACGTCCGACACTTCCTTCTCGCATTGTTCAAGAACACTGCGTCCATCCTTGCTGAGGAAAGCATGGGTAGCACGAAAGCCGACCGAATATCAAACTTCCGGGCCTTCATGTCCAGGGACCAATCTATGAATTCTCCTGGGCAGGAAAGGAAACAGTTCTATGAAACAGTCGTTGACCATGCCAAGGCTGCAGGGGTGAAGGTCGACCTTCCGAGTGACAATGACTTAACAACGGCGCTGGATGCGCTTGAAACGGTGCTCAACAGAAACAGCGCTCCAGACGAACACAGCATCAAAGCCAATCGCAAGAGACGTGTGGATATCTTCCTTGCGTTCGACGAGGCGCATACATTGACGGATTGCTACGACGATCAGGAAGAGTCCCGTTTTGTCGTACTTCGGCGGGCACTTTCTTCTATCCTCAGTCATAGCCCATTATTTTCGTTTTTTCTTTCCACATCTAGCAAGATCACGCAGTTTGGTCAGTCGCGTGGTCACGACAATTCCGATCGTATCAACAGTGGTTGCATGACGACACCCCGTCCATACATTTACGTTGGCTTTGACCAACTTGTCCAAAACCGGAAGGTCCGACGAGGGAGCACCCTTGATGACGTCACATCCTTGGACTTCATTGCGCACCTTGGGAGGCCGTTGTAAGCATCGTGTTGTCGTCTCTCGGTTATTTCCTCACATTTTCAAGGTGGGCTAGTCGTTATGACCATGGAGATGATGAAATTCGCAATTCTCTACTCAATTTCGCACTCCAGAAATTGTTGTGCGCGCCGCAAGTCCCCAAAAGCCTTACAGAGACACAGGTATACGCCGTCTTGTCGCAGCGCCTAGCCCTTGACGTCAACACGCCCCGATATTTGTTAGCCAGCGCGAACCCTCTCCAGCTAATGCAAACGACGCACGAACAGGTAGCCAACCACATGCGTGTCTGTGTGGCGGTCGGAGACGGGGTTGAATCTCTACGCACCGTTGCGTCGTCGGAGCCATCCTTTCAGAGGCGGCTTCTCGGGTCATGCAAGAATCCAAGATATTTTCTTTGCCTGCTGCGCTTGCGCTGGTTCTGACCGGGTTTTTTATCGATCAAGGAGACCGTGGAGAGCTATTGGTCGCTGCTTTCTTCACCTGGGCCCGCGATAAAGTGATATTGGATATCCCCCGCCAGTACTGGAGGACAGCTGTGCTCTTATTTCTCGGTCAAATCGCTACTCGCTCACCTTTTTTCCGATTCAATTTTCAAGTTGATGTCAACTGAACTTCCGTCGCTCTATCACTCGAAGGCTGCTCGACGGCCGTTTGGGGAAGTGTTTGATAAGGCCCATATGCATTTCAATCATTTCACATCTGTAAGTGCAGTAGGTGTTCAGAGCCGTTCAGAGCCGTTCAAGGACACTCTGAACAGCTCTGAACGCTCTGAACACCTAATTGTGTTTACAGATGCATCAAACCCCAAGAACAGAAGCTCCTGGCGCGCAGGTATCTAAACTTTTATATGGCACGCGGCGCTGCCACTTTGGGCGCCAATTGTCAGGCTGGTTTCGATGCTGTATATCCTTACTTGTATGGCGGTACTGACCTCGATCCCAAGAAAGTCGGTTTCATTATAGTCCAAGTGAAGAACGACTCGAACACGCAACAGGCTCAAGCCGACGCATTTCCGAACATGGACCCGTTCAAGTGCGGTTTGCTCGACAACTCAGACCTTGAAGATGGAAAATTTCCCATTCCCATCATGCGTTTGTTGTTCAGGCTCTCTAGCACTAAGGGGTCACCCCCATCCGTTACCGTCATGCCATCGAAGGGTACGACCAAGCCTAATCGCAAATTCACATCATACGACTTTGTGTGCACGGGAGTTGACGAAAACATTCTGCAACCAGTGGCGGAGTCACCCGATGTGTGGGCTTCTTTGGTGAACAACCTGGCCCGGGCCGAGCTTTTGCGAGTTTGCAAATGGGCTCGACGAGTAGATGGCGATATCGTTATGCGGAACGGTTCCATAAACAAGATTCTCAGTGAAGCAGCTAAAGTGTGATATGGTGCGAAATGTGGTATGACGTTCTGGGCCATCCGTCGCACCCGGGGCGACTGGCATGACAGACAGATAACAATGAGCTCGCGTGATTTACCACCAGGATGGTGACACACCGTTTGTAAGTGAGAAAGGGCGTCGCTATTACCGTGCAACGGCGGCTATGAGACACTCACGAGACGAGATGAGTGATGGCTCGGGGACGAGAGTGGCTTCCATTTTTGGCCCAATCCTCAAGAGACGATGCTTGCTCTCCACATCGGCAGTTCGAGTTGCATTACATTTTGCATCATTCCCGGACTTGTCCACTTTGGACCGGCCTCGAGTGAACTCACTGCCCTGCCCAAACATCTTTTGTCCGAGTCTTTGCTGTGCTCGGACAGGCAAAAGAAGTAGATCTATCAGCCACGCGTGCGGACCAGCATGAATCGTGCTACGACCCGGACTCGGATGTGAAGCTCGGGAGCTTCTCTGTCGTATTGTGTCTTGGCGCGAACAAGCCGAACTCGTCGATGCAGCGGGGCAGAGTCCTGTACGAGAGCCTCTGCAAGTCTCCCGGCGTCCGCCATGAGTGACCATCCGACGATTGTCGATCCATCGCGCGCGATCTCCATCGGACCATCGCGTCTGACCGTAGTCTATCCCGGAATGCGCAGCGCGAGATTGCAGTTCTCCATTCGGTAATCCAAAGTACAAACTCGGAACTGAACACACGCCGAAAAATCTGCTTTGACGTGTTAACATAACTGCGGGGGGTGGTGTGACCGAAGTAGTAAAATTCACCCTCATCCCAAAAATGTTGAACACTTCATGGTTGTCGTCAGATCGCATCAGAAACGGCGGAGCGGAGCTCGTGCGGTGTGAGTGAGCTTCGGACATGGGGCCAGTCTTTGGAGAACACACGTGGCTTCTTCGACTTCATTGTTGATACATAGAAACGGCTTGAAGAGACGACAGGTATGACACCATTCGTGCAGACCGTTTCCGTCGATTTATACTTCTTGAATACAAATGCAGGGCAAAGATCGAGAGGAGAAAAGATCTGCTGATCACGCATCAGGTTGGGATTTTGGCCTCCTAGCCTAGTACTCAGTCAGTCAGACGACGCTTTACGGCTTTCACTTGGGTGCGGAATGCATGGATATGACCGCCCATGTGCCGCATGAGGCCGGAGGTAGTTTAAGCAGTGCTGACAGATTGGCAATTGTTGTCGGAGGCAAAGAGCGCAAAAAGGCGAGTTTGGCGACCAACGTAGTAGCATAGGCACTGGCAGAAGAGCTCTTGGCGACGCGTAGTCGGACCCCCGCGTGCCTCTCCCACACCTTTTTTAATCTTTCCGTTTCTCATGTAGACACGTATTAGAGTCATGCTTTGGTACAGAGCCTTCGAGACGGGCAAGGAGACGGGTGGAAGACTAGGGCGGGCTCATACGGGCCGTGATTTCGAGAACCACGGCACAGTCACGGCACGACTAGTTTCACTTTCTGATGCCAGTGCGAGATCGCTGTCTTTTAGGCCCTTTCTCCGAGCCACGCCCTCCCTCAATCAAAGTTCTCCACCCTCACGACCGACAGAATTACCATGCTGCCTTGATTTCCTCGCATTTGAAGAGACCCCACCTGGAAGACACCTTTGTGAGTTATTGCATAGTGCCAGCGGGGAAGAGAGGGTTTGACTCCTGCTGTGGCCCGAGGGCTACTATAGATCTATTGTCGATTAGTTTTGTCATTCCCACTTGTATGGGCGAAACTCCCGACGGAAAAACCCATTTATATTAGTTTCCTCGCCCCATATTCGTTCAATAATGTAAACATGGGTCGTTGCAGACTGTACCTAACCGCATTCCTGAAGAACCACTGAATCCGACCATCTTTATGAGCATAGCGGCATTTGACTTGCCCTTGGTGAACATCAAGTGACCGTGCCACTTCACACGATGCTGAGAGTTACATACAGTGTCTCCGCAGGGGATCGTACGACGATCGTGATACTCGGGCCTTCGTATAGTGAGTGTATCACATTTAATTGGGAAAAGAAAGAAAAGAAACTCATTTCGTGGTGACATAGAGGGCGTTTGAAGGGAAGGTGCGCTCTGCGACTTCGTCCGACCATGGGCATCACTCCAACTAGTTGATGCTGTATGGGACATCTCTCCAATCTTCTTTCAATCCGACCAAACTACTTCACCTTAGGATTGGCTTTGCTCTCCGTCGGTTTTGATATGATTCCGCTCTCTAAGCGTAATTTACCACCACTATCTCCCAAGAGCTCGCAGTCTGGTTGAGGGTGCTCCCCCCTGGAGGCCGTAGCTGTTACTGGCCATTGGGACACCATACAGCCCATCACTGGGCACACCCTTGGGTGCGCAGTTTGCCTTGACAGCTTCTGCACGGTCCTCATCGTCGTCAACTTTGACCACAGGCATCCTCTCCCCTCTCTGCTTCCCTCTAGTATGACGGGGGGTCTGATTCTATCTTCAACTCTGTCCGGAACAGCAAGTAATGCCCCAGTGAACTTACCCCTTGTCATGTCCCCCTACATTTGGCCATCGAGGGGGAGGATGTCGACAAAATAGCGGCGCCCGGCAGTACCCACGCCCTTCAAGTTCCTGCAGATCAGGTAGCTTAGTCAGGGCTATCCCTGCAAACACCCTATCCCCCCTCGGGCGAGGTCCTCAGATTCGTAGGTGAGCTCTGTCACAATTCTCATGTGGCAGGTCCAGCGCTGTAGAGGTTACGGGATCTGTGATCATCTGTCAAATTGTCTCCTTTGTATCACGACCGTGTCAACTTGCTGTAGTTGTTTGTACGTACAATGCTAAAATACTGGTGGCGATCTGTCTTTTCGGCCATAATATACAGTAAATGGATTTCATAATAACACTAGTCGAGTGCTTTCTGTGATCTACTGCTGTCGACGACGAGTCATGGCGTTCACACGCTGTCTCTCCGATGACCATCATTACTGCACAGGAATTCCTTAGGAGTTGGTGTGAGTTGCTGGGCACTATAAATATCCCAGTCTGATGGGACAGATGCGATGCATGTGATGCCCCACGGCTGTATTGACTCCTTGATTGACTCAACTTCTGATAGCCCTCTCGTACGGCGCTGCCACATCCGGTTCCCCACACGATTGACATATGGTCGGTGGCTACTCCGACAGCGGCTACAGCAAATGTCTACTGCTTAATAACCCACGCGGAACGATGAGCTTTGCTTCAAGTTGACCTATACCTGGCCTCAGTCTTGGATCTGCCCTCCGCCACTCCATTTTGCCGCCATCATGACTCTTATCGATACACTATCAGAGAAAGCAGACGGCATTCCTCTCATGGCTTCTCCGGAATATCAACTTGCAGTTCATGCAAGGTGAGGGCCATGGCAAGGAATTTGAAATTTCAAGTGTGGCACGCCGTGGTGTCGGGCCCAGCCACCGGGCCGGTTGTTCTTCGCAATCCACCGAGCAACTTTCGATCGAGGTTCTCTTTAATATGGCACTGCCTCCAATTCCCAATTGACAACGGAGGGTGTCTACTTCTTAAGAATCTGTAGGGACAATGAGTTTTTCGCGCTCTGCCGATCTGCCCTCCGCCACTCCATTTTCGCCGCCATGTCCAGCGATGCTCCCAATCTTTGTCCCGACGTTGCCGCATTGGTTGCTGCATATAACGCCGCAGCCAAACTGACAGCGTATGATGATCTTTTTGTCGGTATCCTATATGGTGAGGGACAGACTCACCATTGCTACGTCAGTTTCTGAGCCATTGTGCCCTGCATCGCAGGCGTCTATATCGTACTCTACGTTACCTCGGTCCACGTCCTCCTGTGACGTTCATTCTCCTCTTGAAGGAAGGATGATGTACACTTACAGTGATGACTTTCAGGAGCCCACCGGGCTTCACTTCGTCTCGGCCTAGAATGCTCTGGTTTGGAATCACCACCTTCATGTTCGTCTTGGGAACCACCGCACTGGTGCTACAGAAAGCTCTAGAGCTTCAGAATATCGACTTCGGAATCTTTTATTATGCAGATGGAGGTATAACACGTCTGATGGTGCGCCTGCCAAATGCCTCCATGCTGTATACATGACTCAACTGAAGGCTGTTTAGTATATTCTAAGCGATGTTATCTGTGCCTGGCGTGCAGTGGTTATCTGGGACAGAGACAAGCGCGTCATCGCAATTCTTCTGCTCTTCATCCTTGGGACCATAGGTGCATAACCCCTCTTAGTAAGTCTTCAGTGCTCATCTGGGATCGATGCACGCAGCTGCTGCTGGGTGTGAAATGGGTCTCGGCGTCGTACCCCCCTTCAGCCAATTCAGTTCACAATCGGGACCCCTATATATGGTTGGTCCATCACTAGGAACTAATCTTCTCTCCACCGGATTGATCGCCTGGAAGGCCTGGTGCGCTCTTCTTACGTCCAGCCTCCGGCAACCATCTCTGACCATGTCCCTGGCGTAGGAAACGCCGCGTCTTTGTCAAGAAACATTTGGCCGGAGGAACTGGATCTGTGAGCGTCGAGAGGTTCTTAGCTCTACTCATCGAGTCGGGTTTTCTGTATTGCATCCCTTGGGTATGTCCTGCTTCCAGAAATATCTGTGAATGTAGCAGGGCTCACTGCACAATTCCAGATTCTATATTTGATCTCGGCTTTCGGCGCGATACCCGATCCGGGCTTCACTGTCATAGACGATGTCTTGGTATTTATCGCAGTAAGTTTTGCTGCACATACGTTCCTTGAAACATTCTCTTGGGGACTAAATGCAATACTAACTCGATACAGGGTATATACCCGACGCTCATAATCATCCTCGTCGCTGTGCAGAAGAGTCCTGTCGAGCACTACTCGACCCACTCGACCGGAATGGAGTTCGTGAGTGGGCCAGCACCAAGACCACCCAGGGCTGGCGACATGCCACGACACGTGTATACGCAAGTTCGTAACTCCGACATGCAAAGTCACTCCAGTATGGCGGTTACGAACACCTCTGAAGATGAGCCTGTGATCGTTGGTCGGCGGTATGACAATAGTCGTTATCGACCTGTTGAAGTACACCGTAATCAGGCTCGCACCCACTAGTAAAATTCGACTTTGGAATATTTCTGCGGTATCACTTTACTGGTGTTGTACGAATGGCACATCAATCAAATGGACTTCATTGCAGACTCGCAAAAGCCTGGATAAGGAACGATACTTCCTGTCCGGCGGCGAAAGAGATAGCGGCGGACCGGCAGTTGACCGTACTCTCCTCAGGCTTAGGTCACTTCCAGTTTTTGATACGCGCACCCCGGTCTACGCCCTTGTTGGCGTCAGCCCTAGCTTCTACTTCGAGCTACCAGTCCACCACGAGGCCCGCGAGGCAGAACACCATCTGCTGCATGTAGTCGAGACAGTGCCGGCTAAGTTTACTCTCCTACGGGAGCGCCTCGATGATGTCGCACCTAATTCCCTCAGGCTCCAAACAACGTAGCTGGCGGAACAATGAGATGCCGAATGGTCGGTGCTGTGACCCGAGATGGAGGGTTCCGTTGTTGGGGCGAGTGCCGCCCATTCGGTGTCGGCAGTGTGCCCGGAGAGCTCCGTTCCCTCGATGTTCGCGAGGATGGATTGATATCTCAGGTACAGGGGTAGTCTGTGCCAACGTAAGCTACCGGAACCAGTGTAAGCAAACGCGTCGAGGGAGTGGGAAAAATACACCCCTACAGCGACGGGGTGGGAACCCTAATCGGAGTGGAGAGATACACCTAGGCGTGACGAGTACGTGACGAGTAGGCATGGCGACACCAGAGCAATTTACTTCGTTCTGGGTTGCATGATGATCTCTGGCGAGCTACTCGAGAGGCTAGGTCAAATTTACGGGAGTGGGCTAATCTTGAAATGGCCTTTGGATACGAGGAGAGTAAAGTGTAGTGGCTGTTCCCGAGTTCATGAGATGACACTAGCCTGGGACTAGGATACAGAGCCTGGGTCACCTGGTCAGTCCACAGAAATACCGCGAGTCGCATGGTCATCATAAATTTAGAAAGCGATGCACCTTCCTTCTGATGATAATAGGTTGGGAGTGAAGCGACACACAACTCTAATCGAAAGAGAGTGCATCAAATAGATCCCCCCCTAACTTACGACTCTGCGCCCAGAAGCTGCTCGTGTACCAACCGGAAGCAGGCCAACAGCGCGCCCGTCTTACGCCTCTCCGCTCTGGGAATTGCTTCTGTAACCAATCTTGACGCACACATTGTCCGCATTCTTTAAGAATGCCCAATTTAAAACCTACGATACGGAGATAGAAATAGTGATGGAAGAAGGTGTGCACTACAGGACGGTGGTCCCGGGGCGGAGGAAGAGTATGATGAGCGGTGATACGAAAGAGGGTTCGGGTTCGACGGCGTGGGACGGCATTGGCGCCGACAACCGGCCGCGTTCGCAGTGACTCTCAGTAAAAACGAAAAAGTCGGAATGAGTCAGCAGCGGTCCGGATTCGGTCAGTCTGTGGTCAATTCAGGTCAAGCCGAGTCCGCCGGCAGTCAGAAATTTTGCAAAGGCCGGACGGGAGTCATTTGGTAGTCATTTGGTAGTCAGGCCTAGTCAGGTCTAGTCCGATGTTAGGATTCGAGATTGTCACCTTTTTTTTTTACAACATAATGGAGCTCAGTTGTGATCACCCTAATGTAATCCTCTGACTATGTTCGACAACTTGTCGTATCGATTTACTGTAATATCATTTGGAAAGCAAATCAATTCCAGTGCAGACTACAACTCCATCTAATAAAATTCAAAAAGCCTGCCAACATCCAAATCGACGACCACCAACATTCCTCCTCTTCCGGAGGCCTGTCTCTGCTCGTTTCCATAGATCAATCCAAGTAGTAGCTTTTGAGACGGCCCTTGAGGTGGCCACGAGTGAAGGTCCAATGCGACAAGGTCGAAGATGTAGGACCGCAGCCGAAGGAAGGAAGTGAGGGACTCGACGCTGCCACACTGGCGGCGACTCTTGAACCATTGGAATACTGGACCTCGACATGGGGAATGTCTCTGCTTGTTCGTTTCCATAGATCCGAGTAGCTTTGAGACGCCCTTGAGGTGGTCGCAAATAGTGAGCGAGTGAAGGTCCAATCATCTATAAAGTTGGTAGTGCAAGTGCGACGAGGTTATGTAAGACGTCGCACGGTAGTGCGCGCGCCGAGACGTTGAAGATGGAAGAAGTCGAGTTAAGTTGAGAACGAGAGCTTAGGATTCGGACGGGATTTCGAGAACAACAATATGATTCTCAATTGGAGTCCAAACTCTGTACATTTTATACTAAGGCCAGTAGCATAACTTTGTACGGTAAAGGATGAACGAAGAATCATGAGGTATCAAAGGGAATGGACGCGTCGTCAAGACGTGAGGTCAGGTGGCAGGGATCGAGGCTGAAAGTCGTAGTAACAAGGGATGTGAACGGTGGGGAAGAAAGTCCGAGGCTGTAAACGAATGTGATGGCGAGGAAGTGAGGTAGCGAGGTGGGGAAAGTGTGGAGCCTCGCCCTTGTGACGTTGGGCTCGGCGTGCTCGCGCTTGATCCGAAAATGAGTCCTAAAGGGAATGGTTACGAGCTTGTATAGTAATTGAGGCATAAGGGGAAACGAGGGTGAACCGCGAGGGCCCTAGTCCAAAGATTTGAGCTGTGGGCTGTCCGCGCTTAGGGTTGCCACGGTCCGGTGCGGTCCGGTTCGGAGACCCTTTTTCCCGAACCCTGAACCGGACCCGGGTCCGGTTCGGGCTCTCAGGCCGGACCTCGGACCTCTCAGAGGTCCGGTGCGGTCCAGGTGCGGTTCGGGGGTCTGGCATGGCCGAACCCCGAACCGCACACAAAAAATCTTTAAAAATCTTTAAAAATCTACAAAATATTACAGAAGCCCCTACAGCTACTCTACCCGCACTTGCACCCGCGTGAAAACCCGCAGCGCACTCTTGGCCTTGCGTTGACGCTCCGCCCTGATCAACTGGGCCGTGGTGTGCCGACACTATTCTCGCCGCGAATCTTGCGCGTGCCATACCCACTTGAGCTTTGATCTTGTGGGCGGTCCGCTGGCGCTCGCGTTCCCTTTTCGTCCTGGCCAGACCGCACACCAACAAGGCGCTGGTGCGGCTGCAGCTATCTACCCGCACCCGCACCCACGTCCCATAAGCAGAGAATGTGTGTGTGCGCGCGCGCGTACAAGGTGAGAGAGGAGCGCTCACCTACCGTCGCTGCCGCAGTTCGTCGTCCTCGCGAAGCAGCTTGGAACTTCTTGATCGAGCTCGCGGATGTGCAGAGTCGGTGGTGGCAGCGCGACGACCTGTTCTGGAGAGTGTGTGAACATGGTTTGGGGCTTGGTCACGATACACTCGAGCTGCATAAAGAGACATGAGTTAGAGGTCGGGCTGCAGCGAGCCCAAGTCAGCTTACTTGTTCGATGTACGTTTTTCGTCCCTCCTTCCGCATCGTGGTCGCCGAGTTGCTCGCGGCCGAGTCGTCGCCACGTTGTCGTCGTAGCCGTGGTCGTCGCCACTGTCGTCGTGTCGCGGTCGGGGTCATCTTCATTCATGGTCGTCTCCTTGCGGTCATCCTCGCGGTCGTGGTCGGGTCGTCGCCGCTTCGTTGCACCGGTCGTCTTCGTTCCTGCCTTTGCCGCTCCGCATTGACATGATTGCCGAATCGACCGAAGTCGCTGAGTTACGGTGGTGGACGATGGCTTAGTGTCAGATGTCGAAACTGGGGTAGTCGGGGTGGAAGGCGAGGTGGGAGTAGACGAGGTAGACGAGCTGGTCGTCGTGGGCGAAGACCTGGTCGAACTCGTTGAGTTCGTTGAAGTAGTATTCGACGTGGACGAACTGTATTGTATTGCCAGTGATGTCAGCACCCTATAAAAGTTTTAGGGTTGAAGCGAATCTCTCTCACCGAGGAGATCAAAATCGAGGAAGACGATGAGCTAGAGGCGATTAAATTAGAGTCCGAGGAAACTTGTGGCGATGGTGTTGGCGAGGTGGAGGGGCTTGGAGACGGAGTGGAGGAAGTACTCCCGACAGGATAATACGCGACCGGGTCGGGACCGTCGCGGTCGGGATCGCTCGCGGCCGCGTCATCATCATCGCACGTTCCACAGCAGTGAGGAGACGGCGAGTACGACGGCATCAAAGAAGGTGCCTGACGTAGCCCGTCGTCTCTACCCCTGCGTGGAGGTGTGGCCTCCGGTGTTGTGCGGATCGTGACTTGCTACAACGAGGAAAGGTAGAGGTCGTAGCGTAAGTTGTAACTTGAAAATTCAAAAACCAAAAAAAAAACGAAAAACAAAAAAATTTACAGTACGCATGGGCGTGCCTGTGTGGGCGTGGGAAGCGTTTCCCACATACACCCTCTCTCAGCCTAACGGTTCACCCTTTTTTGAGCCCACTCGCCGCACGCCGATCCTGCATAAGGGACCGCCTTTGCTGCTACCGCCCCAGTTGCTAGGTCATCAACCAAGGTCGTAAGTCCAAACTCCAAACCCGTGCGCCCCTTGCATCCCCACTAATGAGCAGCTGCCTTACGCAAACCAGTGTGCGCCTGCTACAGGAGTTCACGAGACACTGCCCTCATAGACCCCAAATAGTTGAGTATTGTTCATTTAACCTACGACGCGCCGACATTTATCACAACTTCCCTGGCGAAACACCCTCCGTCGTTGACATCACCGAAGCCGCTGCCCGCGTGGGCCCCCAGCTACGCCACTGCCCCTCCGCGCCCTGTTCCCCTGCGCCAACGCAGGCCGCAAGCGATGACGGCGAGGCGATGATGGCAACGGCCATAATGGTGAGTTGGAGGCGGTGACGCCAAGCGATCAAAGAGATAACAGCAACGACGACGGCAATACGACGTCGTGACACCGCGGCGCTTCAGGGCCGAGTTGGGCGGGTGCAGCACCCTCGGTCACCGTTACAGCTACCGTCGTGAGCTATAGCACGAGCACCGGTGCCGCCCCAGATTCGACGCCACTCGCTCCTGCCGAGGCCCGGCGAGTTCCACACCAACATCCGTCACGATGATCGATGTCACTTCACCGTCCTCTGACACGCACGGTCGTGACCGCAGTCAGCCCCCATCGGGCGACATGTCTGCACACGGCGAACATAATGTGCTTCTTCCCGTACAAGGCCTGCCGTTCCCGTGGCCGATACGATTCGAGCTTCCGTTTACCAGGGAGGTAGAGGCTGTCAACCATGGCCTGGGCATCGCCTGGGAGTTCTTGAGACGACTCCACCATTACCCTCTAAGTAGTGCTGCGACGGCGACGCGGTGACAGCAGACGATGATGGGGACGACGGTGCAGCGACAACAACCATGGCTACGACCGTACGGCAACAGCAACGACGATGACAGTACGGTGCAGCGCGGTGAAAGCGATGATGACGACGACAATGACAGTGCAGCACGGCGATAGCGACGACGACGAAAGGGCTACTCCTGTAGTAGCTACACGTAGATATTTCATTATACAAGAAACATATTTTTCTGTATTAGCCGCTCTTTGGTCTTGTGGTCCAAGGTGCAGTCCGGTCCGGACCGGGTCCACACCAACTCAGCCAATGGCGAACCCCGAACCGGACCTGCTAGCTGGGCCCCGGACCGCACCCCGGACCGAACCGGACCCGGAGTGCGGTCCGGTGTGGTTCGGGTCCGAACCCCAATCCGGACCGCACCCCGGCATCCCTATCCGCGCTAAGGCGAGACGAATACCCTGGGCCACCGGCCCGATCCGGTCCTGCCAGGATCCCGGTGCTGGCGGCTCCCCCGCAAGTCAGGCTCACAGCGCAGTTCAGCAGTTGGGACCTGTCAAAAGCTGTCAAAATGTTGGAGTTCAGCCGCACACGCTGAGTAAGCGTCGGACAACTCCGAGCTAGGTCGGAAACGACCAAGTCGAGTACAGTACAGTTGCCCACTATACCCCTATAGACTTAGCGTAGAAAATTTCCCTCTGTTGAACTTATATACTTCGTAGTCACAGTAGCGACACCTCAGTCTTTTCTCCCGAAGACTGAGGTCAGTACCTTACTTCACTTCCCGTATGTTATCGTTACTCATTATATCTTAGTCGCGCTTTCCCGCGCCTCTAACAGGTAGTTACAACTAATACCATTAGTCTTTTCTCCCGAAGACTGAGTCGCGCTTTCCCGCGCCTCTAACAGATTATGAGACCTGAGCTTCTCTAAGACTCCCAGAATATACGTGCCCCATAAACCATCCATACAACAAACATGTCTCCATCTGGATCTCCCTCAGGAAGCGGAGGCTCTGGAGGACCATCCGGGAGCGCTCCCACACCAAAGGGACACCCGCGCATGTACGACATCCCGTTCCTAGATGACGATGGCAGCAACTTTGCATTCTGGAAATTCCGCATGCGCATGGTCTTAGAGCTCCGAGAGCTATGGGGACTTGTAGATGGCTCTGATGCCAAACCTGACCCCAAGGCGGATGCCACCGTCTATGCCGAGTGGGCCTACAAAGACCGGGAAGCACGCGCACAAATCACTCTCACCCTCAAAGACGAGCCACTAAACTCAGTCCTATTCGCGACGACTGCAAAGGAATGCTGGGATAAACTGTCAGAACGCTACGAGGGTAAAGGTGAACAAAAGATAGTTTACCTTATCGACGAAGTCTTCCGGAGCACGCTCTCCGAGTCCGAACCCCTTGAGCCCCAGATAAACGCCCTCATTCGCGCTGCCAACACCATCTCCAATCTTGGCCTCATGCTTGAAGACAAGCTCCTCGCGTTTGCCATCATCTCCTCCCTTCCAGCCTCCTTCTCCACTCTCAAAACCATCCTTTCCACCACCAAAACCTCCGACCTTTCAAGCGAATATGTCAAGTCCCAAGTCATCCTCGACGAGCAGCGCCGCGTGCGCGAGTCAGGGGTTGGTGCCACTGCATACTTCGTGAAGGCTGCCAAGAAAGGAAAAAGGTTTAGCGATAAGCCAGAAGGACAGAAGAGGAAGAAATGTACGCACTGCAAAATCCGCGGACACGATGTGAGCGAGTGCCGAAAGCTCAAAAAGGAGCAGGAGGAGGCAAAGGCAAAGGCGAGCAACGACTCCACACCCAAGCCAAAACCTGCAAGCGCATCAGCAAAAATTGCCGTCGCTGAGGAGCCAGTCTCTGATTCCGACACAGTCCGCCTCTTCAAAGTGTCCCAAGGCCTGCCTGCGCAAATCGATCTACAGCGTCAGTGGATTATCGACTCCGGTGCATCACGCACCATGTGCCCCAATCGCGAGTGGTTTTCCCACTTCTCACCTCTCTCAACGCCAGTAAAGATCGTCCTGGGTGACAACAGCTCCATCCATGGCACAGGTGTCAGCCGTGTCGCTGTCGAAATGAAGGCAAAGGGGCGATGGAACCGTGCCGTGTTGCAAGACGTCCTCTATGTCCCGGAACTCCATGGGAACCTCTTGTCGGTTTCCCAGCTGGCCCGCCACGGTGCTGATGTCCGTTTTGCTGAGGGGGGGTGTCAAATTCTCGACCAGCGTGGCATACTCACCTGTGAAGGCTCCCTTCAAGGAAACCTGTACATCATGCCCATCCGCGTCGTATCAGCCGAAAGCGCCCGTGTCGCAGTTGCCCAAGTCGACACATTCCCCACTGATGGGGATGACTTGATGCCGAATGCTGAAGTCGAAGCCGCGCTGGTGGCACGCAGCGCAACATCCAAAGCCGACGTGCACACCTGGCACCGCCGGCTCGGCCACCTCCATGTCGATGCTGTCCTAAACATGGTGCGCAAGGGAATGGTCAAGGGAATGGAGATCACCGGGAGCCCATCACTCACCCCAAATCACTGCGATGCCTGCCTCAAGGGCAAACAAACACGCGCCGAAATCCAGAAGTTTACCGAGACACGCGCTGATGAGATTCTTGGCCGAGTCTTCTCTGACGTCTGTGGGAAGCTCCCTACACGCTCACACCGCGGTTTTGAGTACTTCGTCACCTGGATTGATGACGCATCGCGCAAGGTCTTCGTTACCGGTAGTGTTTGAAAGTCCGGTCCAGTCCGGTTTTTTTACCTAATCGTGTAAGACCGGGACCGCAACCGGTCCACAATTTCTCGGCCCAGCACAAAAACTGGACCAGACCGAGTGAGACCGGTCTCTGTCGGTTGAGTTGCGGTCTTTGGACCAGTTAAGACCGGTCCCTTCACCAACCGGTCTACAACCGGTCTATAGCTCTGCCAGTCGTCGGTCTACTACAAGTCGTTGTATTCTTTTCTTCTAAATAGCTACATGTGATTATTACTATAGTACACTACCAAATCTAATACACCCATCGTCGTGCCACAGCGCCGTGTCGGTATCGTGGTATCTCGGCGCCGTGGCGCTGTTGGTAGCGTGGGGCGTTGTGTCGGTGTCGAAGCGCCAAGGTGCCGTGTTGCTGCGGCGCCGCGTCGTCGTGGCATCTCGGTGCGGTGTCGGTGTCGCAGTGCCATATTGCTGCGGTGCTGCGTCGGTGCCAGTGTCGGTGTCGCAGCACCAGCACCATGTTGCTGCGGCGCCGAGTCGGTGTCGTGGAACCTCGGTGCCGCTTCGGTGTCATAGCGTGATGGCACAGTGTTGCTGCGGCGGTATCGTAGCGTCGGTGTCGCAGCACCAGGGCGCCATGTTGTTACGGCGCCGCGTCGGTGTCATAGCATGATGGCGCCGTGTTGCTGCGGCGCTGCGTCGGCGTTGTAGGGTGATGGCATTGTGTCGGTGTCGCAGCACAATGGCGTTGTGTTGCTGCGGCATTGCGTCGGTGTCGTAGCGTGACGGCGCTGTGTCGGTGTCAAAGCACCAGGGCGACGTGTCGGTGTCACAGCGCTAGGGTGCCATGTTGCTGCGGCACAGCGTCGGTGTCATAGCGTGACGGCGCTGTATCGCTGTCGTAGCGTCACAGCGCCGTGTTGCTGTCGTAACGTCGTGGCACCACGAGCTTGCACCTGGTGAGGTGGTGAGAACCTATTTAAAAACCTAGAGAGGAAAAAACACTGTAGTTAGTAAAAGGAGAAGGAGACAAATAACTTAGCTTGTTTGAGGGCCAGTACAACGCAGTCGAAGTCGACATGTTGGTTGAGGGTCATGTGTCGGCGCTGTGTCAGCATGTGTCAGCGCTAGTGGTCGTGGCTGATCCGAAGTGGCTGCTGGCATCATTGATGACATAGAAAACGAGCGACGAGAAACGAGATCTAGTGAGATGGGACGATGGGGAGAGAAAGGAAGAGGTCGGAATGAGTGAAAATGGAAAGAACCGAAAGACCGGTTGAGCCCGGTCAAGACCGGTCTTTCATCGGTCCAACGGATTTCGAAAACGTGACAAGACCGAGACCGGACCGCGGTTAGTGGTCTTCACCGGTCTTACTAATTTCCGGTCCTGATCGGTCCAGGTCTGGTCCAGTCTCAGTCTTTTTCCAGTCTTGAGACTGGACTTCCAAACACTAAACCTATCCCAAGTCGGGAGAACATCCCTACTGTGACGTAACATTAAGTCAAGTCTTTGAACCTGCAGCTACACTGGCTAAAGGAAGACGACTCACACAATCCCGAAGCGTAGAAAGCTTCAAACCGTTTAACATCGATAGGAGGACAGATGATGACCTTCCCAGACACGTAAAGGGGGCAGCCCTTTGGGAAGAAATCAATGACGAAGAAGGTTACTGGGTCTACGACATACTCAGTGGCAACTACCTTGCAATCGAATACGAAGATAGTACCGAACAGTGGTACTTCATTCAGCAAGACAGCCAAACGGGACATTGGGTTGCAACCCAGCCAGTTCCATCCACGTTCAACCTAGGAAGATGTGCCATCAGAAGAATCTCCGTCACAGCTGTACCAGCAGAAGACATTGAGAAGAAGAAAGGCCAATATACTGTGCCAACTGCCAAAGCAGACAGTGCTCTGGAACAGCCAAAAAGTTCAGCAATGGCAACACAAACATCCACATCGATCACCGCACTCACTTTAGCTGGTATGAATACCGGCAAAGTAGCCTCATTCCTCAGATGAGGAAACATAACAGGCAGCGGACCAACTCCATCTGGGCGTATGCTGGGTGGAGGACCCCCAGGTGGACCACCAGGCGCAGGTGGGTCTGGGGGAGGTGGATTCCCGAGTGGAGGCCCCCCAGGAGGTGGTGGTCTGGGAATTGGGGGAGGTGCTGCCCCAGGCGCTGGAGGCACAAACGGCAAACTTGGAGGAAATCCCCCAACGGATTTCGATGGCACAAGAGCCCTTGCAGATCAGTTCATGCAAGAATTCAACCTCTACCGCCTCATGAACATCGACGCGGAACAAATGGTTAGCCCTATGAAGAGGGTGGCTCTGCTATTGGGATTCATCAAGGGACCAAACGTCAAGGACTGGGTCAAGTGATGGACCAATTGGATCATCAACGAGATGAATACGGGAAGAGTTCATACGGATGAACATTACTGGACAGAAGTGTCGCATGCCTTTCAACAGGCATTCCAGGATACTGGCACCAGAGAACGAGCGGAAGACAAAATCCGTCGACTGGAATTTATTCCTAACAAAGTCGACTCCTTCATTGCTCAGTTCGAAGGTCTAGCAGCCAAGGCAACGTATCCGATCAATGCGCAGTCCACGCTATCATTGTTCGCATCCAAACTTCCCTTCCGAATGATGGATCACATCTACAAGGTCGTCTGCCCCATCAATTTCCAAGGATGGGCAGATGGAGTACAACAATTCCATCAGGATAACACTGCAGTTCAGAACATTAGAGGCATATACAAAGATATGCCCAAGAAACAAAACTCCAAGATGAACCTGTACCAATTGGCCAAGGTACTGGGTGTGAAAATGCCCTTGCCAAATCCCAATGCTATGGATATGCGAGCAGACCATTCCCATTCAAGATGGACCCGGGACAAAATGAAGGCCAGGACCTCAGTCACCAATCCCCCATACAGCAAAGAAGACCAGATGAAGACTGGCCGCTGTTTCACTTGTAACAAACAGGGGCATTTATCCAGAAATTGCCCAGACAAACCAGACATTATGGCGAAGAAACCACAAGCCAAGGCACGCACTGCCATGGCTGACGAAGATGTCGAAGAAATTGACACTGAATCGTCCTACCAGGAAGATGGTTTCGCCAAGTTCGCCAAGAAGAACCCTGTCCTTGAAGAAATAATCAGGACAATGTCTACTTCTGAAAGGAGGGAAATGGTTTCACAAGCATTGTAACGTCTACCACGGACGTTTGCCTGACTTAGGCTTCTCGGGGAGTGGCGAATCTAACGAGAGGGTAGAAGAGGCGATTGACTCTGCTCTGCGGGTAGTACTGAGGGTGTGGGAATAACTCTCCTGCTAGTCCTCGATATGCGTGGAGATCGTCTCCTTGTTGTACGCCGATAGGGGGATTGTCGGAGGTCTCAAGTTCGTCCCAAGTGTGGTGGTCGATGATGTAGAGAGTGCAGTAAGGGGATGCTACGCGTTCGTTGAGGTATAAGAAGACTTGGTGATAGACGGCGTCGAAAGGGTAATCCACTGTCCACGAAGGGAACGTTGGGATAAGTCACAGGGGACCCCTTGGTCTCGGGGGTATGCTGGACGACTCACTTAAAGGGGGAGATCCCTATAGAGCGAAGAACTGGTAGTGGTATTGGAAGAAGACCAAGATGCCGTTCTTGGTCTTCGCAGTCCTCTACTTATACAGTTACGCGCGGGCTTTCAAGCGCCGCTTCAATCCGTACTAGCCAATAGCGTAAGTACCGTGAACCCTAGTACAGCTATCCTAGTATGAGTCACATTCCAACTCATGATCCGATCCGTTATCGTACACAATCACATGCGCCGGAGCTTACCCGGCTGACTGATCTCACAAGTCCATGACGATATACTGCTGACGCGGTGTCATACCCTTGATGTCAGTGTCCACTTCCGGGCCGAACGTAACATCACCCCCTTTTCAGGATCGGGCCCCAGACCGACCACGCTCTAAGACTTCCCTTATTGTCGCGATCCGCTGTCCTTCCTCCGCTCCGGGACGGTAAGAGTCCCATACGTGATATGGCGATTGATCGGGCAATGCTCCTCCGACAAGTACCAGTCGTACTCTCGATCTTCCTGTATCGTAGTCTGGTCTTGACGGGACGGAGGTCGCGTCGGGACGTAACCTTGCGCCGAAGAGGCCCGTGAATGTATGGCTGTAGGGCTTGGCGAAGGAAGAAGGGATGGTATGGGGGAAGAGGTACGACTGTTTGTTGGTTGAAGGGACTGGGGAACCGACATGGGTGATAGTGTTGGGGCGTCCTGTACGATGAGGGTTGGCTGGACTGAGATAGGGAGTAGGTCGTCGAGGACATAGTGTACTTGGACTGGGGATTGGGACATGAGTATGTGGGATGGAGAGGGAAGGAGATGGGGACGTCTCTTGGGTTTTCCCCGTGCTTATATGCACTTCTCTGGCGGGGTTCGAATGTTTGAACTCCCTTATCGCTTCGTCGGCGAAGACGTCATCCTTCGAGACCCACTGATTATCGGAGTCTGGGTATCCGCGCCACTTTACCAAATACTGCAGTTTCTTGGTTCTGCCGAACCGCCGAGAGTCTAGAATCTTCTCGACTTCGTATTCTTCTTCGCCTCCTACCAATTCCGGTGGTGGGCGCTGATAGTTGGGACCGTGTGTGGGAGTTTCTTTGTACGGTGTCAGAAGATCTGTATGGAACACAGGGTGGATGCTCCACTGCGTGGGAAGTTCTAGGCGGTAATTGACTGCGGACATCACCTGAGTGACCCTAAACGGGCCGTGTCTTCTGGGCGCAAGCTTGGTGGTTGGTTGGTTGGTACGTAGGTGGCGTCCTTCTAGCCACACCAGGTCCCCAATTTGGTACTTGGGCGTATCTTTGTGTTTGATCCACCCCTGCTGCGCTTTGATCATCAGTTCCTGGGCGCGCGTTCTAGCCTCTCTGAACTGTTTCAGGCGTAGTGCTACTTGAGGGATCGGTGAGGGGCAGTCCGTCCAGTCGGCTCGCGGGTTGTATCCCATAAGAAGGTTGAAGGGTGATTCCTTTGTCGCTTCGTTGGGCCAGTTATTGTGCGTGAATTCGGCCATTGGGAGGTATCTGGTCCAGTTGTCCTGTCGTTCATTGACCCAGAACCTGAGATATTGTTCCAGCCACTGGTTTGTTCGTTCCGATTGACCGTCTGTGCGAGGGTGGTAAGCCGTGGAGATATTCTGTTCGATGCCCAGTATCTTGCACAGTTCTCTTACGAACTTGGAGGCGAATCGGGGGTCTCGGTCACTGATGATGCGCGACGGTAGTCCGAATCGGGTGAATACGTGTTTTACGTACAGGGCTGCGGTTCCTTCTGCCGTGATTTCTTCCAGGCACGGGATGAATATAGCTGCTTTGGAACAGTCGTGGTCCATTACTGTCAGTATCGAGTCACATCCCTCCGATTGTGGTAATTTGGTGATGAAGTCGAGCGCTATGGTTTGAAACGGGGTTGCTTCTGGTTTTGGGAATATTGGTTGTAGCGGGGCCCGTGTGGGTTGGGTATTAACCTTGATCCTTTGACAGTCGGCGCATCCTTTGACGTAATCCTGGGTTTCCTGCCGTAGACCTGGCCACCAGTAGTATCGTTCCACCATTTTGATTGTTCGGTTGATCCCGGGGTGTCCGTGTACCGGTGGGTCGTGGTGTACCTGAATGATACGCCGCCGTTCGTGTAGGTCTCCTGTTACTACACGTCTTCCGTCCTTGTACCATGTCCCTTCGATCTTTTTGAGTTTGTGCGGGTCTACCCATTTCTTGATCGTTTGTTCCTCTTGGGTGTACACCGGATATGTTGTTCTCATTTCCACGGTGTCGATTGTTGTTCCTGTACGAGTGGGATTTTCTGTGGTGTCGATGACGTTTGCTCGCACAAAAATGTGGTCTGGTAGCACCGTGACGTGTTCGTTGTCGTTTTCCCCTTGGTCATAGTCCGGTCGTTGTGATAGGGCATCTGCTCGTCCGTTTGCTGTGCCTTTAATGTGGTGAATTTCGATGTCGTATTCCGATAGTTCCAGTACTTCCCTTGCTACTCGTCTGCTGATCTTTTGTGGGGATCTCCAGTATAGTAAGTTCATGTGGTCGGAGAAGACTTTGATCTTGTGTGGTGATCCGGCGAGGTATTGTCGCCAGTTGCGTAGGGCTTTTACGATTGCGAGAAGTTCCAGGTCGTAGATGTCGTAGTTTCTTTCGGCTGCGTTTAGGGTGTTTGAGTAGAATGCGATTGGGTGTCGTTTGTTGTTCCCATCTCGTTGGAGGAGTACCGCTCCTACTGCATATCCTGAGGCATCTACTTCCATTTCGAACTGTTTGTCTAGTTCTGGGTGTTTGAGTACCGGTTCGCTTGTTACTAGGCTCTTAAGTTTGTCGAACGCTTGTTGTTGTTCCGTTCCCCATTGCCATTCCGTGTCTTTTCGAGTTAGTTTGTTGAGGGGTCGTGCGTGCGTGGCAAAGTTTCTGATGAAGGCACGGTAGAAATTACAGAATCCCAGGAATGATCGTACTTGCTTTACGGTTTTTGGAGTTGGCCATTCTTTGATGCCTGAAATTTTGACGGGGTCCATGCGGATCACCCCCTTTTCAATGATTACCCCCAGGTAATCGAGGGACGAAGAGTGAAAGGTGCATTTCTCTGGTTTCAGGTATAGGTCGTGTTGTTCCAGTAGGTCCAGTATGTCGTGTACTGCTTCGGTGTGTGCTTGTTCTGTTGAGGCAGTTGCCACTCCGATGTCGTCCATGTATACTCGGATTATCGTCCCTTTGGTTTCGTGGTATTCGATGAGGGGTTTGAATATGTGGTTCATCATTGTTTGGAACGTGGACGGGGAGTTGGTCATTCCGAAGTACATTACCAGTGGTTCGAAGAACCCGTGTTTGGTTTTGAATGCCGCCTTTCCCTGGTCTCCGTCTTTGATCAGTATGTTGTTATACCCCCATCGTACGTCGAATTTGGAGAATATCCATCCGCCGCTCAGGTCTGCGATTAGTTCGGGGATTAACAGGAGTGGATATTGGTTGCGTATGGTCCATTTGTTCAAGGTTCGATAGTCCTGTACCGGGCGTAGTTTTCCGTCCTTCTTTTTGACGAAGAAGAAAGGAGATGCGTACGGAGATTTGGAGGGTCGTATGTACCCTTTGGCCAGTTGTTCATCCAGAAACTCTTTTAGCGCCTTGTCTTCTGCTTGGTTTACCGGGTATATTTTGCAGTCGATGGTGTCCGGTGCGTCGGGTTTGAGTTCTATGGCGTGGTCCCATGGTCGGGACGGGGGGAATCTGTGGGATTCTTCCTCGCTGAATACTTTTGCGTGCCTTTGGTATTCTGCTGGTATCTCTTTCTTCTCTGTGTATTGTTGTGCCGATATTGCCATTTCTGTTGCCGTAGTTCGTAGGTGTACAGGGAGTGACTCTTCCTCTAGTTCTTGGTATTTTTGTTGAGAGGTTTCGTCCGTGTACTGGGTGATGAGTCGCCTAATTTCCGTTAGGTTTAGGCGCCTAGGGTTTGTTGTTCGTAGTATGATGGGGTATTGCTTTGTGTCTAGGGTGGCTGTTGCCCATTGGATTCGGGGCTGGAACATGGCCAGCCAGGGGTACCCAAGTATGAGGTCTTCCCCTCCTACGTTGGTTACTAAGAACCTGATATCCTTTTGCTTTCCGTCAGTCTGGATGTTTAGGTCTATGTAGTGGGTGATTTTCCCCCCTTTGTTGTGTGTCCCATCTATATTCCAGATGTTTCGGGGGCGTTCTAGTTCTTTGGTTCCTAGACGCATTCTTTTGATGAAGTCCGGGTGTATGAAGTTATCTGTTGCCCCGGAGTCGACTAGTGCTTTCTTTTCGGCCATAAAGTAACTTGTGCGGATCGAAACTGGAACATGCATAGATCGATAGCGCGTTATGAATGACGAGTTACAATTGACTGCCCTCACCCAGGCCGTTGGGTTCAGGCGTCCTGAAAATCCGGATTCCCTGCCATGTTCCTGGCGAACATTTCCCTTCCTTCCTCTTCTAGGTTCGCAATTCTACCCATTATGTCCTCCACTCGCTGCTGGGAGGTGGTACCGCTGTTTACTTGTGCGGGTTCATCGAGGTTGATGAGTGGTTCCCCTGCGACGCTCTGTGGAGCGGAGGGTACTTCCTCGATGTATGCGGTTCTTCCCTGGAGTGTTCCGTGGTTGCGTGGTTGGTGTGGCTGTGTGCATTCCCGTGAGAAGTGACCCTTCTGGTTGCAGTTGTAACAGGTGACATCCCTGCTATTGAATATGCCTCGCCCCCCACGTCCCCTGCTTAGGAATCCTCCTCGAGGTGCGAACGGTGGTCGTCCTTGAGTGTAGTCTCTCCACTCCTGAGGGTTGTTGGGGTTTGCTTCTTCAGATCCTGCGACTCTGGCGCGGATTCTTCCTGGGGTAGTATCCATTGCGTCGGGGTGGTTGCGGTATTGCTGCCATCCTTGCTGTCTTGTGGGGGGTTGGAAGCGCGCAGGTTGTCCTTGTTTGAGGCGCGGGTTATTCTGGGGTTGTCTTCCGAAGCTGTCTGTGCGAGCCTTCATGTGGATGTAGCGTTTTTGTTGCTCGATGGCTGCTACTTTCCATTGTTGATAGGTATGGGGGCTGTGGAACTGGTACGCGTTTCGATAGAGGTCGAGTGGTAAGCCTCTGGTGAATTTGTCCAGGACTAGGGGTTCGTCTAGGCGATAGTCAGCTTGTCGGACTAGCTTTTCGAATTTAGTGACGTAGCCATCTATGTCGGTTCCTGTCATTCTGAACCCCTTGTCCAGGTCCAGTCTGGCCCTTTCTTGTTCCATATTGTCGCGGAACTGTCTTTTGAAGGCGAGTTCTACTCCTGCCCATAGCCATGTGTCGTAGCGGTCGATGTGGCCGTCGAGCCATTTCTGGGTTTCTGTAGTCCATTCGTCGACTAGTGGTCCTTGGATGTAGGTGAGGAACATCATTGCTTTGACGTAGGGGATTTGCAAGCTCCGATTTGTGAAGTTGACTCCTACGTATCGTTTCCACTGGGTGAGAAACGCTTCTGCTTTGTCGCGATCTCCTGTGAACACCATTGGTTCTTTTCCTATGAATTTGTCGGTGGTCGCGTTGTTGGGGACTTGAGTGATGTTGATGGGTTGTCCTCCGTCGTCTCCTCCTCCTCCATGGTCTCCGTCTTCCGGGTTTCCTCCCGGAGGTCCGGGGTTTTCCGGTTCTTTGAACAGTGCTGTCCCAGCGTGGGTTTCTTGGGTGATCGTTTGAGACATATCGGTGGGGATGGACTTAGCGATTTCCTCTAAGGTGGTTTCTTCGATCTCGTCTTTGATGATCTGAATATCTTCGGGGTTGCTTGCGAGTGAGGGGGACGGTGCTGGGGTTTTAGGTGTGGGAGATCGGGCTGGCTCTTCTTCTTGTCCGTCGATTGTACCCCACTGGTCTCTGGTTACTACGTTGTTGACTGTGATGTCGAGGTTGAGACTGGAGGTTGTGGGTCGTGTGATTTGGTATTTGTTGTGGAGGTTGTCCCACTTGATTTCGGTCCAACAGGTGTTTTCGAAGTTGAACTCTACTGGTATGATCTGCTGCTGGTTTTGTCGATTATAGTAATATGTCACGTAGCCTGGGTCCTCCGCGTCGTCTTTCCAAAATGCGGATTGTAGATATCTCTTGGGTATGTTCCGTTCTCCTCTTCTGTCGATGTGGTAGGGTCTGAATGGTACCCAATAGTCCTTGGTTGTCTTGAGATTGGCCACGATGGATCTTGGTCTTAATGTAACGTCTACCACGGACGTTTGCCTGACTTAGGCTTCTTGGGGAGTGGCGAATCTAACGAGAGGGTAGAAGAGGCGATTGACTCTGCTCTGCGGGTAGTACTGAGGGTGTGGGAATAACTCTCCTGCTAGTCCTCAATATGCGTGGAGATCGTCTCCTTGTTGTACGCCGATAGGGGGATTGTCGGAGGTCTTGAGTTCGTCCCAAGTGTGGTGGTCGATGATGTAGAGAGTGCAGTAAGGGGACGCTACGCGTTCGTTGAGGTATAAGAAGACTTGGTGATAGACGGCGTTGAAAGGGTAATCCACTGTCCACGAAGGGAACGTTGGGATAAGTCACAGGGGACCCCTTGGTCTCGGGGGTATGCTGGACGACTCACTTAAAGGGGGAGATCCCTATAGAGCGAAGAACTGGTAGTGGTATTGGAAGAAGACCAAGATGCCATTCTTGGTCTTCGCAGTCCTCTACTTATACAGTTACACGCGGGCTTTCAAGCGCCGCTTCAATCCGTACTAGCCAATAGCGTAAGTACCGTGAACCCTAGTACAGCTATCCTAGTATGAGTCACATTCCAACTCATGATCCGATCCGTTATCGTACACAATCACATGCGCCGGAGCTTACCCGGCTGACTGATCTCACAAGTCCATGACGATATACTGCTGACGCGGTGTCATACCCTTGATGTCAGTGTCCACTTCTGGGCCGAACGTAACAAGCATGGGAGGAATTCAAAAAAGACGGTGACGAGGATTTTTGAAATGCACAAACCCGGCGGCCTGGGCACGTGCAGTGAAACTTAATGACGTGTTTGTTTGTAAATACAGAAGTCTCCAAATCCCCACTCTGATTCAAACTGCACACACAACGGCTGAAAGACAAGTTCTCGTGGACTCGGGAGCTACCAACAACTTCATCAGTGACTGGCTGATGAAATGAATGCAAATTGGTCGACTCAAACTCCAGAGACCAAGAATAGCATGGAATATTGATGGGATGCAAAATAAGTCGGGCACCATCAAATATTACACAGACCTACAGGTACGAGTAGGCGATCGAACCAAGATGATGCGATTCCTCGTAACGAACCTCGGGGAAGACGAGATGGTGTTGGGGTACCCCTGGCTGGTGGCATTCGAACCCAAAATTAGTTGGAGAATGTCCACCCTTGATGAAAGCATGCAACCACTTGTCATCAAGACCCTATCACTAAACCAGGACGCACGAGTCACCCAGATACGGAACCACTGGGTTGAACAGGTGCAAACCAGATGCACACCTGGAGAAGAAATCTTTGTTTCTCGAATGGACGAAGAAGAAATCAAGAAGACATCAACATCGGCACAGATGGCCATCAAGGCATTGCCGAAAGAAGAAAAAACTTGGGATGAGATAGTCCCCAAGCACTACCACAAATGGGAGAAGGTCTTCTCGGAAGAAAAAGCACGAAGATATCCAGAACACCAACCATGGGATATCACGATCGACTTTATTCTGGATGCCCTGAAAATCCTTGATTGCAAAATCTACCCACTTTCACGTGGAGAGCAAGAAAAACTGGATGCTTACATCAAGGAAAACCTCAAAAAGGGCTATATCCGACCATCAAAGTTGCAATACTCCTCTCCCTTTTTCTTTGTGGGAAAGAAAGATGGAAAGCTCCGACCAGTAGTCGACTACCAGAAACTAAACTCCTTTACGGTCCCCGATCGGTACCCCCTGCCATTAATCCAAGAGCTTGTGGATAAGATACGAAATGCCAGGCTCTTCACAAAAATGGATGTATGAGCAGGGTACAACAACATACAATTTCGAGATGGAGACGAACCCAAAGCAGCGTTCAAAACAAATCTAGGACTGTTCAAACCAACAGTCATGCCCTTCGGATTACGAAATGCTCCTGCGGTCTTCCAAAGAATGATGAATACTCAGTTTGCTGATCTAATAGCAACTGGGCAAGTGATCATCTATATGGATGACATACTTGTAGCAATGGAAGACGATGATCAGAAACAGCAGGAACTAGTCAACAAAATCCTGGAACGGCTAGAGAAACTGGATTTGTATCTGAAACCTAGCAAATGCCTCTTTGAGGTCAGAAGAGTCAAATTCCTCGGCGTAATCCTCCAAGGAGGAACTGTAACCATGGACCCTGTCAAAGTCGCAGGAGTTATGGACTGGGAAGCACCCAAGAATGTCTGGGATATACACAAATTTCTGGGATTCTGCAACTTTTACAGACGCTTCATCTGAGGATTCTCATCTGTGGCTAGGCCCCTAAACGAACAACTAAAGAAAGGCGCTGCTTGGAAATGGGACGACAAAGAAGAACGAGCTTTCCAAGAACTGAAGAAATGGATATGTGAAGAACTGGTCTTGATGCAACCAGACCAAACCAAACCGTTCAAAGTCGAAATTGATGCCTCAAACTACGCACTAGGGGCTGTTTTAATGCAACGTGATGAGAAGAATGTGCTACACCCCATAGCTTTCTTCTCTAAAACCATGAATGACGTGCAAAGAAATTATGATGTTTACAACTGTGAACTTCTTGCGCTTGTCGAGATGTTCAGACACTGGCGTCATTATTTGCATCAGCCCCTGCATAAAGTCAAAGTGCATACAGATCACGCCAATCTGTTGTTCTGGAAGAATCCTGGAGCTCACAACAGAAGAGTGGCACGATGGCATGTGGAACTCATGGAATACGACTTCAATCTGATCCACATATCCGGAAAGAAAAATGGGCAGGCCGATACATTATCTAGGCACCCCGATTATGACCAAGGTGATGACGATAATAAGGCGCTTGTGGTGCTACCACCCACACTCTTTAGTCATGCACGCGTCATGCTGAGCGAAGAGTTCAATCCCAACGATGGGAAGGAGACCGAACACTTCAGTGCAACACTGGACCACAGAAAGTACCAGTCCCTGCAGAACATGGTCGAAGAAGACCAACAAATGAACCCAGACAGCCAGGAAAGGCTCAGAAACTGGACAAATACCCATCAATTGATCAAGCTATCATCAATTTGGTGGAAGATCGACAAAGACCCATTAGAGCAAGACCGAGACCGGATTGTCGTTGCCGGAGACAACGATCTTAAGAGGGGGGTAATTCACTTTTACCACAACACCCCATCAGCCGGACACCCAGGAATTTCAAACACATACCAATTGGCAAAACGAGACTTCTGGTGGCCGAACATGAAACAAGATGTGGAGCAATATGTCAAAGGATGTGGCGCATGTCAGGCCAACAAAATTAACACAAGGCCTTTGAAACCCGCAATGATCCCCATCACACCAGAACATTCCCTGCCTTTTCAGACTGTTGCCATTGACTTCATCACGAAACTACCAAAGTCAGGCAAATATGACACGATTCTCACAGTAACGGACCATGACTGCAGTAAAGCAGCTATATTCATCCCATGCCAAGAAACAATCACTGCGGAAGGAGTGGCCAAGCTGTACCTGAAGAATGTCTACATGCGGTTTGGAATTCCCAAGAAGATTATCTCAGACCGAGATACCCGATTTATGGCAAAGTTCGCAAAAGGCCTCTGTGAAACTTTGAAGATACACCAGAACATCAGTACAGCATACCACCCAAGAACTGATGGCCAGTCAGAAAGAACAAACCAATGGCTCGAACAGTACCTTCGATTCTGGTGCGACGAGAGGCAAGACGATTGGCACAAGTATTTGCCAATGGCGGAATTCGCGCATAACCAATGGCCGAACGCAACGACACTGCAAACCCCGTATGATCTAATCATGGGTTTCACGCCAAAAGTAGAATGGAGGAACAAGAGCAACGTTCCATCAGTAACAGAGCGCATCATGGCGCTAGAGAAGGCAAGAAAAGATGCCCAGGACAGCATTATCAAAGCGCAGAAAGCCATGAGACTGGCAAACAAAGGAAACAAGAAGTTCCGCCTGTATGAAGAAGGAGATCAAGTGTAGGTCGAGGGTACGAACCTGAAAACCCTCTACCCTACGGCCAAGTTGGCACCAAGACGATACGGACCCTTCAAGATCCTGAAACAATTAGTGTTCGCAGGTCAGGTCAGGGTAACTGCAAATAACTGGAACCTGACTGGAACCTGACTGCAGCTGTGTAACGCCACCACAGGGGCATTAAGTACGACGTGTACTTTGGTTAAGTCACGGATGGTAACGGGATAGGAGTAAGTCAGTTACGACTTAGTTCGATGGTGAACAAGTACCACTTGGCCTCCGTGGACACAAGGGTAATAGCAGGGACAGGCTCAAGTGCAACAGCGAGCGAAAGGGGGAGTCAAGCGAAAGTGCGACTCAAAGGATCGGATCGTGAGAGCGGACAGCGGTGTGGTTTTACACAAGAAGTCAAGTCTACTGTACAAGCTAGGCAGCGTGAGACTTATATACTAGTACACGATGTTTGTCAGAGACAAACATATGGCGTGATCCTAGGATCCGGGTCCTAGAGAGCTAACAAGGGGAAAGTACAAAAAGAGAACAAGGGAATCCCACGGGACGACATGTGGATCAGAAGTCGTCAGCGGGTTCTGGAAGTCGCGCCATGAGGCATCGTAACGGTCATGCGCTAGGCGCGAGATAAGGGCCAAGGTACGGATCGAAGCGGATCGTATCGTAAAAGTACAACAGAAGGTCGACACAGAATGCGAGTCACAAGACATGAAAGAAAGGAGGAGAAAGGAGGGAAAGAAACGTAACAAGCTGACCTGACTTCAGGTCAGGTTCGCTAAGAGTTCACAAAGGTTCAGTCAGGTTCACAGAGGTTCGCGAAAAAATGTGAAAGTCAGGTCAGGTTACCCCCAAAAAACCAGTTCTAACCGGTTCTGACCAGTAACCTGACCAAACCCTGACCAAACCAACAGGTAACCTGACCAAGGTTCAGTCAGGTTCACATGTAATTTTCATATTAGTGAACTGGTCAGGGTTCAGTTACCTGAAAAAAGAGCAAAAAACCGAACCTGACTGAACTTTTAAACACTAGAAACAATTGTTGGAAGCAGTATACCGATTGGAGATACCCCGGCAAATTGGCGGCAATGGAAGATCCATAACGTGTTTCATGCGAACCTCCTTACACCATATAAGGAGACGGAACTACACGGGCTGAACTTTACCCGACCTCCACCTGATCTAGTGGAGGGAGAACCCGAATACGAAGTTGAGAAGATCCTAGATGCGCAGCATCGAGGAAAAGGGCACAAACTCCACTACCTAATCAAGTGGAAAGGATATCCCATGAGTGACAGTTCATGGGAAAAAGCAGAAGATGTACACGTGGATGAACTGATAGCAGAGTACAACAAGAAACCAAAGAAGGCCAAACAATGAAAGACAGTTATAAGGCAAATGAAGACGGAAGATATCCCCATGTTGAGACGCGACTGCATAAGTCACATGTCTCGTGGGATCTGATTGTGTCAGCCCATATACTAAATACGGTATCTGTCCCTTATGGACTATTTTGGACACTCCGGACTTGTACGGACTGCTTTTGTTTATCTTTATTGTCAGAGTCATATATGGCTCTTATTGTTCTTTATTGTTAAGATACCGGTATTGTCTGCTTTAGTGTAACGTTCCACCGGACGTTCCTTCTTGCGGACTGCGCAAGGCTACTAGCGGGACCTAACGATCACAGAGGATGTCGACTTCACGTACTCGTTCGGCTATCAGCTCACAAGTGAGACGTAATAGCGTTGCCCAAAGGATATGGACGGTGGTGATGGCCAGAAAGAGTAAAAGACGATCAAAGGCGATAGACAACCGGCCAATGATATAGCGGAGAGGAGTCGCGACAGACAGCCAGCGACGAGGATAAGCGGGAAAGGAAGGGATAGCAGACAGCGGCAAAGACAGCACACTGGAGCACAGCTAAGGACTAGGAGAGGCAAAGAGGCAGACAGCCGTCTATTGCAATGCAGAGCCAAATGAACCAACAGCCAACGAATGGCAGTACAAATGGGTGGACAATCCAAGAAGTCAAGCTTAGGTCTTCAGCGACCATAAGCCCCTCTACTTATACACATCCAAGGAGGTTTGAACCCCAGCTTGGAACTCCGAAACCCTAGTACACGGGTCCTAGGAATGAGTCACAACTACGTCAGAGATAAGAGTCGGCCAATGGCACAGACAGCTCATGGCACGAGTCAGAGATAAGGAAACATGAGGCATACAGCCATCAGACACGAGGCACGATCGATATGAGTCACAAACACGAGGCGTTCTAGGCCGGTCCAGGCACAAGCTCATCTGGACCCATCTGGTGCAGGTCTAGCCAGGTCACATGCCAGGGTCACGTGACGGGCGGGCGCTAAGATCACGTGCGCTACTCCCAGTATTCTGGATCACTTCGCTGAGCGCTTCCGGGTGCGTAGTAGTATTGCGTGGGAGACTTAGCTCTTTCTTGGGCATGGTCAGCCACAAGTCTTGCTACTTCAGCCTCTTCTTCCGCGTATTCTTCCGCGCTTTTCCTCCTAGCGGTGTTCGGGGTCTTCCCGTGGGGTGTTCGAGGGACGGTCGAAGGCGAAACCGTAACATTTAGGCAGCTATTGTTCTCTGCCCTCCAATGGCACTTCTCCCTCTGGCGCACAGACCACAAGTATTGTGTTTGGGTCACCAGTGCACACAGACCATTCTTAGCTAAGCGTCCTGTATATAAGGACTGCTGTTTACGCCTCTACACTTCAGAGTTCTCTTCACCTCTGAAGTGTAAGTCCCTTCCTCTTTACTTCTCTTATTACCTTTGCTCATAGACGTTCTATAGTAACTTGTCTATTAGGTATGCAGTTGTAATAGAGTTCTCTTCACCTCTGAAGTTAACTTGTCTATTAGCATTCTTTGCTTTCACTCCTTGCTTGTTAGTTCTGCGCTCAACACCCCAATCCTCTTCCCTCAAATCCTCTTCCCTCTCAACTGAATCCTCTTCCCTCAAATCCTCTTCCCTCTCAACCACATCCTCACCATCGCCTTCATAACTTGCCTACTCCTACTCCTGCTATAATGTCTTCCCCATCTGCTGTCACCACGCTTGCTCCCCTCATCATTCCCCAGAACATCAGACTTCTCCCTGTCCCCCCATACTCTCCTGAAGATCCCTTCTCCCCCATTGACTGGGCTGCCATGTCCCCAGACATTGCCATGACAACAGACAGGCAGAACCCTCTGCCCAGCCCAGTCTCTTCAGCACCCACCTACCAGGACTGCCCACTGATACCCTCAGGGGGGCAGTCCAGCCCGAACACTCTGCTCTCAGAAGCACAGGCCACCATGTCCGTCCTCGTGGTAGAGGAGCATGTGTGCAACTTCTGGGAGGAGTACCTCCGGCCCGCTGACGACCACTCCACCATGGCCCCCTCAGACTCGGTAGTAGTTGAGGCGGCATGTGCCGACCCACCAACCGGTGCAGATACCCAACGTGACCGGGTCAGTTCACCAGACGCGTCAATAGGGAGTACGGGGTCATCAAGCGGCTACTGGAGCGAAAGCTGAAGCTGGAGGGAGGAGTTACTCCACAACGCGCCCAGGACCCTGAAGGGTCAGGCTAAGAAGATGACAGAGAAGTTCCGGAGCCAGTGGCCTCGAGCCAAGAGCAACCAGAAGACGTGCCTGAAGAATAAGGGAGTGGTGCCCCTGCAGGACAACAAGCCTCTTCCTAGTACGGAAGGAGGTACGGTCAAGTTTTGGGACCGTGAAGCGCAAGGCGGATCCGGAGGATGGATCCAAGAAAAGGTGGCCCTGGAGGATTATGACGAAGAAGACGGGCCGCCAGTGATGAAGAGACCTTGTACGGAATGTCGTGGACCTAGGTACCACTGGACTGATTGTCCTCATCCGTTTTCATGCCAGTACCACTACCCCGGCTGATTAGAGACTTGACAAAGTCGAGGCGACTTTGTGCTTGGAAGGGGGATTGTGTCATGACATGTACAATTTTATTCTTCATTTTCTCTTTTTGGACTTCGTGTCTCATGACGTGGTGTCTCATGACTTATAGGTCTTGTGACCTTTGACTTGATATCTCGGAGCCATTATGACTCCTATGTGATTGCTTGGGTGAGTCACTGCCGTTCCCCTTGACCCTGGTGGAGCGCTATGACTCCCATTGACTCATTACGACTGCGCGAGCCCTTATGACTTGTGCTCTGACTCGTCTTTACTGTATGATGACTTGATCCTAGGACTCGTTCGTGACTCCTCCCTAGGATCACTAATTACTATAAGTACTGTCTGTGTTGGCTGCTAGTAGCCCCAGACTTGACTTCTTGTGTCTTATGGTACTTGAGCAATCGAACTGTTTGAGCACTCCATCTCTCACGAACCCCAGCAAGCCCTCCTATCCACTCAAGGACTATCTAAGCATAGTCCACTTGTTCATACTTTACTGAAGTTCCTCCTTGGAACTTCCCTTCGAACACCGAACCGATCTCGTGACTCTTAGTGCAGTGTCCCTGTAGAGAACCTATCCCAAGTTGGGAGAACGTCCCTACCATGACGTAACATAGAGTCTGTCCGTTGAACGTGCTCGAAAGCGCGTGCGTGAGTAAACGTGGGCAGAGGGTGGTTAAAGAGAAAAGGGGGTAAGAGGAAAAGGGACCCAAGTCCGAGACTAGACGAAACGCGAGAACGAAGTGATGCGAGACGAGGTTGCTTTCCCAGACCACGGGAGTAAGGTGAAACCGGAACGTGTGCGAAACGATCGTCACACGCGCGGATTCAGTCGGGAACGAGAGGGAGGACAAGACGAAAGAGCGAGGAAAACGAGAAGTCGGAAAGGGGGGAAGAGTCGCGAATACGAGCGGAAAGGGGAAGCAAACGAAGTTGGCGAGAGTCGGGTTAAACGCGAAGTCGAGCGAGTCGGGGAGGTATAGAAGGAGGTGGCGACAAGTTGAGAGAGATGGAGGAAGGGCGATTTCGAGAACGCGCGAAGGCGACGGCGCGAAGTCGGTGGGTTCGATAAGGCAAGGAAACGAGACGCAAGAGCTCTTCGCGAAAGTCACTGAGACGATCGCAAGGCAAATACCTAGGAAGAACTTAGAGAAGGTTAGCAGAATAGACTCGGAAAACAGAGAAGAGGGTCGATTTTGAGGTAGGGGAGGAGGAGCGCGATGAGAACGGCAAGTCGGGTGCCCTTATACTTAGGCCTGACCTCGAGGAGACGTTGAAATCACACAAGGAGAAAAGGGATCGAACGAGAAGGAGAGGGGGAATCGACAATTCGATGATCCATTCAAGCGCGAACACGATAGCCTTTATACATCCGGTCAGTACCTAAGGCGAAACGAAACGAAACGCGACTAAGTCGAAAAGTGTGAGAGAGAAACTGTAAGGTGGGGGAAAGGTAAACAAGGAGGCGTAGGTAGGGAGGGAGTCCAAGGGCGAAAACACGAGGTGAACGCGAGGCAGAAAACACGAGTCACGAGTAAAGTAGGGGAGTCGGTGAAGAAAGGCGCATGGCCGAACGACAGCGCCGGAGATCTCGACGACGCGCACTACGAGTACAAAGAACAGTCAGAAAATGGTAAGTAAAATCAAGAGAAATATGGGCGCGCCTGTGCCCGAGACAGAGAGCGCGAACTAGAAAGATCCAATGAAAGAACGAGGCTTGAGGCACGACGACGTGAAGTCGATCGGCCGAGGGTGAAGACGTGGGCGGTGGACTGGAAGAGACTGAAAGAAAGACAGAGGGGTGGATGATAGAAACATGGCAGACTTGAGGCCGTCGGCGTCGCAGTTCGAGATGAAGTTAACCATCGCTGGTAAGGTGCGAACGATCGAAGGGTGTCCGACGAGGGCGGGAGAGACGGCGATACGACGAGGCAAGGAACGACGAGATGGTGGTGAGAGAATGAAAGAGATGAAGCGAGGCGAGACGAAGAGAATAAGGACGAGTGGGTGAGTTGGTGGCGATCGCCGAGATAAGGCGTGACGAGTGACGAGTGAGCGGAAATTGTAATGTGAGGAAATGGCCGGTTTCGCGCTCAGAGGCCGAGCTACCGTTACACCGTAGCGTAGTCTGAGTCAAGTCTGAGTGTCAGACGCACATCCGAACCCTGCCAAAGTACAGTACTGTAATCAAGTCTCTCGACTTGGATAAGACTTGGCAATCTGGGATTCTTGGGCACTTTCAAGCGTGGAGAATACTTGATTTGGCTGCATTCTATCCAAGGCAATAATCTTCATAATGTCAGTCGCTGCCAGCAGAGGCCTTGATCGCCTTGATCGCCTTGACTGTCATTGTCTTTCTTTCCTGTGCAGATCTCCATGATGATCTCATCTTCTCTACCTGTTCTCTCCTCTGTGGATCTCCGTGGTGTTCTCACTGTCCCTAGCTGACCAGTCTTGACGACATCAACAACATCGACGGAAGCGACAAGGGCAATGGATGATATGGTAACGATGGTTGGATGTTCAAGTTGTGGGGACATGTAGGAAGTGTACCGTTGGGCAGCCCAGATGCAGATGTGAGTTTTTACCTGTCTCTACTGCTAGCCCACCCAGCTATTCTATCACATACCGTTCCCTCTCCTTCCTTCGAGCACTGTCTTCCACGACAGTGTTAACACCTATCCCATGTCGCTTTGCCTATGGTTTCAGCGGTCTCTTATCCCCACAAGGCCAGATATCTTGGACAGCTGATCTCGAGGCCATTTAGGAGGATGCTCCCCAGCTAACTGAGCTGTCCTTCTTGTCGATGCACAGGTCAACTGTCTCGAGACTGGTACATCCCCGTGCAGTGTCGGATGAGGCTCACTCTACTTCACAGGCTTCACCAGCGAACATTCCTCTTCCGAGGATGTACCCCCCCGGCCTGCCCATCGATGGCCATCTGCTGACGAGCTGGTTGCCTCCACCCCATCTCGCCCTTTCCAATATTGTATTCTCCCAGATCGTTGCCCTTACCCTCATCACCACCCAGCACTCCTTCGTCTGAGATGCTTCCACTCACGCCCATCACGCCTTCGCCTCCCTTGTCAGGTGAGTATCTCTCCCGGACATCAAGTGATATGACCCAGCACCTCAACTGTATCTAGTGCGACCATTGGCCTGAGGGCCGTACCCGTGACTCCGGGCATAGAAGGCGAAGTCATCAACCGCATCCATGAAGTCTTAGACACCGTCAAGGGGCAAACGAATGCTCTGTGGGATGGCCAACTGTCAACTTAGATGAGCTTCACCAACACGTTCCCCGAACACAAGACAATGCAGAGCTAGTTAAACGGTCGTAACATCCTGAGGATTAGATCAACAGACTAGCAAATGCACAGGTGAGTGCAAGAGCACCATCTCCACCAGAGTCACTATTTGATTCTGGGTCTGACAGTTCGACCACGATTAGACGTCTCAGAGAACAATGGGACAGAATGCGATGCAAGACGCCGACTCGATGTTTTTACATGACAACAGCAGGGTTCCTTTGCTCTCCTCGACCTCCAGCATCTGTAAATGCAATTAGGTGTTCAGAGCGTTCAGAGCTGTTCAGAGTGTCCTTGAACAGCTCCGAACAGCCCCGAACACCTACTGCAATTACAGATGAGCCCCTGTGCAAATTCAGCTGCCATTGACTGGGGCTTCCGAACTTCTGACTGGACGCACAGACTCATGCAAAGCACCGTCTCCTAAGCCCCCCAGGTCTGACGCCGTGACTGCGATTAGATGTCCCACAGCCTCACATTCGACACACAGCGACAACAGCCATAATGACCAGTACGTCTACAACGTCGTGCTTGATACAGATCCTTCAGTCGCTATGCTAACCTGCGCTAGTGGCAAGTCTCGAAGCACACTCAAAACATTCGTCATCAATCCTTTTTTTTTATCATGTCATTCCCATTCCCATTCCAACCCTGCGACACGGGCACGGGTTCATTGCCTCCGCGACCATGCAGCATGCAGCCTCTGCCCCAACAACACCCCATCCCAGCAGTGCCGACGTCTTTTACCAACCAGGTTCTCAACCACCGCACAACCACCCTGGCTGCCGGTCATCTGATCAAACTTTGATCAGAAGATCGGACGCTTGTGGACCACAATCTCAAAGTGCCAGCCCGACGCTTCTCGGTAAGTCCCCCACTATGGCCTGTCCATTCCAAATCTACTTATTGCAACATAGGTCCCGGCAATATCCAAGACTCGGCAAAAACTCGGATGTGCCCACGTGTTCGTGCCGGAGCTCTATCCGCGCCAGGTCGAGCTCGCAAGTGCTGCCACCGCAGTGAGCCCGACCATGCCCATTGGCACAAGTTGGCGGTCGCACGACTATTCCCTGGCCCCGTTGAGGTCACATACGCCAGCCTGGCGTCACAGTGCAAATCCCTTGGCTGACTGTAAGTTATTTCCGCCAATCTGTTCCATTTCCATAACTAAATACATTGGTTCTTATACACAGGCAAGATCAAATCACCTCGACCTCGACGTCGATACCACACTCATCTGGTGTTAGTAAGGTAAGTCCAGGATGTCTCCGCAGTATATGAACATGATTACTGTAAGTCCAAATCCTGATAAGGCTTACTATTGCTGATGTTTCAAGCACATAGACCTTTGATGACCACCTCCCATACCATCTCCCAAACAGCTGGTGGCGCTCTATCGGGGGATGATAGACAACAAGAGAGAGGCCAGCAACAGTATAGAATGCCAAGGCCTCTCCAAATATTGGTTTGTTCTTCTCCACCTCTAGTACTGTTTCATCTATGGGCTGATCTCTTGACTGTGACATCTCTAGCTGAGCTTCAAAGTACCTTGAGGAACAGGAAGTGTGCTTTTTTGAAAGCTCAAAGAGCTGGCTTGTAAGTGTAGTGTGATTGGGATTTGGGAAGAGGGCACTTCCCCCAACACATGACTTCTTCCCCTACTTCAGGGTAAGACTCCTTGATTGCCTGTAAGTGTGCCTTCAAATTGACATCTTCCCTTTTCTTCTTCTTGCTAATTGGAAACTCTTTAAATAGGGAAGTTCTTGGGACCCTTTCTTCAGGTGTGGGAAAGAGTGCTGGATAGGCAAGATGTAGAAGTCTAACAGACTGCTTGTCTGTTGTGTATGAGACTATTTTTGAAGGGGGATTTTTTGGACCTGATGCCATGTCCAATATCTCCTATGGCCTGTTCACATGTAGCTTGAGAGCCAAATCTGATAGAGCCATTATATGAAATATGGTAGGGAACATGAATGAGCTGGAAGATGCATAGTCGGCAGCGGGGAATTTTGGATGGATCATGAGCATCTGTAATTGCAGTAGGTGTTCGGGGCTGTTCGGAGCTGTTCAAGGACACTCTGAACAGCTCTGAACGCTCTGAACACCTAATTGCATTTACAGATGCATTGCCAACATAGAGGCTTTCAAATCCTTGAAGAAAAAGGACAATCTTCTTATAAAGCTTGGATAAATCTTCCTCTGTTCTAGTCACAGTTGTCATGGCATACTCCACCACATTGGAGAATATGGCAAAGTTCTTGATCACCTCATGGTCAAATCCAAGCTCCCATGCCATAGGGACAATATACCAGTGAAGAAGGGCCATCCACTCATATATTTTGTATTGACTTTGGCGCTTTTTGTGGGGGTCCCGAATAGGTCTGCAAAAGGATGAAGGTAGTGTTGCCATAGCACTTTCAACCTCTACTCCAAGTGCTGAAGCAATATCTGGACTCATGTGGACCTGTTCTGAGTTGGAGCTGAATGAAGTCCATATATCCCAGATGTGTGGCATGCAGTTTTCATAGAAGAGATGGAAGGGGTCAAGTGGGAAAAAGAATGGATGTGAGAAGGCAGGGCTGGCAGCACAAATAGGAAGACCAGAGACACCAGTTTCCCACACAATTGCCGCATATTGTGTCTTGTTGCTCTTTACAGCTTCAAGCTTCTTGGTGATTTCCCAGTAGTCCTCTAGAGTCCGAAGTGGCAAGGACAAAATGTCATAGTCAGGGCGATCACCATTGATCTCTTCTTTTTGAGGTGGGAAGAAGGGATAGTACTGGGATTTAGCACCTATGAGATAATATATAAGATAAAATGATAAAATAATATTCAAGTTGAATACTCATACCTCTGTCTTTACTAGCACATGCACCCCGCACCATACTAAAATGGCACCCATGTACAGCCATATGTCCCACCATTCTGCTGAGTTTTGCAGAACCAAGCATATCTCCAAGAACACCACAAAGAAAGACCTTCAAGAGGAAGTGTGTTCCTTTAAGTGCATCAAAGGTCCATACACCAACACTAAGCTTTGCAAGCTCCTCATAGAGGACATAAATGAATGACTCCACATTTCCAGGTGAAGATGGCCCAGGGATGACAAGTGGAATGATGATGTTAGTAGCTTTAGATCGCATGTTGGGAGGGAGGTTTAAGATTGTGACAATGAGGACCCAGACATCAGACTGCTTCTTCATAGTAAGCTGGGCACCATCACCTGAGATGGTTATTGCAGTATCAGTCTCAGATTGGAATAAATGGTTTTGGAAATGATTGATATGGCTATAGTGTTTTAAGGTCCAGTCCTATGGACTGGAAAAAGACCGGGACCCAACCGGACCGGACCGATGTGCAACCGGACCACCGGTTGCGGTTGCACGACTTTGGGACCAGGCCCGGTTGAGGTTGCTTGTTTTTTGTGAGCATTCCTCTAACTGAGTAAAGACTGGTTGAGACCGGTCTTTACAGCAACTGACTTAGAAAGTCTAGATATTATTATCTAGCTATGTATCTACTACAAATGCACTCTGTAAGACTACTAGCTACAACAATGCCTACAGTTGCAGTCGCTATTGCGCTTTCGTCGTCACTGTTGGCCTCGCCTAGCTGCCCTCGTGGTTGGTACCATGTTGCTGTGTCACCACGTCAGTGTCATATTGCTGCAGCACCGTGTTGCTGTGGCGCCGTGTAGGTGTCGTACCGACGCGTTGGTGTCATACCGCGTCAGTGTTGTACCGCTGTGTCGATGTCGTACCACCGCATCGGTGTCGTACTGCCGCAGCGCCGTATTGCTGCGGCTGGTGCCATGTTGGTGTCATACCGCCACAGTGCCGTGTTGCTGTGGCACCACGTTGGTGTCGTACCACCGCAGCGCTGTGTTGCTGCAGCGCCAAGTTGGAGTCGTAGGTTCTGGCGCTGAGTCGCCGTTGTAGTGCAACGGCGCCAAGTTGCTGTGTCACCGTCGTAGCGCGACAGGGCCATGTCGCTGTCGCAGCGCAATGGCACCGTGTTGCCATCATAGCACAACGGGGCCGAGTTGCTGTCATAGTGCAACGGGGCCCATGTCGCTCTCACAGCGCAACAGGGCCGAGTTGCCGCTGCAGCGCAATGGGGCCATGTCGCTGTCACAGCACAGTGGCACCGTGTTGCCGTCGTAGCACAACGGGGCCGAGTCGCCATCATAGCGCAACGGGGCCATATCGCCGTTGTAGCGCAATGGGGCCCGTGTCGCTGTCGCAGTGCAACAGGGCCGAGTCACTGTCATAGCGCAACGGCGCCATGTCGCTGTCGCAGCACAATGGCACTGTGTTGCTGTCATAGCGCCATGGTACCCTGTGGCCATCGTAGCGCAACGGGGCTGAGTCGCCGTCATAGTGCAACAGGGCCTGTGTCGCTCTCGCAGCGCCGCAACGGCATCGTGTCATTGTTGCAGCACCATGGTGCCGTGTCACCATCGTAGTGTAGCGGTGCTGTGTCGCTGTCGTAGCATCACAGCGCCGTGCTTGCTGTCATAGTGTCATGGCGCCATACTTGCACGCCGAACAGGCTTGCATGTGGCGAGGTGGAGGCAGTGTCAAAAACAATCTAGAGAAGAAACAAAAAACATTAGTAAAAGGATGAAGAAAAAAGAACATAGCTGGATGATGATAAATGATTCTCGTAGAAATGTCAAGGCCGCGCGGCAGACATTGTCGTCCAATGATGAATCAGCAATGGTGGGTTGTCGCCTCACCAAAGCACTCGCCAGGTTACCCTATAGTTAGTCAGAACCAGTTGCAACCACGAAAAGACCAGTTGAGACTGGTTGTCGACCGGTCTCTGGAAAGACTGGTTGGGACCGGGTGTTGTTCCGCAACTGGACCGATGTAGACCGGTTGGCTGCGGTCTTGGTCCGGTCTTTGCAAAATTCCTATTTGTGGCAACCGGTCCTGGTCCGGTTGCACAACATCCGGTGCAAAAGACCGGACCGGACTGGACCTCAAATCACTATATGGCTAATAGAGCCAGAAAAATCAGAGTATTCAGTAGGGGGGAATATGGCTTCAGCTTGTTCAAAGCCTCTTGTAGATGGTGATGCTGATACCGCATGGCTGCTGCCATTGTCTTGTTCATATAAAGTGACTGAATAACAGGGGCAATGGGGGTATAGAGCATTTGAGCCCTTGGATGACCATTCTTGTCATAGCGTGGCTGACCGCATAGCCCAAGCCGTTTGTCGCGAACATAGATGCATGACTGAAGGTCTTTGAACTCTCCAGTAAAGGCCATGCAGCTTCTGGGACACATGTCAACTAGCTGAGAGGATAACCCTGTAAGCTCCATGGCAAGCTTTCGCACCATATACAAGCTAAGGATGTCAGCACCTCAGCCTGTAGCCTCCTGAAGGACCTGTGCATGGAGCCTGTATGCCTTGACAGTACCATGAGAGTCAGCCCATGCAATGTAGTGCTTCAATGAAAGCTCCTCATCTGGGGTAAGTGTACGACCTCTGGCGTCAGTAATAGGTGGGTGTAGGGATGTCAACGAGTTAGACTCGTCTATACTCGTTTAGCTGTATCTCCTGAACCAGTGATTGTACAGGTTTGAAATTTGGAATGCGAGCAGATATACAATATGCCTGCTTGTATGCCAAATTTCAGACCTTTACAATCACTGGTTCAGGAGATACAGCTAAACGAGTATAGACGAGTCTAACTCGTTGACATCCCTAGGTGGGTGGTTAGGATGTGTGTAGCCAGATAAAAGTTGCTTCCGGAGTTTTTGAATGACTTCTGGTAAGTCAGCAGCTTCAGCAGCAAGGGCCTCATCTCCTTCAAGATCAGCACCATCTGGCTCTCCCCTAAGCAAAAGGCCATGGTCCAAAGTGTCTGTATGCCCTATTGAGGGAAGCACCATAGCAGGATGAAGCTGAGGTGAGCCAGAGTCATCATCATCATCATCATCAGAGTCTGGATCCAAGAAGCTAGGTTGGGACTCAGGCAGCACAGCATGCTGATCTAGCTCTGAATCAGAGAGGTTGGGGTCCATCCCTGGGTAATCAGGCTCAGCACCAACTGCAGCATCAGTAGAGCTGAGATCAATGCTGTTACGATTTCCCCTCTTTTCTCCTTGTTTCCTTTCGTCTCTTGTGACTCGCGTTCTATGCCTAACTTCAGTTGCACTCTTACGATACGATCCGCTTCAATCCGCGCCTCGGTCCTTATCTCGCGCTTAGCGCATGACCGTTACGACACCTCATGGCGTGACTTCCAGAACCCGCTGACGACTTCTGATCCACGCGTCGTCCCACGGAATTCCCTTGTTCTCTTTTCATACTTTCCCCTTGTTAGCTCTCTAGGGCCTGGATCCTAGGATTGTGCCATATGTTTGTCTCTGACAAACATCATGTACTAGTATGTAAGTCTCACGCTACCTAGCTTGTACGGTAGACTTGACTTCTTGTGTAATACTACACTGCTGTTCGCTCTCATGATCTGATTCCTTGAGTCGCACTTTCACTTGACTCCCCGTCTTCGCTCGCCTTTGCGCTTGAGCCTTACTCCGCTATTGTCCTTGTGTCCACGGAGACCAAGTGACACTTGTTCACCCCCGAACTGAGTCGTAGCTGACTCTACCCTGTCTCGTTACCGCCCATGACTTAACGAAGTACCTGTCATACTTAACGCCCCTGTAGTGGCATTACATTAAGTCAAGTCTCTCACAGTGGTGACACCTAGTCGCACTCGATCCAAGTCCCAACCGGAATATATCACCCGGTTCACTACCGACGAGCTCTCCAACACCGTATCAAAGGAGCAGCTGTCTGGGCAGAAATCAACAACATTGAAGGATACTATATCTTCAACCCAAGAAAGAAGGAGTATCACCAGATCCATTACCTTGAGGACAAACATCTCTGGGCTTATATTGATTACTCGCTGAACGAACAAAGCTGGTATACTATTGGACCAGTACCACTCGAGTTGAACGTTGGACCTCTGAAAAGTCATAACCCAAAGGGGATTGACATTGACTCCGACCCTGACAATTAGTGTTTTAAGGTCCAGTCCATAGGACCGGAAAAAGACCGGGACCCAACCAGACCGGACCGATGTGCAACCGGACCATCGGTTGCGGTTGCATGACTTCCGGACCAAGCCCAGTTGCGGTTGCTTATTTTAGCGAGCATTCCTGCAACCGAGTAAAGACCAGTTGAGACCAGTCTTTACAGCAACCAACTTGGAGGTTTAAACTGTACTATTATCTAGCTATATCTATCTACTACAATTGTAAAACTAGCTACAATGCCTACTGAAGTTGCAGCGCCTGCCATCGTCGCAACAACCGCCGTCATCGCCGTCGCAGTCGCTGTTGCGTTTCCGTCGCCGCTGCCCTCACTGCCGACCTCGCCTAGTTACCCACCTGGTGGGCGCCGTGTTGCTGCGACGCCGCATAGGTGTCGTAGCGTTCCAGCGCCATGGCGCTGTGATAGCGTCACAGCGCCATGGCGGCGCCATCGTCGTTCGATGTTGCGACACCATCGCCGTCGTAGTCGTCTTCATTGCTGTCGTAGTCGCTGTTATGGTCGAGTCGGACACCGCCCCATCGGCACAGTTGAATCGCCGTCGTCGCCTCACCATGCTTGCTGTGCTGGTGTTGTTGGCATGCTGGCGGCATCACAATCGTGTTGGTGGGATGCCCGTGGTGGTTGGAATTTTGTTCGACTTGCTGCGTTTTCACGCATGTGGCTGCCAGTGCGTTGGCGGGTTTGCAGTTGATGCCGTTGTCGTCCGGGTACGAGCGTAAACGATTGAAAGCCAAGTCACATGTCATGGCGCAACGTCCCGGCCCTTGCTGATTTGTTCACTCCTTGCTTACCTCACCAGTAACGCACAGCGAGGGGCCAGTTATCTAACCACAATGGCAGCGCCACAACAGCGACGAAGGCGAGGTGATCGACGACTACGAGCGACAGCAAGACGACAACAACAACAAGATGACAACAATGACAGTAAGACGACAACGACAACGATGCGACACAACGACGACACAACCAAGGACACAACACAACGACTGTCACGATCATGTGACATTTCCCACGAACGTATTTCCATTTTCAGTTCACTGACTCGTTTTGGCTTCTCAGCTCTAGATATGGTATGGACTTGTTATCAGATTGACAGCGCGACTGCCAGCACTTGCCTCGTGTTCTGTGACTCATACTGTATGCCAGCTCACTAGTGCCAGCAGACTTACTCTGCTGGCATACGCGCGTCCCCTAGAAAAATGTATGGAAAAATAACAGACAGTACTGTATATAAGGAGTGGTAGTTTAGACTGTATTTCTCTATCTGAGTCTTCTAATAATATAGCCCACAAAGCTAGTTGTTGGAAGTGAAAGGTCCTCTAGTCAAGTCCGACTCACCGATTAGTAAGCACCGGGAACTTCGCCTTTGAAACTTTTGACTACGCGCCGCCGTGCGCCTTCGGGAATTACTAGCGATATCGAGAATATATCGAGAACGATCCGGGTGATCGTAACAACGACAACACAACACAACACGACGACGACACAACACAACAACATGTGTACAACGACGACTTGACGACCCGACTCAACGACCCGACTCAACGACAATGCGACTCGACAGTTCGGACAGCAAGTCCCGCGGTGGATTACTTCAAGTTGTAGCTAGCTAGTGTACCTCATTCTTGTAGCTGTACATATCTGTGTGAATTTAATCACTCGACAAGACTGCAATAAATAAGAAGACCAGTTGCAACTGTAAAAAAACCAGTTGAGACTGGTTTTGTCGACCGGTCTCTCAAAAGACTGGTTGGAACCAGGTGTTTTGCCGCAACCGGACCGACGTAGACCGGTTGGCCATGGTCTCGGTCCGGTCTTTGCAAAATTAACATCTGTGGCAACCGGTCCTGGTCCGGTTGCACAGCAAAAGATGCAAAAGACCGGACCGGACCGGACCTCAAACCACTAGCTGAACGAAACTACGACATCTATGACTGAGAACTATTCACGGTAGTGAAAGCACTGAGAGCTTGGCGCATGTACCTTGTCGGTTCCCCCCATAAAATCATCATCCACACCAACCACACCAATCTGCAGTACTGGAAAGACCCACAAAAGATCAGCCGAAGAGTGGCGTGTGAATTCCTGGAGCTGTCCGAGTATGATTTTGTGCTAAAACACGTACAGGGCTGATGAACAGTGCACATAGAGAACTATACTCACAGTGACAAGAGGAGACTGTGGTGAGATATAGAGGGTGACTGGAAGCAGCAACAGAGTAAGTCTTGCAAGTGAAGCAGATGTAGAGTCTGGCACACAACAGATGAGAACTGGTGTTATTACAAGAGAGAAGACATACCTGGCACACAACAGATGAGAACTGGTGTGGTGCCAGAGCGTACAGAGTACTCTACTTATACTATACAGAGGTGTGACATTAGTACAACACAGGTAACATAGAGTCACAGAATACAAGGAGCATTGTTCTACAGGCGGACACAAAGGAGTGTGTAAATGGAGAACAAGGCACAAAGAACAAGGAAGGGCTAGACTATGATATCATAGTGACATCACAATAAAGATAGAACAAAGGGAATCAGTACAAGGACGAAGTACAATAGGAGTCCAGAGGAGTCCATGATGTCATTGTACAGTGATGTCATAGATAAGAAAGTCCGAGATTGTAAAGATCATAATAATCTAATCTACATAAGTCCAATATATCTTATCTAAAGCAGTCCGTTATCTGCGTGTCCATTTGAGCCGCTAAGTGCGCACAGGTCACTTATCAACAAGGGCATCAAGAATGGTCGTGTGGATGCCCTCTCATGGTGCGCGGATTATGCACCCAACTTAGAGGACAACAATGACGTTATCGTCCTCCCTGCAGACCGGTTTATCCACAGAACCCAGATGTCAATGCACAACATGGACATCTGGATGCAAATCTCACAAAACATGGATGAGAAAGAGGTCCTGCGCTGGGTAGAACCCCACAATCTGAAAAAGTTGGGAGGTCTTTGGTGGAAGAACAACGCTCTCGTTGTCATGGGCGACAACAACCTTAAACAGGGGGTAATTACCTTTTTCCACGACACTCCTAGCATGGGCCACCCAGGCATCACAAACACACTAGAGTTGTTACGACGCGATTACTGGTGGCCAGGCATGCGGAAGGATGTTGAAGAATATGTCAAAGGCTGTGCTACGTGCCAGTCCAATAAGATCAACCCCCACCGACAAAAGCCCCACCTCTTCCCCATTACCACAGACCCCGACACCAAACCATTTGAAGTTGTGACAATGGACTTTATCATGAAGTTACCCCCGTCCAATGGATACGACTCCATCCTTACCATCACCGACCACGATTGTTCAAAAGTGGCCATCTTCATCCCATGTAATGAGACGATTACTGCGGAAGGGGTGGCACGACTCTACCTTCACCACGTTTATCCCCACTATGGCATTCCCCGAAAGATGATCACGGATCAAGACCCGTGCTTCATGTCCACCTTTATGAAGGACCTGTGTACATCTGTAATTGCAGTAGGTGTTCAGAGCTGTTCAGAGCCGTTCAAGGACACTCTGAACAGCTCTGAATGCTCTGAACACCTAATTGCGTTTACAGATGCTAAGACGCTGGGGATCCGTCAGAACATCTCCTCCGCATACCATCCACAGACTGATGGGCAGTCTGAGTGTACTAACCAGTGGCTAGAACAGTACCTCCGCCACTGGAGCAATGTGCGACAGGATAACTGGGCAGAGGCACTCCCAGTAGCGCAATTCGCGCACAACTCGTGGCCGAATGCCACAACCAAACATTCCCTGTTCTCGCTGATCATGGGATGGGAACCACGCACCATGTGGACATTGAAACCCACATCAACTCCGTCTGTTGATCAACGACTGGAAGAGATGGGTGACAGATGCCAACACACGCAAGACTGCATCAAGCATGTGCAAGAGCTTATGGCAAAGAGGGGGAAGACGTGTTTCATACCTTACATGGAAGGCGCTCAAGTATGGTTGGAGGGGACGAACCTCCGGACCTTTTACCCTACTGCAAAGCTCGCCCCAAAACGCCACGGACCATTCCGAATCAAGAAAGCCTTATCGGCGGTCTCTTATGAACTAGATCTTCCGAAGACGTGGAAGATACACCTGGTGTTCCACGCAAACCTCCTCACACCATATAAGGAGACAGAACTCCATGGAGCTAACTTCACGTGACCTCCACCTGACCTGATCAAAGGAGAAGAAGAGTTCGAAGTGGAGCATGTGTTACACTCTTGTCTCCATGGCCGAGGGCGCAAACTTCAATTCTTGATCCAGTGGAAGGGATTTCCCATGAGTGACAGCTCGTGGGAACCACTCGATAATGTTCGCCACGCACCTGACCTAATCGCCGAGTTCTACTGGCAAAATCCTACCGCCAATGGGGCTGGATGAAAGATATAAAAGATGCACCTCCTTCACTTACTCCCGTCGTCCATGATCATCCCTGGAAATCTCATGTCTGATACACCTGTCATCACTACTGTGCCTGCTCGCCCCCCCTCCCAAATCATTCTTGACAACTTGACCATCCCTTCTCAAGAGGCGGGGATTCCGGACATGGGCTACGACGTCGCATACACCCCATACTCCCGGATCATCACCCCTCCTCCGCTGCCTGAGTTTACGATCAACCCTGAAACCTCATTACCCACCATCGCTGAACTGGCCAAATCGCCGGACTCCCCTGAGTCAACATCCCTGCCCCCACTTGTCTCGCAACCGACGCTCAGTACTCTGCACCAGTCTTCACTCCCACTTCCCCTGTTCCCACCTGGGATCGACCATGTATTCACTCCCATTCCCACTGTTGAGCTCGCTGTCCCTGACCCACGCTACGCCCTCCTCGACAATGAGGAGGACCCAGACACATCAGGAGAGCCAGGGATCCCCTACTTCCTAAACGACCCCACCTCCCCACACTTTCACCCGCTCATGATCGGAGAGCCAGGGAAGAAAGAGGTGGCGCGGTACATTTATTACCGCAAAGACTATCAGGAAGTGGTGGGGACCATGGGCAAAGGGGAGCCATGCTACGTCACGTCCGTTTACCTGCGCACTACCCAAGCTAACCAACTACCACAACACGTGACGGACCAGCAGGTAGACCTATTCCACCCCCACGACCCTCGTCGGATTGTCATTGACGAGGTTATTTCTTCCCTCCACTACCCTGCACTCCATGCCGACATTTCCCGCCTACGCACCTGCCTGGAAGCCCGAGATGCACTTAAGGTGCAACAGGACGACCTCCGCAGATTGGAAGCGGAGGCTGTCAAAGATCAGTTCCACCTGGACATGAATATGTCCAGTGTGCGAAAGCGGTTGCAGTATGCCCGCGTCATTCCCCTCATCAGTGATCGATATGTCAAGCTCATGACCAAACCCACCCGACCTCGCCATTCCTCAGCACCGCTGCCCTTGCACACGGATGGACCTGGTGAGATGCCGTTACCCCCACAGGCAGGAGGACCCTGCGAGATGCCGCGCCTTCAAGGGGAAGGCAGCACACGTCGTCGCAGGTGCTACGAGTGTCAGTCCAAGGACCACCTCATACGAGATTGCCCTGAGCGAGGACGGCGGGACGCGTGCCAGTGGTGCGGCAGCCTCACCCATCATGTGGACGTTTGCCTCATAAGGCGAATGTCCCCGATGTCTGCCCGGTATGAGAATGACATCAGCAAACCCTGGGCTGCTACAGGAGTCTGCAGCAGCACTACATAGTGGCCATAGTAGCCCACAGTTCTTGTAGTGCTGGTAGTGACGTTTATGTTCTGTGTAGGACTGCTGTAGTCTACCACAGTCTACCATATCCAGGCCTACTACCACAGTCTACCACAGTCTACCATAGTCTTACCATATCAACCCAATTATTGACTACAGTAGTCTGTGGAAGTCTGCAGCAGCACTCCATAGTAACCCACAGTTTCTGTAGTGCTGGTAGAGACGTTTATGTTCTGTGTAGCACTGCTGCAGCACTGCCACAGTCTACATGCAGTCTACAACTCTGCTTGCAGTCTACCACAGTCTACCACAGTCCGACCAATCTCACTGTAGTACTGTACCAACCCAGTTATTGACTGTAGTCTTGATGCCAGCAAGTGCTATAGTCTACCATAGTCTACTGTAGTCTACCATAGTCTACCAGTCCCATAGTCTATGTTACGGTTTTGCCTGGAGGCGCGCGAGCATCGCCTAGGGAGTAGGTGCCGGTACGTGATCCTGGCACGTGACCTGCTGATGCCAAGAGTCCGGAGGGGCCTAGAGGCGAGATGCCTAGGCCATGTCTAGTGAGAGGGTCCGGATCGACCCAAAGGTCTAGAGTTATGCCGCATGTTCGTTATCTGCCGCGTGTTCTCTTATCTCTGACTCGTGTCATGAGGGCGTTATGCCATTCGCTATCGCTTATCAGTTGTACTAGGGTTTCGGTCGTTGAAGTGGAGCTTGAAAGCCCCTTCCCCTAGTATAAGTAGTAGACGGTTGAGCTTGTATTCGTTAGCTTAACTTTCTGGATTGTCACGCCAGAAGTAGGAGTATAGAGCCCTTTACCCCCTCTACTCAGCTGTGTGCAGCCTCGGAGCCTGTCCAGCCACAGTTCCCTTTCCTTTCTTATTGCCCTCTTGAGGAGGCGCGTTCCGCTACAAGTCGTGCATGACCGCCGACTTCTTGTTATCATCGTCGTTAAAGACGATTGCCGGTCATTACCGAGGGAGTTCGCCAGCCCCTGTGTTCATTAGGTCGAGAAGCTGCACGACGTGCGAAGAACGCCCGCGTGAGCGTTACAGTCTACCACAGTCTACTGTATTCTACCACAGTCTACTGTATTCTACCACAGTCTACTGTAGTCTACCATAGTCTACCATAATCTACCATAGCCTTATCATATTGACCATAGCCCACCACAGACATGTCATAGTCATTATAGACACTCCATGGTACTCATATTCATCCAGACATTCATGGAATAAATTTAAATGATAATATATTAATAGGGGTATACAACAAAATACAGGCAATAAAAATGGCGAAAAAAGTTGAGTGGTGGTCACGTGATCAATGTCGCTACAGTTAGGCAGGTAGTCGGGGTGGGGGTTGGTAGGGGTGCCGACCCAGCGGTTGGAGCCTTGATGTGGCATGCGGGGTGGCGTGGTGGCAGCTGTGGTGGCGATAGCATCGGGGGTGCTCAGGCGGCATCGGCAGCGGTGGCGTCAACAAGGTGGCCTGTGTGTGCATGAAGGGAGGGGGTACAGCGACCTCAGCTCGAGATGAAAAAGCAATAACAAAACAACAAATCCTTGGTCTTGAGTGGCTTGTGTGTGACACAATGCATGCAAGGGCGCACAAGGGGTCGCACGCCCCGAGGGGTGGCGTTGGAGATGGTTGTGGCGGTGGCAGTGTCAAGGGGGTAGCGACGGGGGTTGAGGTGGCTGTGGCGGTAACGGGGACGACCGGTACGCGGATGAGGGGAGGTTGGGGCGACAGCGACGTCAGCTCAAGATTAAAAAGCGAAAGAAAAAAAAAACTTATCTTAGGGTGTGCCACGTATTGCGTGTTCACACAAAAGCCGGCATCCCCGAGGGCATCAACAGGGGTTGGTGGCGGCGGCAACGGCAGTGGCGGTAATGGGGGTGACCTGTACATGCACGAGGGGAGGTGGGGGCAACGGCAACGTCAGCTCAAAATTAGAAAGCAAAAAGAACCTATCACGCAACATATGTGGGGGCGGGTACTGGGCAGGGAGCTGGCGTGCCCCGAGAGGTGGTGTGGAGGCGATTGTGGTGGCCACGGGGTTGGGGCGTAGGGGGCGGTGCCGAGGTGGTAGCGACGAGGGTTGGTGGCACCGACGATGGGATATGACCCGTGTATGCGTGAGGGGAGTGTGACACGGTATTCGCGGTACTATCCTGCAGGGATTCAAGATGAAAGGGAGAAAAAAAAGAAAAAGATGGCACCAGGCAGAATGACGGCGAGAGGGTGGCTTGCATGTACCTGTGATGCATATGAGGGTGATTGCAATACCAGGGTCGATAGTGCAACGTGGTCAGTTGGTGACGAAAGGGTGTAAGGTCAAAAGATGTGTGACGAAGGAAGGAAAGAGGACCACGTAGCCAAAACAACAACATGGGAGACGTTCTTCCCACGCTCGACTGGAAACCTCCGGAAACGCGCCACTTGGGCGACGTGACTTGTTCGAAATTCAAACTCAAACCCACCCTCCTTCCTTCACACGTCGTCTTGCACCTGTTTTCACACCCTCGCAGGAACGGCCCCAAAGCTGAGTAAATTATTTTAATTTTAATCCTTTACCTCTGATCGGGTGGTCGCAGGACAGAGACAGCCACGTCATCAGGCCACCTCACAGGCCTCACCTGCCACTCACCTGTGTGCATGCAAACCCACTGCCGCCGTCTCACGGCTCTTGTTGTAAGGTAAGCTCTTTTTTTCTTTTTCTTGCTCATCCTCACTTTCCACCAGCAACTTCGCCATCACCTCAAAACCACCGCACCCACACCCACACCCGCACCTGCCACCTCACCTCCCCTTCAAGACCCCGCCATCTCGACACAGCTGTCATCCGCACCTTGACGCCACCACGCCGCTGCTGCTTCGACATGGCTGCCACCCCCACCTCCACTCAGCAACTCAGCGGCCGCCACGACGCAGCCATCTCATCACGACTGCTACCACCGCCTCGACCACCTCGCCACCGTTACCACCACCTCGACTGCCATGACGCTGGCGCCAACTCGGCCCCGCTACCACCACCACGGCGCCCAACTCAGCACGCCGCCGCAGCTCGGCCCCACCGCAATACAACGCCATCACCACCTGTCACTGCCTCGACTGTGCCACCACCCACCTCAGCGACGGGGGCACGCCACCTCGGAACCCCTTTCCCCATTGGCTGCGCCACCCCATGCGCAGGAAGGGGCATGATGCCCCCCTTCCCCTGGTGCGCCGCCCCGTACGCGTCAACCGGCCACCCTGACCCTACCTCGACGGCACGCAATGGCGCCACCCCAACATGGCCACATCGACAGTGCCACCTCGGCACCGACCCCGTTGCCGCACCCCCCACCACCCACGCTCGCACTGCCGCTTTATGGCGCCTCCTGTACAATACTATTAATAGCTACATGTAGTTCAATTATAATATATTATTTTGCATGAACTCTGTTGTGCTGGGCTCTTAAATTGGTTCTCAAATTATTCAACCTGACCATAGGCTTAAAATAAGCCTCTTAAGACCATTAAACACTGATTCAGCACCACCATAAGTTGTTAAGGGAATTAAGTTATAGCCATTAAGGCAGGTTAAGAAGGTGACCTTTAAATTGCTTAAATGGCCTTAGGAGCATGTTAAGGCACAATTAAGAGCATTTAAGTACTTTTAGGTTTTCCTGATGCAAAGTGAACCCTTGCAGGCATCACATACCTGCCAAACCACAGGGTACCATATCTATCACCACTACCAGGTCTACAACAGCTACAAGTCTGCAATTACTAGTACTATTGACATCTGCTATATCTATAGTGACTGCAGCAGCTACCATATCTACCACCACTACCAGGTCTACAACAGCTACAAGTCTACAATTACTACTGACATCTACTATATCTATAATAGCTACAGCATCTACAGGTTTGCTACCAGGGGACCAATCAACTACCAGGTCTACAACAGCTACAAGTCTACAATTACTACTGACACCTACTATATCTATAATAGCTACAGCATCTACAGGTTTGCTACCAGGGGACCCAATCAACTACCAAACTTGAATAGCTATGATGTCTACAACACCTATAGTCTCTACCATGTCTATTACAGTCTATCAGATTGAAATCTTGATTTTCAGGGTTTGCTAGTCATGTTACCAAGTGTAACGCCACCACAGGGGCATTAAGTACGACGTGTACTTCGGTTAAGTCACGGACGGTAACGGGACGGGAGTAAGTCAGTTACAACTTAGTTCGATGGTGAACAAGTACCACTTGGCCTCCGTGGACACAAGGGTAATAGCAAGGACAGGCTCAAGCGCAACGGCAAGCGAAGCAGAGGAGTCAAGCGAAAGTGCGACTCAAAGGGTCGGGTCGTGAGAACAGACAGCGGTGTGGTATTACACAAGAAGTCAAGTCTACCGTACAAGCTAGGTAGCGTGAGACTTATATACTAGTACACGATGTTTGTCAGAGACAAACATATGGCGCGATCCTAGGATCCGGGTCCTAGAGAGCTAACAACGGGATAGTACGAAAAGAGAACAAGGGAATCCCGCGGGACGACGCGTGGATCAGAAATCGTCAGCGGGTTCTGGAAGTTGTGCCACGGGGCATCGTAACGGTCATGCACTAGGCGCAAGATAAGGGCCGAGGCGCGGATCGAAGCGGATCGTATCATAAAAGTACAATGGAAGGTCGGCGCAGAATATGAGTCACGAGACGCGATAGGAAGAACAAAAGAGTAGAGGAAAATCGTAACATTACCCCCCCTTCAGACTCGAAGTCGCCACGACTTCGACTAGTCGCTAGTGTAGTAGTAGTCCTCTTCCGGTATAACGGTAGCGGGATCAGGAGAAGGGGAACGGGGACACGTGTGAGATCGTAAGAACATGTGACGCCCCCTTCGGCCATACTTACGGCACCCCTCATACTGCGGGCAGTCGATCTCGTCGTGCGTTGCCTTCCAGTCGAGGCACTTCCCACACCAACAGGTGCGTGGCGTGGGATTCTCGTACCGGGCGGACATTGGGGAAAGTCGCCTTATGAGGCAGACATCCACGCGGTGGGCGAGACTGCCACACCACTGGCATGCGTCCCACCGCCCTCGCTTGGGACAGTCTCTGACAAGGTGGTCCTTAGACCGACACTCATAACACCTGCGACGACGCGCGCTGCCTTCCCCTTGAAGGCACGGCATCTCGCTAGGTCCTCCTGCATGTAGAGATGTCAACGAGTTATACTCGCGAGTATGAGTACTCATCGGAAATTTCCGAAGAGCCACTCGTACTCGACTCGTACTCGTCGCTGCGAGTACTCGTGCTCACGAGTACTCGCTGGAATTTCCCAACCGAAACTCGTACTCGCGCCGCGAGTACCCGTTTCAGACACGCGAGTACGAGTACTCGCGTACTCGTACTCATTTGAATTGTATGAGTACTCGTTTGAACGAGTACTCGTCACATTTCCATCCCACAAAGTAAATAAATAATCTAAATACTGTACAGTGTACCCTACAGAAGCCTACAAAGCCCGCCGCCGCTGTGTCGCTGCACTGCCGTGGTCTGGTGCGTCGTACCCACATAACCACCATTATCTGTCGCGTCGTTGTCATTCGAGCGTCCTTTCGGCCGCTGTTGTCGTCCTCACTGTCATCATGGCCAACAGTCGTCGGTTGTCGTGGGTACAGCTCGGGGCCGCGTTGGCGTTGGTGAAAGGCCCGCTTTGTCGTCGTCGTAGTTGGCAGCGTGGGCTGCGTTGGTGCCACCTGGTGGGGAGTTTGCTGTCGCCGCAACTTGAATCGTCATCGTCCGGGTGCCAGTGATACGCAAATGTGAGTGATGACTGGCAGAACCGTCGTGGTCTTGGTCGTGGTTGTGCCACGGTGGGGCGTAAGCAACTCGTTGTGGCTGAGTCGCAAACAAGCGGCGTGGGAAGGAACCTTTCCCACACCCTCGTGATTGCCAGTTTCGCTGCATACGGCCCGGTGGCTGACTGTGCACTATGATACGACAACGGCTTTGAGCTGCACGAATTCCAACCGCCGCCAGCATCTTATTTGATTCCTATACCACGATACCACCACCAGCAATGACGGCAAGACGGCAGCTGCGGCGGCGACGCCTTGTATGATACAACAACAACAACGGAGCGACACCCGTCGGCCACGACAAACGGAGGTTTCCAACACCCGTCGACAACAACGATGGGGCGATTCCAGTCGACCACGACAACAGGCGACCACAATGACGAGCGATGCCCATCGACCGCGATGACGGGGCGACACGGCAACAGGGCAACAATGGCCGACAACAACAGCAGCAAGACGACCCCGACAATGACGACGGCGATAACAACGACAACGCGGCACGACAACGGGACCCTGACGACAGTGCACACGACGACTTGGACAGGGAGCCCTGCGGCCTCTTACTAGTAACTTAGTGTACATACAGACTTGGATCCTTTGTAATTTAATACACAATAGAAAACCTTTCGAAAAGTGTAACACCACTGGCACAGCAAAGGCTAGAATGACTAGTATTTCCGCGAGTACCACGAGTACTCGCGCGATGGAGAAGGGAAACTCGTACTCGCGCGTACTCGCGGGAACGAGTACTCGCGGGCGCGAGTACTCGTCACGTGACGAGTCAAACTCGCGAGTGACTCGTTTGACGAGAACTCGTTGACATCTCTGGCTCTGGGCAACACAACGCCGTACGAACGGCTTCACGGGCAGAAGCCCAACTTGGCTGGAGTGCCCGAGTGGGGGCAACGCGTTTGGGTTCACACTGACGCAGGCTCGAAGCTGGATGCGCGGGCTATCGAAGGGCACTGGGTTGGGTACGACAAGGATAGTACTCACGCCCACAGAATCTACTGGCCCAACAAGAACTCGATTACAGTCGAGCGGAACATAAGGTTCGCGCCGACTACCGTGACTGTTTACACATACCCGCAGCGCGCCATCCAGCCCGGCACCATTACAACTACCACGGCACCACCTCCTCCACCCTCACTTCCACCGGCTTTACCGCCGATTCCAGCTCCGGCACCGCACAAGCCTCAAGATATTGCCTTGCCGCCGTCAGAAGACGAAGACGAAGACAATGAAGAAGACTATGAAGACGTAGAAGATCAGCTAGACCCAGAACCACCAGGCCAGTTCAAGTCAACACCTACGGCAGTCAAGGTCAAGTCGACCAAGCCACGCGCCTCGGGCGGAACCCCAAGTTACGCTCAAGGCACGCGCTCTTCGACCCGGAAGAGCAAGCCTTCGGAATACAAAAGGAGACTGGCAGCTGGTGAGGGCACCGTCGATGGAGAAGAAAACGACGGTGGGAGAAAGCGGAAGAAGAAAGCCGGAGCATCGGCAGCGTTAGCTGATGACTTCGCAGATTACGGCCCCGCTGACTGTGAGTTCGTCGCGGGTGTCACGCCTCTAGTAGCGGAGGCCATTAGCGATATGCAAGGCGATCCGCGGACGGTCAAGGAGGCGCAATCTCGCCGGGACTGGCCCTCGTGGCAGCAGGCGATGGATCGCGAGATGAAGACGTTGGAAGACGCGGGCACCTGGGAAACGGTCCCGCGCCCACCCGGAAGGAATATCGTGGGCAGTAAATGGGTCTTCCGAATCAAGCGGAAGGCCGACGGCACCATCGACAAATACAAGGCGCGCCTCGTTGCGCGAGGCTTCACTCAAGTGTATGGCACCGACTACTTCGAAACCTACTCGCCGGTTGCGAAGCTCACGACCTTCCGAACCATCCTCGCGCTCACCGCGCAGAAGGATTGGGACGTCGACTCCTTCGACTTCAATGGAGCATACCTCAACGGGGAGCTTAGTCAGGAGGAGGACATCTATATGCAGAACCCGCCCGGCTACGACGACGAAGACGGAAGCGTCAAACATCTCAAGAAGTCCTTGTACGGACTCAAGCAAGCCGGGCGAAAGTGGTACGACACCCTTAAGCGCACTCTCGCTGACCTCGGCTTTTGCGTTAGTGATGTCGATCCTGGGGTGTTCCATACTCGCGTCGGCGAGCACCCGGTCGTAATCGCAGTACACGTCGATGACTGCGCCATTACTAGCAGCTCAGGCGAGGTCCTTCAAGACTACAAGCGGCGTATCAACGACCGCCATTCCATCACCGACCTAGGGCCCATCCATTGGCTCCTAGGTATCAAGATCAGCAGGGACCGCGGCGCGCGCACCATCGCGTTGTCGCAGGAGTCCTATATCGACACTATCATCCGACGCTTCAACCTGGGCGACGCTAAGCCCATCCATTCTCCTATGATCCCCGGCATCTCATACTCCAACAAAGACGCACCTGCAGACAAGACCGACGCAGCGCGCATGGCCAAAGTCCCTTACCGGGAGGCCATCGGGAGTCTCATGTACACATCCGTGGCTACACGCCCGGATATCTCATTCGCCGTTTCAACTCTTTCTCAATTCCTGGAGAACCCGGGGGAGGCTCATTGGGAGGCCGTCAAAAGGATATTCCGTTACCTTGCTGGGACGCGAACTCACGCGCTGACGTACGGGGGAGACCGTCACGAACTGACTGGTTATACCGACGCAGACGGATCCTCACAAGACCATCGGCGAGCCATATCTGGCTTCGCATTCCTCATCGACGGAGGCGCGATTTCGTGGAGCTCCCGGAAACAAGAGCTCGTCGCGCTGTCCACCGCAGAAGCCGAATATGTCGCGGCAACACACGCCGCGAAGGAAGGCATTTGGCTCCGCCGTCTCATCGGCGAGCTGTTCAATACTATCGATACCCCGACTACAATTTACTGCGACAATCAAGCGGCACTTACGCTTGCGACGACAGACAACTTTCACGCGAGGACGAAGCACATCGACATTCGTTACCACTTCATTCGTCACTCTGTTGAAGCAGGAACATTCACGCTCATTTATTGTCCTACAGGCGAGATGGTCGCCGACCTATTGACCAAAGCGCTTCCCGCGTGGAAGGTCAAAGGCCATACTACAGCGCTCGGGCTGCGCTCGGCTTGCGGGGGAGTGCTGAACTGCGCTGTGAGCCTGACTTGCGGGGGAGCCGCCAGCACCGGGATCCTGGCAGGACCGGATCGGGCCGGTGGCCCAGGGTATTCGTCTCGCCTTAGCGCGGACAGCCCACAGCTCAAATCTTTGGACTAGGGCCCTCGCGGTTCACCCTCGTTTCCCCTTATGCCTCAATTACTATACAAGCTCGTAACCATTCCCTTTAGGACTCATTTTCGGATCAAGCGCGAGCACGCCGAGCCCAACGTCACAAGGGCGAGGCTCCACACTTTCCCCACCTCGCTACCTCACTTCCTCGCCATCACATTCGTTTACAGCCTCGGACTTTCTTCCCCACCGTTCACATCCCTTGTTACTACGACTTTCAGCCTCGATCCCTGCCACCTGACCTCACATCTTGACGACGCGTCCATTCCCTTTGATACCTCATGATTCTTCGTTCATCCTTTACCGTACAAAGTTATGCTACTGGCCTTAGTATAAAATGTACAGAGTTTGGACTCCAATTGAGAATCATATTGTTGTTCTCGAAATCCCGTCCGAATCCTAAGCTCTCGTTCTCAACTTAACTCGACTTCTTCCATCTTCAACGTCTCGGCGCGCGCACTACCGTGCGACGTCTTACATAACCTCGTCGCACTTGCACTAGTCTATCAGGTATTTCAGGGTTTGCTACCAAGTCTCTACCAAGTCTCTACCAATCTACTACCAAATAACTATGGTATCTACAGTATCTACAGTCTCTACCATGTCTAAGGGTTTGCTACCAGGTCTCTACCAATCTACTACCAAATAACTGTGATGCTCTATGACATCTACAGTCGCTACCATCACTACAGGAATTTCTGGGATGGCCCAGGGTTTGCTGATGCATCCCATGCCATGCACCCACTGGTGTGGGAAGTGTCTCGACTGGAAGGTGACACACAATGAGATTGATTGTCCCCAGTATGAGGGGTGCTGAAAGTGTGGCCATAGGGGGCGCCACATGTTTTTACGTTCTCACACCTGCCCCTGCTCCCCTTCTCCTGACCCTGCGACCATTATCCCCGAAGAGGACTGTTACTATACCAGCGATTAGTCGAAGTCGTGGCGACTTCGAGTCTGACAGGGGGTAATGTTACGATTTTCCCCTCTTTTCTCCTTGTTTCCTTTCATCTCTTGTGACTCGCGTTCTATGCCTAACTTCAGTTGCGCTCTTATGATATGATCCACTTCAATCCGCACCTCGGTCCTTATCTCACGCTTAGCGCATGACCGTTATGACACCTCATGGCGCGACTTCCAGAACCCGCTGACGACTTCTGATCCACGCATTGTCCCGTGGAATTCCCTTGTTCTCTTTTCATACTTTCCCCTTGTTAGCTCTCTAGGGCCCAGATCCTAGGATCGCACCATATGTTTGTCTCTGACAAACATCGTGTACTAGTATATAAGTCTCACGCTACCTAGCTTGTACGGTAGACTTGACTTCTTGTGTAATACTACACTGCTGTTCGCTCTCACAATCCGATTCCTTGAGTCACACTTTCACTTGACTCCCCGTCTTCGCTCGCCTTTGCGCTTGAGCCTTACTCCACTATTGTCCTTGTGTCCACGGAGACCAAGTGACACTTGTTCACCCCCGAACTGAGTTGTAGCTGACTCTACCCTGTCCCGTTACCGCCCGTGACTTAACGAAGTACCTGTCGTACTTAACGCCCCTGTAGTGGCGTTACAAATGCCTGTATTGACATTAACAGGACTAAAAAGATCATCTAATACTATGCAGCAGTAAGCACAGATTCTACTTTACACTAAAATAACACTTGCCAGGCTCTATGGCTTCCCCTTGACTGTGATCAGGAATTTCTGAGCGAGTGTCAGCCAGGTAATCATAATTGTGTGCCGCTTTGATGTTAAAAAATATTATTAATATTAATTGCTAAGTCTCCAGGTGAACAACTGTAAAACGTACCTTCTGAGCCCTCCAGGCGAGATCCACCAGCATGTTATGTTCCTTCGGACGTTTCCTCTAAATGCCTGTTTGCTGCTGCTGCACGTGTTCGAACGTCTTCTGTATCCCATAGGCAACGGCTAGGGCGATACGCAGGGCGTGGCCAACCAAGGCAATGAAAAGGATGAAGGTGATAATGATAAGATACGAGGCGTCGGCGATGACTAAGCACGACGGCAAGCGGAACGCTTAGTGGCGATAATCGGCACACTAGCACAGATGACAAAGGAATGGATGGTCAATGAGGCAATCTAGCTTTATACAATCTCCACAGTTGGAAGGATTGACACAAGATATCAAAGCTAAGGACTACAACACGTCCTCAGCCCTCTACTTATACTACAGAGGGGAGCTTTCAAGCTCAGCCCGAATCCGAAACCCTAATACACCTATCCAATAGCATAACTCGCTCTCGATTCGCATCAGTCAGCCATACAGTCATGGGGTCACCATCTAGACCGCGTCCGGGCTCAAGCTCATCCGGACTCACACTCCAGCCTCAGCCTAGGCGCAAGCTCATCTAGGCTCTTCCGGACCATTCGAGGCAGGTCACGTGCCGGGGTCACGTGACGGCCGATAACTCCCGACCTATTCCCACGCCTCCTGATAGTCACGTGATGGAGGGTGAGGGTCACGTGTGCTCACCGCGTGTCCTACTCGCACGTGATCTTGCGCATACGGCTCCTCCTTCCACTTCTCCAGCAGGTCTTCGAGCACTGCTGTGGCTCCGCGGACTTCTCGATCCCACTGCGGGTCGTCTTGCGCGTACTTCTGGTTGTTGCGTGGGTCCCGTTCCGGCTTCGCCGTAACACAGCAACTGGTGCTGTATCAAGAAGCCTAGAGTCCCCATGGACCTGGGAAAGAAGTTCTCTTGTCCGATGAATGCACAATCGCACAAAGGGGGCAAAATCTGTATTTGATGATAGGGACAAGAGAAAGTCTTGATCTTGCCAGAGATGGGCCTCAATAGTGCGTTTTGTGACACTCTTTGCCCCTCCATCACACTTTGAGCATGGGCAAATGTACTGTTGAGCTGATGGAGGCATGAGTTACACAGGATCGATGAGGATATGTAGATCAAGGATAGGGATGAGAGCAAGCGCGGACTCCAGTGCAGAGCATGAGAATGGCACGTGTTCTGGTAGTCATGTTCATGCTTTGTGTTCAACATGCCTAACTTACTGTTGTTGATAAGTGACCCGCGCGCTCTTAGCGGCTCGTATGGACACGCAGATAAACGGGCTGCTTTAGATTAGATATACAGGACATGTAGATTAGATTATTATGATCCTTACAATCTCGGACTTCTTGTATTCTCCTATCTATGACATCACATGTACATGACATCATGGACTTCTCTAGACCGTCCTTGTACTATTGTCTTTGTACTTCCCTTTGTTCCCTCATCTTTATTGTGATGTCACTATGATATCATAGTCTGGACTCTTATTGTTCTTATGCCTTGTTCTCCCAGAACAGCACACCCCTTTGTCTGTATGAAGAACAATGCACCTTGTATTTACTGTGACCTGTGTTACTAGCGTCACCCTCTGTAGCAGTATAAGTAGAGTACCATGTACACTCTGGCACCACACCAGTTCTCATCTGTTGTGTGCCAGGTATGTCTTATCCTCTTGTATAAAACACCAGTTCTCATCTGTTGTGTGCCAGACTTCCATCTGCTTCACTTGCTTGATCTACTCTGTTGCTGCTTCCAGTACCACCCTCATATCTCACCACAGTCTACCTTGTCACTGTGAGTATGTCCTACATATGTACTGTTCATCAACTGTACCATGCACAATGACTTTGAGGACAATGTCTTCAATCGGAACAACCTGTCCCCTCTACATCTGGACTCTCGCTTTGACTACGAGGACAAAGATGAGCGTGACAATTTTGTAGGCACCCAGCATGCGCCAAGACCTCCACTGAGGTCAAGGCCACCAATCAACTTTGCTGGAGCTGGACAGTGCTCCACCAACACCGGTGTCCCTGCATCCACTGCCACTACCCGTCCACCTTCCCACATGTCTGATGCAACACTACACTCTGGTCTTGGCCATTTGGCACCATACATGTTCCCGCACAAGATGTCTTCATCGCCAAGGCCCTCTCCAGATGTTATTGCCTCACTGACTGTTGCCGAACTTTGTTACAACCCCCACTACCTCAAATTATGCGAAAAGTTCAACCAAGTGTGCAGGGCCCTTGCCATGAAAACTATAGAAGGAGGCTTCACCCCTGCCAATACCCTCGTCCCAGACAGTTACCAAGGTGTGTACATCATTTTCGAGTCCTGGTATTCACTAAATGACTAGACCCCACAGCACCTCCTCACACTAAAGAGTCTTGTGCATCATCTTTGGGGCCGCACGCTGAAGAGTCTTGCACGTCATCCTTGGGGCCAAGTGATTCAGCATCTCAACAGTTGAAGTTCAATCCTGCATACGACAAGGCCATCGGAAGTCTTCTCAATACTGTGGAGCCGCTGCCCGCACAGCCACAATTCCTTGTGAAAGAGGTCCTATGGTACTCTGAGGATTGTGCAACTGACAAGACGTATGGTGACATCATCACAGAGCAAAATCAATATCAACCGAAGATGAACCTCACTATCCGCCGCCTGGATGGCACAAAAGTCTCAACTCAAGAGTATTCAAACATCCGACGTTCTGCCATTATCACCGTTCAAAAACTCATCGATCTTGTTGAGTCGGACCCCATGCACACTGGCAAGCCTCAGACCAAGACGTTCATCACGAATATGTTCAAGACTGAATACGATCGAGCCCTCCTCGAGCTTGAAGCAGAACACAAGCTGCTCCACCTGTGTTATGCTCATTGGAAGGCCGATACCTTAATTGGTCAAATGTTGCAGCAGCAAATCAATGCCCAAAAAAAGGCAGCATCAAACCGTGCCCGCGCCGCTTCTTCGATACCTCTGGACGATGCCTCAGAACCACCCACTGCACCAATCCCACAAGTTTGGGACGTGGCACCCATGAATGCGGCGAAGCGTGCCCTCGAGTTGAGCCCTGGTCCCAAATCTCCTTCGGCATCGCAGGCTCAAAAGCGCAGCAAGGATGGCATCGCACTTTCCAGACAGAAGACTACGGGCCCTTTAGTGCCCTCAGATCGTAAGTACTCTATTCAGCGAAGTTTAAACACTAACTCGTACTTGCACACAGAGCCCCCACACGCACACAAGCTTGTTCCTACGTTCCTCAGTCGCACCAAGGTGGTCAATGCAGAGTCCCCATCAATGAATCTCTGCCCTGTCTTCGTTGATCCGTCTGGTGCGTCCACACCACCTTTATGACCCACACCATTCTGACTGAAGGTCGAATTCGCAGCTGATAATCTTATCAGTGAGTCGAAATTCTCTGCAAACATGCTGCCACTGACTGTCCTCACAGCGGTCCTTACTTCCGACTTCCCCTCCCTCACAAATGCCGTCACCCTCATTCGCTCCATGAATGTGCAGATGTTGTTCAAGCAAGGCAAATCATCCAACAATGTCACGACACTGCTCAAGCGAGTACAATTTGCAGACCCGGGTTCGCCAGACATTGACGAGGACAATACGTGTTTAAGTTGGGGCCATGATCTATTTACGGCAGGTGGTATCAGCCCATCGTCCTCACTCACCACCTGGGAGGATGTCGGCAGCGTTGCCACCGCCTTCAAGTTAGTGGCAGCTGCCCTCAAGACGTGTCAGGAAGCACAGCTGATGTGCATGAACGCCGGAATGCCGAAGACAAGTGGCTTCATTAGCGACATCTATCTCAAAAAAATTCTCAAATGTCTGGAGAACTGTTGGGTCGGCGCTGGTGGGGTACGTATTTGACTACTCTGAGTTTATTGTTCATTTCATTGTCATTGTTGTAGGTGATTACTTCTTCTCGTGTCCCGGTCCTCCCCACTACACCACCTACCCTTTCCTATCGCAATGCCGCGATGTCGCCCCCAAAGTGTGGACTCCTGCTCAAAATCAAGTGGCCAATGCCCGTCACAAATAACATCACCCCAACCACCCCAGCAGCCCCTACAGAAGACGACTCTACCAGCACCCAGCAGCCCGCCACTGGAACAGGACCCACACAAGAGCCTTCAGTGGCATTAGATGAGGTGCGTCAGGTTCAATTATGACCCCCAAGCTGCTCACCCACAGCATGTAGGGTACTCGTGCAGATGCTGCATCATTGAAGGACCTTTATGTCTCAGAGCTGCTTACCTGGCTCAGCGACAACAAGCTCAGTGCGCCAAAGTCAAAGCGCAAGGACGGTGCGTCGTATACACTCGAGTTCTGGCCTTGTAGAGTAATGACCATTGCACAGAACTCATCGCGGCCATTGTCAAGTCCTCAGAGTTCGCACAGGTCTCCAAGTCAGCCATCCAGGAAATCGTCCAGAATGTGAGTTCTCATATTTCATACTTCCCCATGCTGACCCCTTGTCGTCAGCGCAAAATGATGAAAGGGTCAAAGAAGCAGCCCACTGCTGCATTGTCTTAGTGTATGCACACACATGGGACTCTGATCGCTTTGATATGTTCATCAAAATACCCAGTTTGGTTGTCAGTTCTGGGGTTTCTGAAATGTCTAACGTACATACGACAACTACGACCCTGACCCCAGCATGAATATATTTGACTGCAGAGTGCACAAAAAGGACGCGTGGTGACTAAGATCTGACGGATGCATGACAAAATTTGACTAGGGAATTGTCCCCAAATGACTTGAAGTGACTAGATCGGACTTGAGATGACCGACGAAATGGTAAATATTGACTGGATAGGACCTGGGATGACCATCGATGACCATTGAAATGGCATATTTTGACTAAAAACAGACTCAGGATGACCAACGAAACAGCAAATATTGATCAGATCAGACCTGGGATGACTACCTAAATGTCTACAGAAATGTCCAAAATGACCCAGGATGACTTGAATCGCCTGCGGGCTGACTTGTTTTGACTTCGGCTAACTCAAGCAAGCCAACTAATCTAAGTCAAATTTTAGTCAATCCGTCACGGAATTTTTGCATATTCACCGCCTGAGGTCATTTTGACTCCCAATGACCATTTCTGACTGTCAGCGGACCCGGGCCGACTTTTTCTTTTTTACTGAGAGTGACTAGTGACTCTCTCTAGTGTGACTACAACCAAGAGCACTGTCTGCCCTACTTGCACAGGCAGCTCACGAACCGCTCTAGGAAGTGCCGATTCTCGCACCACCTGCACTACCTAAATCAGCTGGCGCTGTGCCACTTGTTAAGTGGGCCACTGGCACCGTGACGATGGAGCGACTGTGGCCAGTGAGTGACTCCCGGCCGAGCTGAGTGATCAGCACGCACCACCATGCTCAGCCCGGGCCACAAGCTTGGCATGGAGCACAAGCTGTGGCCCTGTGAGTATAAATCGGAGCGCAGACAATGTATAATACTGAGTTGAGTGGTCTTAGAACCTTGGGGGCTGTGCGAGGCGGAGGATGTGGTAGATGGGGTTGTTTCTGCAAGCGCCTCATGGCACTCAGAGGGGGTGTATGGCCCGTGAGTAGGGAGGCTCCGGTGAGGATGCTGTTGATACTGTAATGAGGCGGGACCACTTGCAGTTCTCATGCAAGGTGATGGGGGGTGGAGTCATGGGAAAACTTGAGGATGGCCGCAAGGCTGTCCGCGGAAATCAAGTGGGAAGCGGAGGTGAGGCGGTGCGCCGTAGTGTCAGCCCAACCACCACCACTTCAGTCACTCGCAACGGTCCTCTCCCTTAAGCTTAGTACGGTGGCTACAGAAGGTATTTACAACTTAAGAATCCACAGGAGATGATGAGCATTTTCCTCTTGCGCTCTGATCTCCCTGCCACTCCATTTTTGCTGTCATGTACAGCCGCAATGCTTTTTACGATCGATACAAACTGACAGTGTACAACAACCTTGTTGTTGGTATCGTATGGTGAGGGACAACACACTTGCTGTTGCGACTCCATTCTCTGACCCATTGTGCCGAGCATCGCAGGTGTCTATTTCGTACTCTATGTTGCCTCTGTCCACATTCTCCTGTGGGGTCCATTTGTGCTCTAACAGGAAGGACTGTGCACGCTTACAGTATGTGGCTTTCAGGGGAAAACCAGGTTTCACTTGGTCTCGGTCTAAAATGGTCATGTTTTCAATCACAACTTTCACGTTCGTCTTGGGAATCATTTCACTGGTGCTACAGACAGCTCTTGAGTTTCAGCAAACGTGGTGGTTACTCGACCCCACAGCTGAAAACGTATGGCCTTTAGGTCGCATCGGTTCTGTCTCTATTGTAGCGGAAACTATCAGACGGCTAATGGTGCAACTACACAATGCTTCCTTGCCGTCTGCTCAACTAATGCCTGTCCAGTATATTCTAAGCGATATTATCTGTGCCTGGCGCGCAGTGGTCCTCTGGAACAGAGACAAACACGTCACTGCCCTTCTTCTCTTCTTGGTCCTTGGGACCACAGGTACATACAAAAGATTGCTCGTAGTCGTCATCCTGTGCTCATCAAGGACCGATCCTCGTAGCTGGTTGGGTGTGAACTTGGTCTCAGCCTCATACCCATCTTGAGCCCTCCCTATGTCAGTATCCCGATCATCGCGGATGATCTTGGTCCCCTACTCGTGGTCTTCCCCATACTGGGAACTAATCTGGTCTCTACCGCGTTGATCGCCATGAAGGCTTGGTGTGCCCTGCTTGCTTGCATTCGACCCTTGACAACCGTCTCTGACCATGTCACTGGTGTAGGCAATACCGCGTCTCGATAAAGAAACATTTAGGCAAAGGAACTGGATCGGTGAGGGTCGACAGGGTGTTCGCTCTGCTCATCGAGTCCGGTTTTGTTTATTGCTGCCTTTGGGTATGTCCTACTGTCATAGGTGTCTGTGTTCGAAAAACCGCTCACTGCGCTTTGTCAGATTTTGTATGTGATCTTGACGTTCAACTTGAATACCACCGTCATGCACAACGCCTTATTGTTTGTCTCAGTGAGTTCTGCTGCATATATACATTCTTTTGGGCACCGAATACCGACTTAAACACAGGGCTTGTATCCGACGCTCATAGTCATCCTCGTCGCTATGCAGAAGAGCCCGGTTGAAAATTACTCGACCTACTCGACTGGAATCCAGTTCGCGAGTGCGCCAGCTCTCGCACGGGCGCCCAGCGCTGGCAACACGCCGTCATTTGTGTACCCGATTCATCACGAGCACACGAGCGACTCCGATGAGCGGCTTCCATCCACGGTGCATATGAAGACCTCAGGCTCTGGCGAGGAAAAGAACCTGTGATCTTTGGTCGGTAAATTGTTGTTGTCGTCCTGTTGAATGATACCGTATTCGCGGTAATTCTGACACTGTACTAGGGCTTCCATTTCACGCATATAAGTCCTGTGACTCACGCCGTCGTTTACACGCGGGGATCTGTTAATCGCCACACTTATATTCACTCGAACCTCGGTTATTTAGTATATAAATATTGACCGCCATTGTGGTCGATGCTTTCGGGGTTTATATACGGCTATGAGAACGAGATAGGCATATTGGTATTGATCGCACGGACTAGAACGACTGGAATAGCACCGATATTTTCAATCACGCCACAAAACCCCATCTCCGTCTACGAAAAAGGAGTACGGTATCGGTTCATAGATCAAATCTTGATGGCTTTACTTTCAGACGCCAATGGATGCGGTGCTGTACGTAGACGCCGAGTGTAGAAGCGTCATAACCGCATGAAACCGCATGGTTGTCACAGCGCGCGTAACAATTGTACGTCGGAGATGCATGATGGATTGGTCCCAGAGTAGTGGTACTACTGTTGCGCCACATAAACATCTCTGGTTTAGCGGCGATACAACACCATTCTGCACGGGAGAGGGAGCCACTCACTCAGCGTCCTGAGACCCATTGAGCGTACTCTCGTCCTCCAAGCCTTTGATAGGCCTCCAGTCTAAGCACCAATTGGTCTCAGGCCAATCATTGGCTTCGAACATCTGTCATGATACGGGGTCTATCGTAAGACCCACGCGGCAGAGCGGTTCCTAATGCATAAAGTTGAGACAGTAACAGCTCGGCCGGTCGTGGTCCGGCGGAAGCGGCACGATGTCGCGCCTGAATATGTCTAAACAACGTAGCTAGTAGAACAGCGATCCGAGCTGTGACCCGAGATAGATGGTTCCATTGTTCGGGGATAGTGCTGCCCGTTTGACGTCGGTGAAGTGAATCCATGGTACACTTCAGATAGCGCTTGACGGACTGGACGACCGCTGTGGGCGGAACATAGCCCCTTAAAGCGACTGGGTGCTGGGAGTTCTGATCGAAGAACGGCGGTACACCCAAACTTGCGAGTGGGCATAGCAAAACTAGAGCGATGTGCTTTATTACAGGATATGTGATGATCTCTGGAGAGCTGGTCGCTCGCCCAGGGGGGCAGGTCAATTTGACGGGTAGAGGGAAGGACGAGAGTAAGAAAAGGCTAATCTTGAAGGGCACGATGATGAAAGGGAGTCGCGGTATCCGAGATCATGAGATGAAACTGGCCTGGGACTATGATAGGATACGGAGGGTCACCTGGTCAGTCCAAAGCCTCGCAAACGCCGCGAGTCGACGCATGGTCATTACCAATGTAGAAGGCGATATACCTTCCTTATAATAATAAGGTGGAAGGGGTGAGGTACACAGCCCCAACCGAAGGAGATCGCGTCAAATAGATCCCCACGTACCCTCTGCTGCTGCTCGTGCATACAATGTACCGAAAGCATACCAACAGCGTGTTCGTCGTACTCGTCACCTCTCTTGGCATCGCGTCTATAATCTTGACCCACACTCTGTTCGCATTCGTGAAGAATGTCCAATTTGAAACCAACGTCATGAAGAAGAAACACAGTCAGTTCCCCTTGATACCTTCCTCAGATCCGCCGAGGTTGACACGCATGAAGGCCTGATAGGTGACGATTGGCCGCCAATTTTCCCCTTGACTCTGGAGAGGGAGGTCGAAATGGTGGTGGAGGAGAGCGTACACTACGCGGTAGGCGCTCCCGGCGCAGAGGACGAGTGGTGGTACGAAAGAGGGTTCGGGTTCGACGGCGCGGCACGCATCGGCGCCAACAACCGGACGTTCGCGGTGTCGCTCTACCACCAAGAGCATTGTCTGCTCTACTTGCACAGGCAGCTCACGAACCGTACCAACAAGCACCGATTCCCGCACCACCAGCACTGCCTGAATTACCTCCGTCAGCAAGCGCTGTGTCACCCTGACCTGACGCTCGAGCCAGGAGACTTTGCTCAGCGCGACTTTGAGGTGGATCGCGTTGGGCAGACGCACACGTGTCGCGATTTCGACACGGCTTGGGACTACAATGCGAGGAACTGGTTGGATTGGTATTATTTCCTAAAGGAGACCCGGTTGTCCAGTAAGTCCCTTTTCGCGGCGTCATCGGGCTGCCTCTGAATTGTGGTTGTACCAGCAACACCCAGCCTCGACTTTGACTGAACCACGACGGCGGCGTTAGTGATGTTTCGGTTTGTACTACTCGTGTGAACGATCTCCAGCGAATCTATTGTCGCCCGATTTGGGTATATCATCACCACATCTGGTGACACGATGTACTATGTGCGCTGTAATGCATCGCCTTCCCGCTGATCGTTGATGCCCACATGTCTGTTTCATTCCGGCACCACGCGCAGATTCATGCACCACTCACGTACTCACGCAGTACTCACGGCGGATCTCCCCCGACGATCATATGTCTACATAGTGACCTTGATGCACCTCTCTATAAGTTTGTTCGTTGCATAATCCCCTCTCCTCTCCCTTCCCTTTTCTCATGTGGCGCCGTAGCTACCAACCCCTATCCCAGGATAAGTCAGAAGAAGATCTCAATGATGCAGAGCGCCGAGACCCCAGTACGGCTCTGTTATCTTTGTTCTCCCCCCGTACTGTGCACGCCTTCCTATCCTGATTGTACCCGCCCAGTCGTCCCAAGCAATAAGTCCAAAACACTTGTATATTTCGGATTCGTCACCATTGCGGTCTGCACGGTTCTCGACAGCGTCCTCCTTCTTTCCTTGGGCTACCGTTACGCCCGGTCCGTCTGGTACCCTGCTGACCCCGCGAAGCTGGAAACCCCGAGCACTTACATCAATTTCGACTTGCTATACCGCAACGGAACCACAACGAATCATCGGTTCCCTCCGATCCACGGCCTACCACGTGCGCTCGCACAGGTATCCGCCGCCGAACCCGACAAGGTCTATCCGCAGTGGCCGGTGTCCTTCATGGCCGCTTACGGTACCGTTCCGTACAACGACCGTCGTCTGCTCGTCGAGCCCGAGGTGGGGTCGCACGCGCGCGCGTTATACAGAGTCCCACTAACGCGTAAAGCGCAGATCTCAACTTTTGTCCAGTTCCGCGCGTTGGATTACGGGATGGAGAACTGCAGCCTCGCGCTGCGCATCCCGGAGTACGGGTCGGACGCGATGGAGATCGCGCGCGTCGGATCGACGATCGACGTGTGGTCCCTCGCGGTGGACTCCAAAGTCGACTTGCAGACGCTCTCGCACAGGACCCTCCCGCGCCGCATTGACAAGGCCGGCTCGTTTACGCCGAGGTACAATACGACGGAGCAGCTGCCGAGCTTCGCATGCGAGTCGGGGACGTATCACGCGTTCCTGCTGGCCTGCCCGCAGGGCGCGCGCAAGGAGGATTGCTGGGTCGACGTGACGAGCATAAAGGAGAAGCCGATTGGTGCGTGTGTGATCTCACCCTGATCAATGCGGCCTCACGGCTACTACGCCAGGACTCTACTTGGTGCAACACCAGACCATCTGACGCTACGGAATGATGAGGGTCTTTGTGAGTCGCTGCTTCTGGGACGGGTTTCGTGCGGCGCCGGTAGGAGAGGCAGGTGAGGGGATGACGCCGCGCGGCACGAAAGATCAGACGACGCTGAGAGGGATCGGTGTATTCTGATAACGTGGTTCCGGCGGTACGTACAGGCGATGCGGTAAATGAAGGGTTCTAATAAAACGTGAGGATCTTTGTTGCCGAGGCGAGGTGAGACCATCCCCCATCATCTATCAAGAGCAAAATAAAAGATTCCGGTTTGGATAAGTCACGCGTCGCGCGCCGCTCCGCCCGCTCACTCAAAGACAATGCTTTCCTCCTAAGGCGCTCACACCTCGCTCCGCCTCAGACCGGCCAAGATCTTCTCAGATCCGCTCTTACTGTAGATATTAGTTAATTATGGGCACAATTAGCGGAGATAGTCGTGACACTAAAAATATCAATCTAGAAGCATGGTCCTTGGATCAGCCCCGCGGCCCCCGCGCATATTCACGATCGCGCCCGCGAACGAGCTCATGCAGTGTCCATAGAAGTAACTGCTGTGGACGAGCAGCTGCTGCTCGACGAGTGCCATCAGATCCGTGATCATCAGCGGCCAGCCCAATTCACGACGGTCCTCCATCGTGAGCAGGTCGGACATGAAGACTGCGCCGGCAGCGGCAATCGTGCGCAGTGTGTTCGGATCGCGTTCGTCCGTCGCGATGAAAAAGGGGTCCCCGGCCTGCGGCGGCGGCAAGATGGCCTGCTCCGGATCGGGCTGGGCCCCCTCGATATCGCACGTCGTCCATTTGCGGCTATAATGGAGGTCGGCAAGGACCGCGCGGCCCGCCCCCAGGCGATCCTTCACGCGCTGGACGTGATTCTCAGGTGCCATTTCCATCGCCCACCCCAATCGTACGACTGAGTATCAAAGCGTCAGCCGTTCGTTGCCCTGCTTTGGGGGGAAGTGCGTACTTACAGTCTCCGCGTCGCATGTGTGCTCCCATCCACATACGGCCTCCGGTGCGTTGACGCATACGGGAGGACAGAACCTCGGCAAGGTCGAATACCTCCTGTGACGGGATGAGTGCATGCGCCACAGTGCCCGCATATCTACGGCGCTCCAGTGCCCCTGTGAAACGCATGGCACCCTGAAAAATCGTTTGGATTCACCACACAGTGACAAAAACGGCCACTTACAGGCTTGGTACCTAAGTGGGTCTCTCCAGCAATCACGACAACGTCAGCATCCACGTCATGATAGTCATCTTTGAAGCCTCGGATTGACGAGCGTGGAGCGACTTGTCTGAGATCACCAACAATGATCTTAGCAAAGTCCATTCCAACACTTGAGGGGGGCGGATCAGCGTCATAACCATAGACAAAGTGAAACGATAGGACTGACACAGCCGGGAATGTGTACAAAACCTCCCAGCCATGTGCGTTTAGCAACTCCTCGACGTCGTCGTCGTAGTCAAGATTTCCATCCCCGATCTGATTGGACGACTTCAAAACCTCTTTGGCAATGTCCCAGTCCAATGGGAATCCACGATCAACCGTAGTTTCAGCCAGTTTAATAGAAAGTTCTGTGGGTTCCACGTGAGGCCAGTGTTCGGTGCTAGCGTCGTAGTTGTCTGGTCCGGGGTGGCGTTCCAACCCCCCCCTCTTCTTCATCTCCTCAGGAATGTAGTCGACGCGGACTGTCTCTCTGGTGTGATACCAGTGGTTCTCGATGGTGAATAGTGATGGCGTTTTTGTCTTGTTCGTCTCGAAGACGTTGGGGTGAGTATGATACGACTCGCGGGGCCAAAACCCACTGCTCGATTCGCTTTCGGGATCTTGACCGTGCAAGCGCAGGTATTCCGAGGCGGTGATGACCGGTTGCCGACTGCGGAGATGTGTAATGTTCACCATAACCGAGATAGGGATGCGGAATCCCATCTGCTTCTCGATCGGCAATCCGCGCCACTCGTCCGATCCTATAGCGTCGCCCTTATTGACCATAGTTGCATAGTCTGCGCAAACAGTGCTGCAGATGAGAAAAGGTATGAGAACGCTGATACAAGGTAGGGAACGCATGACATACAAGTCGTACTCGCACGCGCGTGTGTAGACGAATGAAGGTAAAACCAAGGTGCGATTCAGTAGCTCTGCCTGCAGGAGAGCAGCCTCGTAGATGTACCGTACCTGTCAAACGGTCATTTGAAGCTGATACTCACTCAATGCCGATAGACCCACTGACATTGTTCCAACCGAGACCCAGGCTATAGTCCCGAGAAAGAAAACCCCGGGTAGGAGCTACGATGTCTCTAATCTGCTCAAGAGTTAGGACATCGGACTGAAAGGGTGGAGAAGGGGGAGAGGGGGGGAATTCCGGATCAACAAGGAGGGGGTCTGCGAGCTGTATGGGATCTGGATCGAAAAGGGAAGGGGGGTTCAAACCGGGGAGATGCCACGACGGGGGGCCATAAGCAGAGAAGAATGCCACATAAACTAGACCAGTGAGAAAGAATCCGGTGGGGAAAAATCCGATTTTTAGCGCGCCATTGAAACGAAGGACTGACCGCCAGCGACGGGGTTGACAGACGGCATGTGACTCGGGGCGAGAAAAGGGTAAGAGATCGGGGGCCATGGTGGTTATGGATGTGGGGTGAAAGCAGACTCACCTTTGAGCGTAGCTAGATAGTAGCTGGGTATTATGGTTCATTGACCCGCGGTGGGGCCGACGGTATAGGCCTGGCCTGTAGCCGCGGACCGACGTTATGGGCTCAACTGAATTTGGCGAACTCCAAAGAATATGGATGTGTCGCTAAGAGACCCATTAAAACCTTCCTTCGAACGATAGTCAGCCATCGCACGCATCACGGCTCGATAGCGAGGCCCGAGAGGTATGCGAGGGCCCAGCGTAGGTCAGCGATAATGGACTGAGTTTACAGCACTTTCTAAAACGACGGTCTCCATGGTTGGAACGAGATTGGTATACTTCCGCAGACACGTACACGCACGCTTTCGGCCAAACCGATTCCGGTTTCAAAGTCCCCATGGTTTCCTTCCCACGAACCCTTGATTAGGTCTGACTAAAATTAAAACTTAGTTGGCTGACGCGAATCGCATGACTCAGTCGGAACTGCGCTAGCGGCTACTGAGCCTTACTCTCAGCGTATCTCTTCTTAGAACATTATATCAAATGCCCGTTGCATCATTTCAGGCGATCCTCGATAAAGCTCTCGCTGACTACCGCGAGAAGATCGGCGTGCAACTCGGCCAACACCCTTTCGCCGATGAGCCGTGATTCCCCCGATGATGTCCTTAAGCTACTTGAGGACAAGGCAAACGCATTCAAAGCCTATCGGGATGGAAACCGTAAGTTGATCAACTGGCTTAGCCCAATAGTACAGGTCATCCATGCGCTTTCTGGCATTCTTGGCGAAGCCGCGAGTTTAGTGAGCCGAATGCGCTCATCTTTGCCTCTTGACCCTTTCATCGTTCGGCTACCAGGTGCCGTTCCCACCAGCGAAGGCAATCTTTGCTGGAGTGGACGTTCTCATAACGGTGCGTATTGCATCGACATTCTCCACCTACATATTTCCTGATCCGCATAATTCAGGCAGCTGACGGTGTCGGCTCAAGCTACGACGCACTTGTTGACTTGTTTGAATACATTGGAAACTTCCTCAAACGTCTTCGGATCTATACCGATGTCCCGTTGACCCCTTCGATGACCGATATAATCGTCAAGATAATGGTCGAGTTACTCTCTGTGTTTGCCCTCGCTACCAAGCAAATCAAGCAAGGCAGATTCAGTAAGCGGACCGTCTTTTTCCATAGACCACAGCTCAAGATGGTATAGAGAAATTCGCGAAGAAGCTTCTAGGAGAGAGTGAGATCGAGGCTGTGCTGCAGAGGCTCGACCGTCTCACTCAGGAGGAGGGCCGGATGACCGTCGCGCAGACCTTCGAAGTGGTCTACGGACTTGTCAATAATGTGAACGTAGTCATGAATGGTGCGCAAAGCTTGCTTGCTCGGCGAACGACGCTCAACTGAGATATATCGTCTTGATAGATGGTAAGGCATCAACCGACGGCATCCGGAAGGCTCTGGGTATACTTTTACCGCGTTCGGTATTACACGAGCTGACCACAATGGTAGATACGATGCAACTGGTGGCGAGTGATATAAACAAGATGAGACGTTCGTTATCGGTCGATGCGTCCATTGTCCACTGATGGGGCTAACACGAGTTGCAGGCGACCAATTGCAAAAGGACTCCAAAAATTGGCTCAGCCCTCCAGACCCGTCAAAAAATTACAACACCGGATGCAAAATTCATCGAGATGGAACCGCCACGTGGTTCTTCCGAGGAAGCACCTTCGCTGAGTGGAATGCGAAGGGTTCCCTTTTGTGGATCTATGGAATACGTGCGTACAGTTTCTCGGCGTAGGCCTTGCGACGATCCTAAATCCTGTCGCATCTTGTAGCGGGTTCGGGAAAGACTATTTTTCTGTAGGTCGTGTCATACCGCCTTCTGCTATAGCCACTCATGCTCCGTACTAGTTCCTCGATCATACGAGAGATCGACAGTATGCGCAAGGCGGGGTTAGCATCGATGGCATACTATTACTTCGATTTTGCGGACACAGAGAAGCAACACCTGCACGGGCTCCTCTCCTCTCTGACTTTTCAGCTCAGCGCCGGGTCTGATCCCTGCTATCAAATTTTGTCCCGCTTATATTCAGATCATGCTGGAGGCACACGGGAGCCTTCGGAAGACGCACTCTCGCAATGTCTTGTGGAAATGCTCAAAGTGCCAGGGCAACCGGCGATGTACATCATTATCGACGCTCTCGACGAATGCCCCAATTTCTCCGGGATGCCGACCGCACGTGAACAGATGCTCGGTTTTCTGGAGGATCTCGTCAAGTCAAATATTCCAAATGTACGAACATGCGTCGCCAGTCGCGCAGAGGCCGACATTCGAAATATTCTTGGACCCTTGGTGCCGTTCCGTGTGTCCCTTCACGATGAAGCAGGGCAAAAGGCAGACATTACCTCATACATTAACGTAGTCGTGCGCTCTGATCGGAGCATGCGAAGGTGGGGAGAAGCATATAGGCAGTTGGTGATTGATACACTCTCAAATAAAGTGGATGGGATGTAAGTGACTATCATGGTGGTTTCTCGAAACGATCGCTTAAACAATGACACTGCAGGTTTAGGTGGGTTTTTTGCCAACTGGAGACCCTGCGTCGGACCTTACCTGCGGGTATCCGGAACGCTTTGGATAATATGCCGAAATCGTTAGACGAAACGTACAAACGCGCTTTGCAGGCGATAAATGAAGAGATTCGACCGTATGCACAGCGCCTCTTCCAGTGTCTTGCTGTATCAATTAGACCACTTCACATCCACGAGCTTGCGGAGATTTTGGCCATTCAGTTCGATGCAGGAGCACTTCCCATGTTTAACCCCGATTGGTGACAAGGCGACGCAGAGGAGGCAGTTCTTTCTGTGTGTTCCAATCTCATCAGCGTCGTTGACGTGGACGGTTCCCAAGTTGTCCAATTTTCGCACTTTTCAGTAAAGGAGTTCCTCACCTCAGATCGCCTCGCCACTGCGAGGGAGGACCTTTCTGGCTATCACGTCGTTCCCCACTCGGCACATACGACCCTCGCTCAAGCATCCCTCAGTGTCTTACTGCATCTCGACGAACACATCGACAGAGACCGCATTAAGAGCTTTCCACTCTCCAGTTACGCTGCCCGACATTGGGTCGACCACGGTCAGTTTGAGGATGTATCCTCGACCATCCAAGTTGCCATGGAACGACTTTTCAGTCCAGTTAAATCACACTTCTCCACTTGGGTCTGGATATTTGACATCGACGACCCCTGGAGAGGATACATGCCTACGACGCACCCAGAACGACCGCAGGCAGCGCCATTGTATTACGCTGTGCTTTGCGGTTTCCGCGGCCTTATAGATCACCTGATCGGCACTCACCCGAGGGATGTGGACGCCAGGGGAGGGTATTACGAGAGTCCGTTGTCGGCCGCATTCGTCAAGAAAAACATCGAGGTCGCTTTGACACTTCTTCAGCGAGGCGCGGATGTGAATATCCTGGACAAGAGGGGCATGGTCCCACTGCACCATGCATCCCAAGGAGGACGTATCGACATCGTGCGGCTGTTACTTGAGCACAATGCAGATGTCAACTTACGAAACATCGCCGGCCGCACTTCGTTGGGATTGGCTTCCCTTGTAGGAGAAATCGAGATTTCGCGTCTGCTAGTACAATGAGGGGCGGATGTGAACTCCCAGGACGAAGAGGGGTTTTCTCCACTATACGGAGCGGCACAAAATGGCCATCTGGATGTCGTTCAATTCTTGATTGAGAGTGGTGCAGAAGTGAACTCTCATGACCAGAAGGAGACTCCTTTGCATGCGGCGTCACATTCGGGGCACGTCGAATTGGCAGAACTTCTCATTCGACATGGCGCAGATGTGGGCTCCCGTAACAACGCGTACGACCGTTGGACTCCTTTGCACTCAGCATCGCTTTCAGGGCACGTCAAGATGGTAGAACTGCTCGTTCGACATGGCGCGAACGTGGACTCCCCTAAGAACAACGGTTTGACTCCTTTGCATTTGGCATCGCAAGAGGGGCACGTCGAGTTGGCAGAACTTCTCGTCAAAAATGGCGTAGACGTGGGGTCTCAGAAGGACGACGGTTGGACTCCTTTGCATTCGGCGTCGCAAGAGGGGTATTTCAAGTTGGCAGAACTGCTCACTCAACATGGAGCATGTGGGCTCCCGTAACAACCGCGATATGACTCCTTTGCATTCGGTGTCGCAAAGGGGGCATGTCAAGATAGCAGAACTGCTCATTCAACGTGGCGCAGATGTGGGCTCTTGTAACAACGACGGTTGGACTCCTTTACATTTGGCGTCGCTTTCGGTGCATGTCAAGACGGCAAAACTGCTCATTCACCACATCAACCTGTGCTCGAGTCCAAACAGCGGTTTGACTCCCTTGCACTTGGCGGCGCAGCTGGGGCATGTTGCGATGACAGAACTACTCATTGAACATGGAGCAGATGTGGGCTCTCGTAACAAGGATGATTGGACTCCTTTACATTCGGTGTCGCATTCAGGGCACATTGGGATAGCAGAACTGCTCTTTCAGCATGGTGCAGATGTGGGCCCTCGTGATAAAGACGGTTGGAGTCCTCTGCATTCAGCATCGCAGAAGGGGCATGTCAAGATGGCGGAGCTACTCATTCAACGTGGCGCAGGTGTGGGTTCTCGTAACGAACAAGGCTGGACCCCATTGCATTCAGCGTCACATCTGGGGCACATCGAGTTGGCAGAACTGCTCATCCAAAAATGCGGTGCTGATGTGGACTCTCGTAACAACGACAGTTGGACTCCCTTGCACTTGGCGTCGATTTTGGGGCGCGTCAAGATGGCAGAACTGCTCATTCAACACGGCGCAGATGTCGACCCTCGTTATAATGGTGGTTGGACTCCCCTGCACTCGGCGTCGCAAGAGGGGCACATCAAGATGGCAGAACTACTCATTCAACGTGGCGCGCATGTCGACGCTCACGACGACGAGAACCAGACTCCTTTGCATTTGGCAGCGCTCAAAGGCCATCTTGACATTGCAAAGCTCCTACTCGGATCTAGCGCAGATCGTAACATACGTAACGACAACGACAAAACACCTCTCGACCTGGCCTCCGACAATGAGAGTCTTGAAGTTGCGATCTTCCTATCCCGACCCGCGACACCTCTGGACGGAGCTCTGAATCCAGCTACCGACATGCAGCTGCCACGATCACGTGGAGAAGACGCGGAGTCCTCCAACAAGGTGTACACTGCGTCAAAAAATGGACAGATTGACGTCGTACGTTCGTTACTCGACCACGGTTCGGACGTCGACGAAAGGGACGGCCGTCGCCAGACTGCGTTGGCTGTGGCGCCGTGTTGAGCCGTAATACTTACTATAAGGCTCATTACGTAGGAATTGGAGTACGGTTACTTACGATATACCCGTGGTTCGGAGTATTTAGTCATACGATACATGTACAGAATCCCCTTAAGGGATTATTCCAAGTCCACCGGTGATTAAACATTAGGCGTCACTGAAAACGCGATATTGTGGACGCCTTTACTCATCACTTTTCCCCAAACGGACATGGGTGGACCATAGAGTATATAATGCCTACTGTAGGAGCGAGTACAAATACACATCTCTCTCCACCCCACTCAGAGCTTCCTCTGCTTCACTCTAAGCCTCGTCTAAGCTCTCTATACAGGTAAGGGTCTACCTGTACACTGCGTCTATTGCTGCGCAACAGGTTATGGGCCCTGCCATAAGTTGCTTTGCGCCTTCATTGGCTGCAACGACGGCGGGTTACCTTTGGTACCTTTAGTGGGGTTGTCGCCTTCATTGGCAGACAATTAGTCTCTCCTACTATGGGGAGACTATGCCGGTTTATTTTTCTGTTACTAGTCGCATACGGTGCTGACTATTCTCTATACAGAAACCTTATCAACAATGTCGACGCTTACAACTCTTGTCCCCGTCCTTGACGGTAACAACTATCAGATTTGGGCTAAGCAAATGGAGGCTTTCTTGAAGTCTTCTGCGCTTTGGGATATCGTCAGTGGAAGACGTCTTTACCCTGTCACCAAGGATAAAGATGCTCCTACTCCTACGGAGGTTGAGGCCTATAATGCTTGGGCTTCGGATGATGATCGTGCCTTGGGCTCGATTGTGCTGCGTCTTTCGCCGGCTATTCAACGCCAGGTTGAAAAGTTCGCTACTGCTCAAGCTGTTTGGGACCATCTCAAGTCCCAGTATGGGGGCTGTAACGCCACCACAGGGGCGTTAAGTACGACGTGTACTTCGGTTAAGTCACGGACGGTAACGGGACAGGAGCGAGTCAGTTACGACTCAGTTCGATGGTGAACAAGTACCACTTGGCCTCCGTAGACACAAGGGTAATAGCAAGGGCAGGCTCAAGCGCAGCGGCGAGCGAAGACGGGGAGTCAAGCGAAAGGGCGACTCAAGGGATCGGTTCGTGAGAATGGACAGCGGTGTGGTATTACACAAGAAGTCAAGTCTACCGTACAAGCTAGGTAGCGTGAGACTTATATACTAGTACACGATGTTTGTCAGAGACAAACATATGGCGCGATCCTAGGATCCGGGTCCTAGAGAGCTAACAAAGGAAGCGTATGAAAAGAGAACAAAGGAATCCCGCGGGACGACGCGTGGATCAGAAGTCGGGTTCTGGAAGTCGAGATAAGGGCCGAGGCGCGGATCGAAGTGGATCGTATCGTAAAAGTACAAGGGGAAGCCGACACAGAACACGAGTCACGAGACGAAAAGGAACAGGCAGAGCGAAGGGAAAAATCGTAACAGGGGCGTTAGCGCTGCTAATGTTTACCAGGACTTCAAGCGTGCCATGACATTTCGTCTGGACTATGCTAAGCATCCTGGCCCTCAGATTGATGAATTGGCTACGATTTACGACCATCTTGCCGCTAACTCTGCCAAAGTACCCGACGGCCTTCAGGCCATGATGCTCCTTTCGAAGCTACCAGCCAAGTGGGAGTCATCTCTAGTCCCTATCCTTATGTCGGGCACCACGGCAAAGAAGCTTACTTTGACCGATATTCGTACTGCGGCGGTCAACCAGTGGGAAATCGAGCGTTCCAAAGGCCAACCTTCCAATAGGGAGTCGGCCAACAAGTTGTCGGCGGTCAAGCGCAAGCATAACAACCCCGACTTCCAGCAGCAGCAGCAAGGCTCTTCGGGCCAACAGAACAAGAAGCGCGGTAATCAACCGCAGCAGCAGCAGCAGCAGCAACAGGGAGGCCACCGCCAGCGTAGTAAACGTGCTGGCAAGAAGTTTAAAAAGCAACAGCAAGGTGCACAAGGTCATACGCACATTGCAGACGTTGCTGCACTCCCTGCGCCAACCTCTACCACCATAGCGCATATCTCGCCTTCTGGGCTTGAGCAGCGCATTTCCTCTGCCCCTCCTGTGAAGAAGCGTGTACCGGGACATTATAAGTCCCTTAACAAGGCTCTGGACGTCACCCAGGCCTTAGAGACTCCTGGTACAGTTCAGACGGTGAAGACGCTTGAACAGCGTCTTGGTGAAATGGTCGCGGCGTCTCCGTGGATCAAAAACCCGAACACCTTCGCAGAGGACTGGGAAATGGAGGATGACGACCTCCCTACAGGCTGCAGTGCGCCCATTAGCTCGCCTCCAGACTCTCCTAAACTAACCTTGACTCCTTTAGCGCCGCCTCCTTATCATAAGGCGCGCAAAGACAAGGGCAAGGAGCCCATTCGTACAGTTGAACCTCTTGAAGAGGTATGCCCTGATAGTCCTACTGCTGTAGAGATAACCAAAATGTGGGAGGACTTTGGTAAAAAGGAACCAGTCCGTGCCCCCTCTCCAGATATCTCTCTGGACCTAGACTGGGGTAGCGCAGATGATGATGTCGATGCTGACATCGCTAGCGCAGTTGGGCAAGACGACTTCACTCCCTATGAGGATGGGTTAGTAACTTTCCCTCCTCTTACTAGCAAATCTGACCACTCTACAGCGCTACTGGAGAAGGTGCCGATTGGCGCTTCTAGAAATAGTAGTTACAGTGCGCTTGTAAATAAAGTTGTCAATAGCACAAATCAATGCGCTCATGGTTTGGATTATGCTCTTTGTGCGAAATGTAAGGGAATGCGAAGTCAAACAGAGCAAGAACCTATTTGGTTACTTGACTCTGGTGCATCGGCACATTTTACAAACAATAAACTGGACTTTATAAGTTATACTCCCCTATCGCAAAAGCCTATGGTTAAAACTGCAGCTCATGCTCTCTATGTACAAGGCCAAGGCTCAGTATTACTGAAGCACACTGTGGAACATAAAGGTGTTAAGACGGAGCGTATTACACGCATATATCCCATTCTACATATACCACAGATGACAACTAAGCTATTGTCCATGGGGGAGTTTCTACAACAGGGATTGCGCGTTAATGGGGATTCGCTGCATATATCTCTATACTATAAGGGCAGTTCTACGCCCGTATTACAAACAAAACCCCTAGCAGACGGTCACACACTTTACTGGCTTGATGCCAAAGTTACGCACGTTGAAGATGTACATGCAGCCCATAGTACTATCTATACTGCAGACTATGACATCTGGCATAGACGTTTAGGACACCCTTCGAAGGAAGTACTACGTCGTGCCAAGGATCACACTAAGGGAATTCCTACGGACCTTAAATATCCTTCGGGGACACCCATATGTCCTGGTTGCGCTCAAGGGAAAATGCCTGCTTCGGTGCATAAACCCTCTGAGACGCGTGCTAAGAAGCCTTTTGAAAAGATTCATTCTGATCTTAAGAGCTTTCCAGTTGACTCATACCACAAATATAAATACTTTATTAGTTTCTTTGATGACTTCTCCTCCTATGCATGGATCGTGCTTTTACGCACTAAAGCGCAAGCTATTAATGCGCTAAGGCAATTTATTGCCATGGTCAATACTCAGCATAACACCACTATTAAACAGTGGATGTCGGACGCTGGAGGAGAGTACAAGTCAGATGAGTTTATTAAAGTACTGAAGGACATGGGTATTAATATCCTACAAAGCGCACCTCATACTCCCCAACAAAATGGTCGCGCTGAGCGTTTTATGCGAACTTGTATGGATAAGGCTCAGGCTATGCGCCTTGAAGCCTGTCTCCCTCAATCTTGGTGGGAATTTGCGGTCCTACATGCAGTGCATTGCTACAATAGGACTCCAATAAGTCGCCTTAATTGGCGGACACCCTATATGAGCTTGTATGGTGAACCACCTAGTATTTCACACTTATGAGTATTTGGTTGTGGCGCTTATGTGCACATACCAGAAGATCGCAGAATGAACAAACTAGACCCCAAAAGTGAACAAATGATCTATATTGGTCATACTGAGGGTATTAAAGCGTATCGGTTCATGCGGATCAAAAACAACACAGTGTTCACCAGCACTACTGCATTATTTGATGAGACAGTATACCCTAGATGTGAAACGCAAAGGGTGCGGGGTACAACCCGTGTCAATGAGCCAGTAGAGAATCAACCTCCTATGGAGGATGACCAGTCACCTACACAGCCCATTCCTAGTGGTTTTGACGATGACATGCCTACTCATCGTCCCCCTAAACAGAGGCAAAATAGGGAGGATGCGCCAGACCGCGACGGCGGATCTGTGGCACCAGAGGAGCCAGAAGTGCAACCACCTCCGCCTCCTGCGCCAGATCCAGCACTACCACGACGGTCTGCGCGCTTGAGGAAAGTACCTACTCGTCCTGACAACGTCTATGGGGAAGACAGGCATCCCACACAAATAACTAAAGACGTTGAGCGGAGTAGCAAGTGGAAAGAAATGGTTGGAAAGCAGCCTGGTCGCTCCAGGTCTGATAGTACACCAGGGCAAAGGCAGATTCCAGGAGGATTTCCTGAGACAAACCCTGACCCTCCACCTGCTGAGAGTGAAGCTCCGCCAGAACCCTCAGAGGATGAAGTAGATGATTTATTGTCACACCTTGCTCAGGAAGGGGGAGTAAAATTCCTAGATCATCTGCTTGCCAAAGCAGTTCCATCTGCTGATCTGGAACCACTGGACACTTCTAATGTACGGGAGTGGACCTATAAAGATATTATGCGCATGCCTGCAGCGCAACAAAAGGAATGGAAGACTGCTTGTCGCGAGGAACTTGAGGCACTTCGCAGACGCAATGTCTTTGAGCTTGTGAACCCTCCTAAAGGAAGGAAGATTATAAAAAATAGATGGGTCTTTGATCAAAAGACTGATGGTCACAAGAAAGCCCGGCTTGTTGCCAAAGGCTTTTCTCAGGTTGAAGGCGTTGACTATGATGAAATCTTCTCACCAGTAGTGCGCTTTGAGACTGTCCGGATGATGCTCGCGCTTGCAGCGCTAGAGGATTGGCACATCACTGGACTAGACGTTAAAACTGCCTTCCTATATGGCGAGCTTGATGAAGAGCTCTACATGGAACAACCTGAGGGCTTCAAAGCCAAAGGGCAGGAAAACAAAGTACTGCGACTAAAACGCGCCATATATGGGCTTAAACAAGCTGCTTTAGCATGGTGGAAAGCGCTGGATAAGTCCATGGCTGCGATGGGCTGCAAAAGGCTACTTTCTGACTCAGGACTCTTTACCCATAGAGGTAAGAGTGGCGCCCTTGTAGTGATCATTGTCTATGTTGATGATGTGATCTTTATGGGTTCGGACAAAGCCCTTTTAAATGAACTTAAGCAAAGGTTCATGCAGGCTTGGGAATGTCGTGACTTAGGCGATGCAAAGGAATTCTTGCGTATGCGCATTCAGTGGAAACATGGAAAGATCTTCTTAGATCAAACCGCTTACTTAGAGAAGGTGCTGCAACGCTTTGGACTTACAGACATGAAAGCAGCTGCAACTCCACTTCCTGAAGGGTACCAACCAGTACCTAATGACACGCCAGTCAACCCAAACGTCAGGAGCAAATACCAGCAAGTTATAGGTTCACTCCTATACATAATGCTTGGGACTCGCCCTGACATCACCTATGCAGTCGTTAAACTATCACAGTTCGCTGCAAACCCTTCTGAGGACCATTTGAATAGAGCGCTGTATATCTGTCGCTATTTGCTTGGGACTTCTTCATACTCTTTAGTGTATGATGGGAAATCAAATGGGGGTCTAATTGCGTATGCAGACTCTGACTGGGCTTCAAACCCAGATAATAGGCGATCTACTACGGGCTATATGGTTAAACTAGCTAATGGGATATTCAGCTGGAACTCTAGAGCGCAGAAGACTGTTGCGCTGTCTTCCACTGAAGCTGAATATATGTCGCTGTCGGATACTAGCAGACAATTAGTTTGGATTAAGTCGCTCTTTACTGAGCTTGGGATCAAACTAAGCCCAATACCACTCTGCGGTGATAATCAGGGGTCCATCTTTATGGCCTCAAACCCTGTCCAGGAGAAGCGTATTAAACATATTGATATACGCTACCACTACATAAGAGAAGTGGTGAAGGACAAAAAGATAGAACTATTCTTTATAGATGGTTCAGAAAATCCCGCAGATATGTTTACCAAGAACCTAGGGCGTATTAAGTTCGAGAAGTTCAGAAGTCAGTTAGGACTTGAGTTTTACTCGTCCAACTGAGTTTCAAGGCTAATGGCTTGGCCTCGAAACGAGCCTGAAAATTTCTATTATACATGGAATCAAAATAAAGTCATCTCAGACTTTTCGAGCCATCCCAATTCCTTATTTAAGGATACTATGGAAGGTATATCGAGTGACGCTTGCGTCTTCCGGATACATAAATTCTTTTAAAGAATCAACACATTTCCGGTCATTGTTTATACCTATACCAAAAAATCAGCCCAATGAACTGAAAAGTTCAAGAAGCTGAAATGGGATGGTGAAGAGAGCTCGGCCTCGAAACCGCTCTCATGGTTCCAGGAAAGACTCCCTTCTAATCATGGCTTGAATATTATTCGCCTTACACACTTGCTCAGAGCGCTTAGTAGCTGCACTTAGCAAGGGGGAGTGTTGAGCCGTAATACTTACTATAAGGCTCATTACGTAGGAATTGGAGTACGGTTACTTACGATATACCCGTGGTTCGGAGTATTTAGTCATACGATACACGTACAGAATCCCCTTAAGGGATTATTCCAAGTCCACCGGTGATTAAACATTAGGCGTCACTGAAAACGCGATATTGTGGACGCCTTTACTCATCACTTTTCCCCAAACGGACATGGGTGGACCATAGAGTATATAATGCCTACTGTAGGAGCGAGTACAAATACACATCTCTCTCCACCCCACTCAGAGCTTCCTCTGCTTCACTCTAAGCCTCGTCTAAGCTCTCTATACAGGTAAGGGTCTACCTGTACACTGCGTCTATTGCTGCGCAACACGCCGGTCAATGGGGAACTCGGGGTGGCAGAATTGTTGATTGAGCGTGGCACGGACGTGAACTCCCGATGCATGGCCGGCTGTACCCCACTGCACTACGTATCAGGAAACGGACATCTTGACGTCGTGCGGTTATTACTTGATCACAAAGCCGACTTGAACGCGTGCCAGAGGAACCAGAGGACTGCGTTGGATTTCGCATCGGCTGAAGGATATCTCGAAATTGCTGAGCTCTTACTACAACGTGGTGCAAATGCAAACACCCGGAACATCCACGGACGGACTCCGAGACAAAGAAGCACTATTATTCGGACGTGGCAGGATCGCAAAGTTATTGTTGGAGTTTAGTGCTTGTGACACGTAGTCCATTGCAGAAGGGCCCACCCTACAGGTTCAGGTCCGTTATTCACCTGACGTGTCGCATTACTGACCTTGATACTGTAATTCTATGAAGGCCACTTCCCGGAGCCGTACACTGTCCTTAGTGTAGTCGGGCTGCGAGGTTATGTTTGACAGCCCGGTGATACGCGTGTCCTTTAGTCACAAGAGTCCATGTCTTAGTTTCTTTGTATTGTAACTGTCCTTCATCTCTCCTCCTCCAAGTAGCCAACGATGTCGTCATGATCGTAACCAATCACAACCTTACGCCAGGAGTCTACTTGGTAAAGAACTAGATGATCTGATAGCTACGGGTGCTTGAGAGTGATACGTCTTAGATCAGCCCGAGCAGTTGGCTCTGTGTCCAATTCGCGGAGACCGGAGACAGTCATGTACAAGGACAACACGAAAACTATCGACGATTTAATCCAGATGCGCGGTTCGTGGGTCCGCGCCCCGCCCTGCCCGCATATTCAAGATCGCGCCCGCGAACGAGCTCAAGCCATGTCCATAGAAGAAACCGCTGCGGACGAGCAACTGCTGCTCGAGGATGGCCATCACGTCCGTGATCATGAGCGGCCAGCCAAACGCACGACGGTCCTCCATCGTGAGTAGGTCGGAGATGAAGATCGCGCCGGCGGCGGCGATCGTGCGCCGGGCGTCCGGGTCGCGTTCGTCCGTTGCGATTAAAAAGGGATCCTCGGCCCGCGGGGGAGGCAACGTGGCCTGCTCCACATCGAGCTTTGTGCCGTTGAAATCGTCGTACGTCTGCCAGTTGCGGCTTTGGTGAAGGTCGACCAGGACTGTGCGGCCTGCCTGTAGGCGATCCTTCACGCGTTGGATGTGACTCTCAGGTCCTGTTTCCATCGCCCATCCAAATTCGACGACTGATATCAAAGTCGATAGCGTTAGGGCTGCTTTACTCGCGTGCAAGGGTACTTACAGTCTCCGCGTCGCATGTGTGCTCCCATCCACATACGGCCTTCGGTGCGTTGACGCATACGCGAGGACAGAACCTCGGCAAGGTCGAATATCTTCTGTGGCGGGATGAGTGAATGCACCACGGAGCTCGCATATTTCTTGCGCCGCAGATCCTCCGTGAAAAACATGGCCCCCTGAAAAAATCGTTTGGAATTAACTTTACCACAGTGATAGAACTACTCACGGCCCTGGTATCCAGATGGGTCTCTCCAGCAAGTACGACAACGTCAGCGTCCTCATCATGAAAATCATCTTTGAAGCCTCGTATTGACGAGCGCTGAGCAACTAGTCTGACATGACGAATGATGAGCTTAGCCGGATCCATTCCAAAACTTGAGGGGGACAAGGAGATCAACATTACGATCACGAACAAAGAGAAATGATGGGACTTACGTATCGAAGGTATGCAAAACCTCCCAGCCATGTGCGTTTAGTAACTCCTCAACGACTTGGTCGTCATGAAGATTCACATCCCCGACCAGATGGGATTTTTCCTCCAAAACGCTCATGGCAGTGCTCCAATCCATCACGCAACCGCGCCAACGCAGGAAGACAGACAGTTCCGTGGAGTCCTGGGGAGTCCAGTATTCGGCGCTATCGCTGTAATGGTAGGGCTCAGAATGCCGTTCCAGCTTCCCTCTCCTCTTCATCGCCTCAGGAATGTAGTCGACACGGGTCGTGGTTATGGGGTTATACCAGTGGTTCTCAATGACAAACAGTGATGGTGTCTTTGTCTTGTTCGTCTCGAAGACGTTGGGGTGGGTATGATACGATTCGCGGGGCCAATACCCACTGCCCGACTCGCTTTCAGGATCTTGACCGTGCAGGCGGAGGTATTCCGAGGCAGTGATGACCGGTTGTCGACTACGGAGATGTGTAATATTCACCATAACCGAGATGGGGATGCGGAATCCCATTTGCTGCTCGATCGGCAATCCGTCCCACTGACCCGACCCCATAGCGTCACCCTTATTGACCATAGTCGCATAGTTCGCACAAACGGCGCTGCAGATTGCAGAGAAACAAAGGAATCAGAGGATTGACGCAAGGTAGAGAAAGCGTCACATACATGTTGTACTCACATGCGCGTGCATAGAGAAACGAAGGTAAAACCAAGGTACGATTCAACAGTTCTGCCTGAAGGAGAGCAGCCTCGAAGATATAGCGCATCTGTCAAGAGATCATTTGTGGCCAATATCTAATGTTAAGAGACGCACTGACGTTGTTCCAACCGAGGTGCATGCTATAGTCTCGAGAGAAAAAACCTCGGGTGGGAGCTACGATATCTCTGATCTGTTCAAGAGTCAGGACATCGGATACTGGCGAGAGTGGCGAAGGGGAAGTTGCATGGAGGGGTCCGTTGGGGTCTGCAAGTTCTAAAGAATCTGGACTGAAACGTGAAGGAAGATGCCAGTCGGGGAAGCGCCATGAAGGGTCATAATGGGGGAAGGAAGCCACCAGGTAGACAATTATACCAGTGAAGATGAACGCGGTGGAGAAGAACCCGATTTTCAGCGCGCCATTGGAATGAAGGAATAACCACCAGCGGTGTGGTCTACGGGCAGTATGTGGCTCGGAGGGGAGAAGAAATAAAAGATCGCGGGCCATGGTCATGGTAAGGGGTAAGGGAGTGGGTGCTATGTAGAGACTCAGAAGAAACCATTACAACATTGACCTGTTGTGAGGTGAGCGAGCGAAGGCGATCAACCTTAGCCGACATGGCCGCGGACGGACTCAGGCCACAGTGATTTTGTGGATGTCGACAAACTTGTCATCTTGTTCACCTTTATATTTGACCGATAGTCGGGAACTTCCACCAGATTCTTTGCGTTCACGACCGCATTTTTCTTGCCTGAGAGTAACTCGTCCCTCCAGGCTCCAGCCAGAGTGCCCCATGAAGTGAGCGAGTTGCGTCATCACCTGTCGCAGCGAAATACGCTGGGCCAACGTCGCTTGAAGCTTGGTACTAGCTCGTTCTTGTCGACCCAGAGTCACGTCCGCGGTCAAGAGAAGTCACTTCCAATTCGGTGCACAATCTTCCCACGGCCATGGGAAAAATATTTTGAGGTCCGCCGTGGACACCGAGTGTATCCAATGCAATGTGTCTAGATACAGGGCCCGTGCTAGAGCTTCCATGATGCAGAAATGCATTGACTTTTCTTTCTCTATGTGGGGTTTGTCCGCGTATCATGGAGCAGCGCAAGCCCGCAAGAGTTCGTGGTGGGAGGAGAAACACGTCGGTTTTTGATCATCGGACTGATCGCAAGAAAGACCTCTTTCTATCAAGCGCACCAATTGGATCACTCGACTGGATTGTCCGGCTTTCGTTGCTAGACTACTGTAGAAGCACGAAGCATTACGCATGCCTCTTTCACGAGCTGTTTGTCGATCCTTTTGTCTTTTGGGACGGACGTGAGAAATCCCGGGTCCAAATGACTGTGGTTCAATCGATGTTCGGTTCAGAGAACCTCGTTTCCTCTTCTGAATCGTTGGGCTATGATTATACACTGTAGTTAGGGGACAAAACCGAGGGGGGATTGCATATTATTCCGAGGGTCCGTGGGGAAGATAGCGCCACGGATAAATTCATCAGCCGCCCAGGTCCAGGGTCTCCCACCGAATATCATGAACCCGCGGCCATAGGTTGCACACTCCATTTTCTCTCTCCACTACCTTAGGTCGTCCCGCTCCACTCCTCCCGATCAAGGCGCACTCTGCAAAACTTACAGAGTAACGCGCCGTCGATATGTCCGACCCGGTCGCGGATTTATTATTGGAACTCTACAAGACATACAAGTCGACGGTATTGAGCGACCTATTTGTGGGGATCATCTTTGGTGAGTTGACCCCCGTCCATTCAACAGAGGTCATCCCGCTTTCCGTCGTATCGCTTCTTATTCCTCCTTTGAGCAGGAGCGTATGCCGGCCTGTATGGTACATCCCTCTATATTCTTCTGTAAGCAATCTTCCGCACCATTTCCGAAAAGATCGACCCGATATGTCCGGCGCATACTGACGACCGGTGTTCTCTCTTCCTCTTTTTTGCAATTTGAACGTTGCCCTGCCAAAGGCGTAACGGTCGCAGTCGCCTGCTGCGCTCCACCCCACGTCTCGTCATGCTCACCGTTACGAGCACGATGTTTGCACTGGGTCTTATCGCCCTTGTGTTACAGACATCGCTTCGCTATCAAGAACTCGCGCACTTGTTCGACTCGTCTAATACGTCGCTATGGTCGGCCCATCGCACCAGTGTCGTCACGGCTGTCGTCGCGACCATCACTCGTATCATCGTGGGTTCCTCTTACGATATTCGTCTTCTTACTGACTGACCTCCCTCACCAAATAGTACGTACTCAGTGAGGTCGTCTGCGCATGGAGAGCCGCCGTATTGTGGAACTACGATCGAAGAGTCGTTGCGGTCCTCATGGTTTTCTTAGTTGGTGCGACGTGTAAGCCTTACCTTCCTTCCTGGTGTCTCCCCGAGACAAACCGAGATCTCAACTCTTTCTCAGCTGCTGCGGGCGTCAACCTTGGCAGAACCCTCCACCCTCTTTTCATTTCTTCTCAACAATCTCCACCACCGGAGAGCGGCAAGAAGCTCGGCGAACGCGCACTGATTTTAGTTGGACCCTTGTTGGCGACGAACATTCTTTCGACGGCGCTAATTGGAGTCAAGGCATGGTGGGTCTTGATTGTTCCGTGCCAGTTCCATGTTTCTGAGAGGGAGCCCAGGCAACACCGAGACGCAGTGCTGAAACACCTTGGCGTGAGTAGCGTCGCGATTAGGGCCGAGAAGACGTTTGTCATATTTATCGAGTCTGGCTTGGCCTATTTCGGCATCTGGGTATACATATCCCTTTCCTCATTTGTGAAGATCTATCTGATGATCCGTGGGATGCGTGCTCAGGTGCTCTACTTGGTTTCCACCTTCCGGGTGTTGCCAGATCCGGGATTTGATGTTATGGACGCTTTTCTTGTCTACTTCGCTGTTAGTCCCCCATATGTCTCTTCCCTTCTCCCTTGGCTGATTCGTTCTCCTTGTGCCAACAGGGTCTCTATTCAACAGGGGTTATTATTTTCGTTACCTTGCGGAAATCACTCACTTCCTTAATTGCGGGAAACGGCGCGAGGACGCACTTTTCGCATCCTCCCTTGCATCCTCCACAATTCACGACAGTGGAGAGGAGAACAATGTCAACAATGTACACACAAGACGATAGATACGCCGATTCGGACATCACCGCACTACCCAGTCCAACCTTCAATAATAAAGGCATGGGGTATTAAATTATTTGGGAGCCTGAATGTAGTGGGGTATCGTACATGAGCTTGATTACGTCACGCATCTTATATCCTTATTTGGCATAGCAGTTTAACCGAAAATAGTAATCCATTACGGGCCGGGCCGGGCCCGCAACTCGAACTTGAATCGACCCCCCACGCTTGTCCAGAGCCCGAGACAAGGTAAAGTCATCGCCGTCAAAGGGCAGGTGTTTCAGTTTAATGTCTAATGATCAGAAGCTGCGTTACATTCCTGAATGTGTGCTAAAACTGCCCTCTGAGTTGTGCGGTGTTCGTACACTGATGTGGCGCCTTACCATATCTCGAGAACAACGTATGTATGATCACCTGGTAAAACTCCCGATACTATAGCTTTGGGATGCTTCGCCTTCTCCTGGCGTCTCTCTGTTACATACCCTCGCAGATCCAGAGCTGCGCATGAGGGCATCAACGTGCCACTGGCTGGCTGGCTTGGGTACTTAGGCTGCCAGTCCGTCCTTTCACCATAGTTCCTCTCAAACGGCCATCCACCCCACTCTTGACGCGAGATATGCCAAAATTCTATTGACATGTGCTCCATCAACCTTTTGGCCTTCTTTCTTTCACTCGCCTTCCTCGCCACGGCCAGTCCCATCATAGACCAAGACAAGCGTGAGCCAGGTGGAAGTACGTCTCCGCCATCTCCTCTTTTTTGTCTCGGCTCACTCCCCAATTCCCTGATATAGCTTCTAATCAAGGCCACTCCACCGATTGGAAAAGATGCGCCATCGGTGTGAATGGTTGCAGGGAATCGGAGAGGGAGATGCCACTTCGCAGGGCAGACCATGTTTAGACGGCAAAAGGCCACCTGTTATGTTGGATTGGAACCAACCCTTTTTTTTGTTGCTTGAAAGAGAACTTGGGAACCTGCCCTGTGGTCACCGAAGCGTGTTTTTTTACTTGGACAGTCTCGCGCAACACTGATGCTTGGATATACCATTTGCGGGATGTTGAGCACTGAGCCCTCTGGGACTATCATTGTGGTGGCTCGGACCGCCGATGATAGCAAGAAGCCATGGAGTCTTTAATTACTATGAACCCTCGTCCGTATTCTGTGGCGTTGGCAATTTCATTTTTCAATTGGCGCTCACAGTAACACTCGCTGCCTACCCACACACCCACCCCACATCAGAGGTGGCCAACCGACTGATGCCCGTCTTGGGTGCGTTCTACCCCCAGTTACCGTCACCTGACATCACTTTCCGTGTTCCCTCCCATACTTTTCGAAGAACAGCCCGGAGATTGTACACTCTTCGCACCGATTTCGGGACGAGGACGGTGTATATTCGAAGACTGGTCCTATCATAGCAAGCACTATCGTGGCATCACGTTGCTGGAATTTTCTATGACTGTGCAGCTTGCCGCATAAGGATTCCCTTTACCCCACTTGTCCTCTCTGCGTATAGCGAAGAAAGGGGCTTCCACTGCTCTTGGCGTAAAGTACGCGGCTGTTATTCCATTGCCATGTGCTGGACCACCTATTGGCCCATTCCTGTTGCCATAACTGTTTATGCTACAAAACTTTCCCAAGACCAAGCCATATCAGCATGAGAGAAGTCAGGGAACCCTTCATCTCGAAAGTCTTCTGGCATCACCGGTTGCATGCCTCCCAAAGATAGGCATACAGCAAGGGAGATGGGCGCCTCGCCCCTGGATGGCTTGGGTACTTAAGCTGCTAATCCGTCCTCTCTTTCCTTTACCAATTCTCCAGTTCCTCTTGAACGATCATACACCCACTCTTGACATAACACAATTATATTGCCATGCGTTCTATCAGCATTTTGGCCTTCCTCCTTTCGCTCGCCTTCCTTGCCGCCGCTGGTCCCACCATAGACCAGGATAAGCGTGAGCCAGTCGGAAGTCAGTCTCCACCATCTCCTCTTTTTTGTCCCGACTCACTCCCCAATTCCCTGATACAGCTACTAATCAAGGCCCCTCCGTCGATTATTAAAGATCGCCGTCGGTGTGAGTGGTTGCGGAATCGGAGAGGGAGATGTCGCATCGCAGGGCCGACCATTTTTAGACACCAAAGGCCACCCGTTGTGTTGGATTGGAATTCTTTTTGTGTTTCTTGAATGTAACAATGAGCTTGGGGACTTACCCAATGATCACCGAACCGTGTTATTTACTTGCGTGGTCTCTCGCGCAGTTCTGATGCTTGGGTGTACCATGTCAAGTTGAGCATTGCGATTGCGCCTCAGCCCTCTGAGACAATTATTATCAACTCGAGAGCAAGAAGCAAAAAGAAGTCTCCGTGGAAACTTTCCTGTTCTTTATTAATTACTGTAGCGAGTAGTGGACCTCGACCCGTGGGGAAGCGTAGATAGAGTAAGAGAGATGAGAACAGGAAACCCTGTGAGACCGAAACTTGAACGCAGACGGAAACGGAGATGCGGAGACGCGGACGAGGATCGTGTATACACATAACGCAGTATTTTCCGTCATCAACTTGGTCATCAACCTATAGTGATTCGTAATCGAAGACTACAGTAACAAGTGGAATAGTATCGTTTCGAGCCATGTTGAAGGAGGACCATGGTCCTTACATTACCGTAAATCCTCGTTTTTTTTTTTTTTTTTTTGAACCGTAAATCCTCGTTGCCAGTGGTATTCCGTGCCATTGACAATTTCTTATTCCGACCGACGTTCAACGTTCAACGTTCAACACTCGCTGCATACTCGAAGTCTTAGTCTCGAACACCTACCCCAGTCACACCCCACATCAGAGAATGCCCATCTTGGGTGCGCCGTTCTACCACCTGCTAACGGTCGCCTGACATCTGGTGAGGTTATGGGACGCGGAAGTGGGTTTAAAACGACGAAAGGAGTGGTTTACGAGCGAACGCGGACGACGAGAGAGTGCCCGATAATAAGGAGGGGCAAAAAAACGATTACAATTCAGGGGCTCGCATTCGAGCCCTTTTGTACTACTCATACATGTATAGTACTAGTAAAGTAAACCGACGATTTTATGACGCAAAGACAGCGTCATTTTGTTACAGTGAGGTGGACGAGCTTGATACAGTAAGTGCCACACGTATTCATACACGGAAACACAGCGCGAACACACGCGCACACGACCGCAAACACGAAACGTACTGAATCACGGAATCACGGAGAACGAGAACTGACTCAATTCACCAACATCACCTTCCATGATCTATTTCATACTTCTCGCAAAGAATGGCTCAGGAAATTGCACACTCATACCGGATTCGGGACGAAGACTCGGACGGTGTGTGTTCAAGGACCAGTCCTATCGTGACACCACATTGCTAAAACCTTCCATGACCGGCTGGTTTGTCGCATAAACACACCTTCCGCTGCTCCATTCGTATTCTCCGTATAGAGAAAAAGGAATTTCGGCGTGAAGATTCGCCAGCATATCCTCGGGGATCGGCCCGGAACAGGATGGGCGTGTCTGATTCGGGACGAAGGCTGCCTACGTTACCCTGAGGGCAATGCACTAGGGCCCCTGTAACCATTATCTATACCGGACAAAGAACCTGCCTCGGTGGCCACATGGCAGAATCTCGAACCCGCTGGCGGAGCTCGTATTTGCAGAACTACTGTACCAAATCAAAGCAGGCGGTCTTCGCCAACCTTCGCCAACCTTGGGACCACATGTCATCCTCCGAGTCCGATTCTCTAGTAAACCCAACGAGAATTTGGGTTAACGATAAATTTTATGTGGGATCGTGCGGATCGACTGTATACGAGAGTCATGAGTAAAGAAGTGAGAGACCAGGTTCAAGTTTGGTCCGTAGGAGAAATGCACAAGTGATCGAAGCACAAGTGATCGAAAAGCTGACGACCTTTTTGCTGAAGTCTGTACTCTCCATCAGGGTGAGCAATTTTAGCGGAAGGAGGGACCATAGGCTAATCGCGCGCATCGCCATAGAATTTCGCGGCAAAAGCGCGAATACGGGAATTTGTTCTTCTTATCTAGAAGCACAAAAGGTGTCCTTTGATTTTATGTACCGAGCCTGCCAAGGTGCCAGCCCACTGGCGTTTCAGAACGTATCCCAGTGGAGAGTCAAGCTAGTCAAGACTTCCTTCGTGACAATTTTCATGTTTTGTTTGTTATACTGGTCGCCCTCCGAACCTGTCTCCGGGTCAGCAGATCACCCTCGCGTGGTGATCTGCACCCTAATGCTCTATCCGGCGAGGAGCCTGTATGTGCATTGGTACTTTGGTACATAGTACTGTATGAACGATCACGGGCCGAGTGTGATTTCAATATCACGGCAACTTGCAATGCAACTTGCAGCCGAGATTTCTCAATTTATTGGAAGAGGACACTGTAATACGGGGGAACAATGTCGTGAAGTACTAGCCTGAGTACACAGGGTTCTGTACTGAGGCGCACGGACTCACCAAAAGAAAGATCAGCGGTGGCGGCAGTTACCGGAACTGGGTTCGGGCTTTGCCGTTGATATTGATCCGAGTCATCCCCGTCTTTGCACACAGGGAAGCATCACCAACTGAACCAATTTACCAACTTGAAGTCACGGTATTTGGTACTGCCTCTCGTTCGTTGTTCCGTCACGCGAATTCTACTTTTTGTAGTAACATTGCGTATGCTTCTCACCCGCTTCTCGTAACCTGGGTGTCCTTTTGCCACGGTCAGACAGTGAAATTCCCCTTGATAGGCAGCCTCCTATGGATTATGTCGTCATCGTCGTTTTTCTTTTCTTTTCGTTCGACACGTCTTGGACTGCGTTGCGGTGAGTCGCGTGGCACGGATATAGAAGTATCCTCGGCAAAGTCGACGTCAATCGTATAAACGATTCTTCTGTCACCAGCGGTACCGTGTCGGCTTCTTCAACCCGCTCCCCTGTGCCCTTTCTCCGGAGATACGTTCTCCGAGGTACTGATCTTCGACTCACGTAATCTCATCATCACGCATTTGTTCGAGCATTCGAAGGTCATCCCTTCCTTTCATCGCTACATTTGCCGTCGTGTCCGTTAGGTCGGACGAAGGGGGAACGTATTTTCTTTTCTTTGACTTTGCGCCCTGCGGTTGACGAACGCGTGATACCCAGGCCTCCAAGGGTGTACTGAACCCTTGACGGTTCGTACGCCTATTGATATTTCTTCGGACGCTTTGCCCCGGAGTGACGACAAATTCACTCATAGGGAGGAGAGCTGTCTTTCCCCGGTGGATCCGAGACCGTAGAATGCAGCTTCTATATGTGATCAAGTCGAGTTTTGAGGAGAGGGAACGGGGACTCTTTCGCTGGGTCCCATTCTCTGTGATTTATTGATTCCCTCGCTTCTGGTCATCATTTTCATAGCTGCCTTCTATTGCGATTTCAGATTCCGACTGCGCCGAGCGAAGGTCGTTGCCCCGTGTTTCGCGGAGGAGAAGGTCATCACCAGATGTGTTACGGACTTCGATCGCTCGTGCGGGGGGATAGTACGTCTCGGTTCAGGCTGCTTTGGGAATGTGGATTCCCTCTCGTGGTGCCATCAAGCGATGGCCTCTGCACGGAACGCTTCCGCGAATTTCATTTATGAAGGACGATCCCCAGCCACATCATGACGCCTCTAGGGTACCGGTCGCCAAGACCAGGTCAAGGCCTAGCAACGCGTAAATTTCTGCGAGGGACTCTGCTCCCTCACCTCTTTCAGGAGCTTCTTTCTGGGTCTGCGTCACTTCGCCCACCTTCGGCGGGCCTTCTGGAGAGTGTCTCTGGGCCAGGCGAAGACATACTACTTGGCTGAGACTCTGAGGACGTACTCTATGTATAGCAGACGCATTTCCTAATGTAGCGACAGCAATCCAAGGTGACATCGAGTAACTGCAACGGAGTGGCTTGGCTTGCTCCTTGGTCGAAACCTATAAAGGTTCGTCTACTGCAATTTCTCGAACCCAGCCCCTCGGAAAGCCTTTGTTCCTTCTCAGCGTGTCTTTTCGTATCCCCCCTTCACCTTTCACCGGTATTGAACGGACCACAATGCGCACGATCCATCTCTTGGTCATCCTACTCGTGCTCGCCGCCGGGAATGGTGTTGCTGTTCCATTGCGGGTATCTACGAAGGACAGGGTTGCTGGTGAGTTTTTCATCTTAGAAAGCTGATGCTTCGCGCATGCTCACTCTGGAAACTACGTCGTCAGCTCTTACTCACACCCCTGAACGGGTGGGGTTCTTTGGACGCGAAAAAGTGTGTTCGCACCGTGAAGCGTGCGCGTCTATCGTGGGAAGCCGAGATTCAGAAGATCGACCCCCACGATGAGAATATTTATATTTGGTCAGTTTGATGCGCTTTCTGCGTTAAGGCGAACACTGAGATGGGATTATCCTTAGCAGCAGAGTCTATAATTTCTGTCATGCGGAATCCGTAGTGTACTGCGAGCAGCTAACCAGATGAATGTACGACTTTCTCGGGGACGCACCCTGTGACTTGGTTTGTCCAATGTTGATTGCGTGTGAAGCGGTTTCTTCCCGCTTCTCCGGAGTCAACGCAATGCGGGCAACCACCGGCATGTGCTCTTTTTTGGTTGTTGCGATGGTGAGGTGTGCGAACAATTACGTCGTTTAGATAACAAAAGCACCCGTTCAAGGTGGATGTACATTCCAGCAATTGTTTTTCTCTTGTCGCGTTGAACGGAGAAGGGGTCCTCAGGCTTGGGTCGCACCCGGGTCTGGTCCATCTATGTCTCAATGACAGACTCTCGTTCTAGTGTCAAATGCAGAACCAAGCTGACAACTTGTGATCGCCATGGACAGCCAAAGACAGTGCTGTCAGCTCGCCAACGGCCAGTTACAAACACCCAAACACAAGATAATACGACCAGCATTCGCAAACCCGATGCCCCTCCGGATACAGTGCCAGTGATGTGACCCGTTCTCTCCCCTGCATTCCCAGGAATGTAACATACGTGCACTACTCTCAAACGGTAGGGACAAAGGACCTTCGACTAAAAAACCCCGGACGTTCGTACGTGAGGTGCGGACATGATAGGCCTGATCATCGAGACAACAAATACCAGTGAGCAAGCAGAATTCAGAAGCTTTCGCACGATGAAGGTACACCTGTTTTTGTTTTTTTGCAACCGAAAGGCACACCTTTGGCCTCATCCTCAGCTGGTTTCAAGGTTGACGTAACTACTACTGCTGATGTTGGGGCCACAAGCGCAGTAGACACGACATAGAAGACCAGTGCGCTAGCGGAATCCAGAAGTTTTCACAAGAGAAAGACACACCTTTAGACTCATCCTCAGCTAGTTTCAAGGCTGGCGCAACCACTAATGCTGAGGCCGAGGCCACAAGCGCAATAGACATGACATAGAGATGGAGGAAGTGCATGATACTGTTAGACAGGAATTTTCGGCAAAGGGGGGGGACTGTGCGGAATCAGCTTCGACTCGGAGTGGCGGAAATTTATGTCGTGCCAATGGTACGAGTCATGCGCTACGTTCTGATGACTGTCTCAATCGTTCAAACCTCAAATAAGGTGAAACATCCATCAGACATTCACAACGACAGTTGTGTTACGCATCTGTGGTGCTCCGGGGGGGGCGTACAAACTGGGAGATGTTCAGGGGTGCTCAGAACTGGCAGCACGATCACGATGACCACCCTTGATCAGCCCTTGTCGATTGGTCATTTAGTCCAGTTAAGTATTTTCAGTGCCGATAATAGCATAGTTCAAATTTGGTCGATACTTCTGCGATACTTTCGGAACTAATTACAGCGAGGGCTGTATTGGTTCTACCTCGGATATCAATAGATCGATCTCCGAGCTTTGTTGGGTTGACCCCCCCATTGACAGGCCGTCGGGCCATCGATCCTGCCGGGTGTTGGACAGTCGTTGGCCCGAAGCCGATCAACTGCCATTGACTCCAATTCTTTGTCGACTCGCAAAAGCCTGGATAGATATCTAAGAACAATAGTTGGTCTCCCCACACTGAAAAGTTGCTTACTTTCACATCATTGACTTCGCTTCTGATTGAATCAACTGTTTTCGGATTGTGTTCGAAACTTGTCTCAGCGACAACCCCCTGCTAAGCCTTCGCTCCAGGGAATATGAATCAAAGCTAGAAAAGGCGTAGTAGAAGCGCAGGCGAGACACAAGCCCTCAAGTATGGCTTCGGGGAACGGCGGTGTAGAGACAGGAACTCAGGCAGTGCATCGTTTGACACGATCATGAACTACACCAGTGGACCGAAGTAGGAGTGTTTACGAGGAATTTGAGGGCTAATGCCGACTCTCAACATTCACAGATCGCTGGTATCAGGATACCCACTAGACGCATTATCATTGGAGGTACGCTGATGAGGGGAGGGCCACGGCAGTGACCTTTCGGTAGAACGTGTAGTATACGGCTTTCTGGCTCGCTTGACCCAAGGCTTGACCAACATTTTATGGATGGCTCGGAACGTTCTAGATAACTAGAAAAGACTCGCTGGGTATATTGTGAAGTGGATATCATTCGAGAAGTGGAAGGGAGACAACGAGCGTCGAGCTGTCATAGTGCCACATATATAGGACTTAATGGATTCGCAAAAAAAAAACCTCGACGTACCATATTGACCGATAACCGTAATTGAGCATTGATTCCCAAGTTGATTCCGGTTCGACATGTGTCGCAACTGATACTGTATTAGTAACAAGGCTCAAATTTGATCCAGCATTCTACAGCAAGATCCAGAACCCTTCAACAAACACACGGTGGGGACTCATTGAATTTATGAGCGTGGTTCATAATTAAGTGCCTAGAGGAGAGAAATTGGTTTTGTTGCAAAAGTCGGGTTCAAGTCGGATGGAATAGTTATCCACTTGGCAGTGTCGACATCTCAACATTCCGGTCCCCGCTCCAGAAACCGAATACTACTTGCATCAGTTGCATGAGCCCCTCATTCGCCTCCCCCCGAGTCAAAACTTCGTGTCGTACGGAAAGCGGTCGGAGCAAGACTCTCCCTGTTCCCTGTTCGTGTCTTGCCCACCCTGCGTAAGACCCTCCAAGTCGGCGCCATGTGCAACAACGCGAGTGCCACGCGCAAAGAAGATAGCGCCTCCGTCGGACAAGCAATGAATGTCACACTACTCAACGAACGCCCTCTTCATTTAAACCTTCCTGATCCGCGTCAGGTACGCTAGCTCCCAACTGCACCACACCGCCGTCCGTGTCGACTCCTTTCCCCTATAGACCTTCACCCGCGTCTTTGAACGCCCATTCAGCTCAGATTCGAAGAGCTTGGCCGTCTCTGGTACGGAAGATTAGCGCCTCGCAGCTCAGCAGCATCAAAGGCAGCGTCAACGCGCTCCTCCCGCCGTGCAAGTTCTACTCCGTCGCCGAGGACTCGACGCCCGCCCTCGGCACAAACATGCGCTCCGTAATCGCCAGCAAGGCCCAAGTCGCGGCTGCGTGTGAGCTGCGCGTGCTCGCGATGACATCATACCGCTACAACAGTGTCGAGCTGGCCATCTCCGCACAGAACTCCCCTGCAGTCCTGCGTGCCGTCTCCCTCCGCGCGTGACGCCCATGAGCGGTAGTAGCAACAGTGGGCTCGGGTTCAAGGAGATGGAGAAGGCGCACCTGGTGTTTGTGGGGTTCGTCGTGATGCTCGACCCGCTACGTAATGGCGTCGCAGACGCCGTGGTGCTCCTGCAGAGCGGAGGCGTGCAGGTCGCGGTGATCACGGGCGACGTGGAGGAGCGGCGCTGTCGGTCGCCAGTCGCTTGAGGCCGCGGGAGCGTTTCTGATGGGCGATACACATCGGCGTATTGATGTGCAAGAGCAGGATGGACGTTGCGAAAAGAAGCTGCGGACGCTATCCTCATGGATGACAACGTCCTGCCAACCATAGAAGACGGTACGTTTCATTCGTCGTCGCCCGATCTCATTTTGCTGACCTCCAAGGTAGTTGCAAGAAGTCGAGATTCAAAAACTATAGCTCAGCACCGCAGTGGTGGTTCGTTCTCATCACGCTGAGAATGATGTTTGGGCTGAGCAACCACTCAAATCCTTTCATCATCATGGCCATACTAACCCTTCCCTTTTGACGTTGTCCTTCGTTGTCGCCAGTTTTGACGACAAATGTCCTCCCACTCTCTACTTCTCCCTAATACAACAGTGGGTCCGACTCAATCCTCATTCTGTCAGGTACAGCAAGTAGTGGCCCAGTAAATTCACCCCTTACTATGTTCCTCCTACGTTTGGCCTCCGAACGGGAGGATCCCGACAAAATGGCGGTGCATAGCGGTACCCGCCCCGCTGGACGATTAGGCTGAACACTTGAAAGGCACGACCCTTCTCGCGGAACAAGTAGCTCCGTCAGGGCTACTGGATTATGCCTGTCAACGCATTACTGCCTTGTCGAGACATGCTCACCATGCTTCCATCGTGCGACGATTACCCTGGGCCTCGTGCCCACCTCCGATCAACCTGGGACAGCTGACCCGTGCCCTGGACACTTCCTAGACGCCCTCCCCACTATGGTTCACCCAATTTCGTTTATTTGGCGCCAAGGGCCCCCCCACTCTGTATCTTGTTCTGCGTAAGTTATTTGTCAGGTTACTTTTGTTCACTCCATTTATGCCGACAGCTTGCTCACTCTTGTGACGCTGCTACTGGTTTTCTGGTTTTGGCATCTGAGGTCCCCGACCTTGCAGGTGAGCTCTGTCATAATTCCAATGCGGTTGCAGGCTCGGCGCTGTGGGAGTTACGGGATGCTGTCTCATGACTCTCCGGTACCATCTCTGAATGTAAGTTAACTTACAGAATCATACATACAGAGCGATCGGGCGGCTGGTAGAGATCGGTCAGGTCCATGGCCTATCAGAATATAAATGGATTTCAAAAAGAAAAGAAAAAGTCCGATTTGAGCGCTTCTCTACTGTATTATTGGACATAATGTCAACAATGAGTCACTGCAGTCGAACGCCGTCTCTCCGATGTGTCTGGTTTGTCATTAATTACTGTACAGGAATTTCTAAGGAGCTGGTGCGGGGTGCGAGGCAACATAAACATGCGACAGACGCGATGCATGTGTCATTCGGACTAAGTCATACTTCCAGTTGAGCCTAGGATATGCCCCTTTCCCAACGCTGCCCGGTGCCCCACACAATTGACTTATAGTCGACAGTTGCTGACAGCGTCTATGGCAAATGAGTATTTAAGAATCTGCGGAGAGCACTGGTTTGCCCCGTACTTGGCCTCACGCTTTGATCTGCCCTCAACCGCTCCGTTTCGCAGTCATGTCCAGCGATGATTCCGAGTTTTTGGATCCGTTTTACTACAATCAATACAAAGTGTCCATGTATGGCAACCTTGTTGTTGGTATCGTATATGGTGAGGGGCAAGAGACTCGCCGTGGCATTCCGCCATGTTGAGCGTTCTCTGCACCACAGGCGGCTATATCGTACTCTACATTGCCTCAGTCCACATCCTCCTGTGAGGTTCATTTGTGCTCTCGAAGGAAGGGTAATGCACGCTGACAGTAGATGACTTTCAGGAACACACCGGGTTTCACTTCGTCTCGGCCTAGAATGTTCATGTTTGGAATCACGACCTTCATGTTCTCCTTGGCAGTCATTGCACTAGTGCTAAGGACCGCTCTCAGGTTTCAGCTAATGCGGATAATCCTCAACCTCTCTGGCAATGTCTGGACTTTCGATCGCATCTTTGTCGCCTATATGGTAGAGGCAACTATTGCACGCCTGATGGTACGCCTGCAAGGTGCTTCATGGTGTCTACTTGGATCAACTAAGGGTTGCCCAGTATATTCTCAGCGATATTATCTGCGCCTGGCGCGCGGTGGTTCTCTGGAACAGAGACAAACGCATCATCGCTATTCTTCTGCTCCTCATCCTTGGGACCACAGGTATATAAAGGGTTCCCTCGTAGTCGTCGTTTGGTGCTCATCAGGAACCAACGCCCACAGCAGCTGCTGGGTGTGAACTTGGTCTCGACTTCATACCCCCATCGAGCCGAACCCGTTTTCAAACCAACTTTGGACCCCTAATTATGGTTGGCCCGACACTGGGAACCAATGTGGTCTCCACAGGGTTGGTCGCTTGGAAGGCTTGGTGCATCTTCTCGCGTCCTACCCCCGAGGACAATCTCTGACCATGTCGCTGGTGTAGGCAACACCGCGTCTCAGTCAGGAAACATTTGGGCGAAGGAAGTGGGTCTGTGAGGGTCGAGAGGGTCTTCGCTCTGCTCATCGAATCGGGTTTTATTTATTGCTGCCCTTGGGTGCGTCCTCCCAGAGGTGTCTATGCTCGCGGGAGGGCCCACTACGCTATTCCAGATTGTATATTTGATCTCGGCGTTCGACGTGATACCAGCGCCAAGCTTCAATGTCATGGACGACGTCCTATTGCTTGTCTCAGTGAGTTTTGTGGCACCTGTGTTCCTTATACACGTTCCCTTGGGTACCGAATACCGACTTAACACAGGGTTTATACCCGACGCTCATAATCATCCTCGTCGCCATGCAGAAGAGCCCGGTTGAATACTACTCGACCCACTCGACCAGAATGCAGTTCGCAATCAGGCCAGCACTCGGACAGACCAGAGCTAGCGATATGCCACCACACGTGTACACGATTTGCCGCGGGCATGCGAAAGACTCTGATAAGCAAGTTCCATCTACAGTCTTATGAAGACCTGTGAGGAAAGAGCCTGTGATCTTTTGGTGAGTAAATCATCGTTCTGTTGAAGTATGTCGTGTCGTATTCGCATGTAACGGAACATTTCTGCAATCCCTCTTTATTGGTGTTCGCGTATATGAAAAATACCTCAGCTACATTGGCTCTAGTCTTTATAGACTCACAAAAGCCTGGCTAGATCTGTACTTACTCTCTCTCACTGACAGTTGCTTACTTTTCGCGTCATTCCTATGGTCGAGAACCGTGCAAGCCGCGACGATGACGAAGTGTATTAACGTTTCTTTCCTATTGCTTTGGATAACTGGGTGGGTGCTACCAGGACAGGAGTGCGTGTCATACGAAAGCGAATAAAATAGCTGGCCTGGCAAGACCATATCGTGACCAGTACTTTTTGTAACCAATTCCAGTGATTATGTAAGTGCTCTCGCGTACCATGCAGCCCGTCACGCGTCACTGGGCACACTCTCGGGCACGCAGTTTGCCTTGACAACTCCTGCACGGCCCTCATCGTCGTCAACATTGACGACAGACATTATCCCCCTCTCTGCTTATCCCCCGAGTACAACGGGGGGTCTGACTCGATCTTCAAGTCTGCCCAGTACAGCAAACAGTGTCCCAGTAAACAACTCGTTCTTTGTTATGTTCCTTTACGTTTGGCCTCCGAGCGGCAGGATGACGACAAGATAGCGGTTCCCGGCAGTATCCGCGCTGGACGACTGGGCACCAGATCTCTGACGGGACCGGCAAGCCAAACACATGAACGTCTATGAACACTTGAAAGGAGGGGCAACCCTTCCCACGGAACAGGTAGCTCGGGGTTACTTTGCAGCTATCCTTGCAAATGCCCTGTCCGGACACGCCTACCATGCAGCCGTCGTGCGGTGATTACCCTGGGCCTCGTCCATCTCTGATCGTCCCGGGACAACTGGCCTGTGCCCTGCAGGACACATCTTAGACGCCCTTCCCACTACAGTATACTCATCTTCGTTTATTTGGTGCCAAGCGCCCCCGCTCTGCGTTCAAAAACTCTCGGTGTCGACGATTTGTATTAACTGACTGCTATGGGGGTCTGCAACGGCCTGTCCATCGCCTTTATCCTCACTTTTTTTTTGTCGTTGCCTTTGCCGTGTTCAGTCCATCTGGCAGCTTGCTGCTGCGTGTTGTTGGTTTGGCATCCGAGTCCCTGGCCCCGCAGGTGAGCCTCGTAATTCTTACGTAGCAGGCCCAACGCCATAGGACGGTACGTTGTCTCTTGACTCCCTTCGGTATCATCTCCGTATGCATCGCGGTTGTTTGTACTGTACATCTAGTGCGATCGGGCGGCGTGTGGCGATCAGAATATAAACCGATTTCAAAAAGAAAAAGCCCGATTTGAGCGCTTTTCTACGAGTCATTGCATTCGCACGCCGTCTCTCTGGTGTATCCGGTCCCGGACTGCCATCACTGTACAGGAATTCGGAGCTGGTTCGAGTTGCGAAGCAACCCAAAATGATGTGACAGACGCGATGCATTTGGACTATTTGACTAACCTGTATTTGAGCCTGTTGACTTCCCTCGACTTCTGATCTACGATATGGCCATTTCGTACGGCGCTGGCGCTGCCCCCTTTAATTGGTACACAATTGACCTATAGTCGATGGTTGCTCTGACAGCGTCTATGGCAAACGTTTACTACGTAAGAATCCGCAGGGAGCAATGAACTTCGTTTTCCCCGAACCTGGCCTCACGCTTTGATCTGCTCTCCGCCTCTCCATTTCGCCGTCATGTCCAGCGATGGTTCCGAATTTTTTCATTCCGTTCTCTACTACAGTCAATACAAACTGACTGTTTACGACAATCTTTTTGTTAGTATCGTATATGGTGAGGGACAACAGACTAATCGTAGCTATTCCAGTTTCTCAGTATTGCTCTCTCCACCTCAGGTGTCTATATCGTACTCTACGTTGCCTCGCTCCACGTCCTCTTGTGAGGTTCATTTATACTTTCCAAAGAAAAATGATGCACGCTCACAGTAGATGACTTTCAGGAGCACACCGGGTTTCACTTCGTCTCGGCCTAGAATGTTCATGTTTGGAATCACAACTTTCATGTTTGCCCTGGCAATCATCGCACTGGTGCTACAGACAGCTTTCGGGTTTCAACAAATGAAGTTGTTACTCGACTTCACGGATACCAATGTATGGCCTTTCAGTCGCATCAGCGCCGTCTTTATCGTGGTGGAAACCTTTAGACGCCTAATGGTGCGCACGTACGATACTTCCTTGCCATCTGCTTGACTCAACTAATGACTGTTCAGTATATTCTAAGCGATATTGTCTGTGCCTGGCGTGCGGTGGTTCTCTGGAACAGAGACAAACGGGTCATCGCCATTCTTCTACTCTTCATCCTTGGAACTACAGGCACGTACAAGGGACCCCTCCTAGTCGTCGTCGTTTGCTCATCAGGACCAACGCTTGTAGCTGCTGCTGGGTGTGAACTCGGTCTCAGCGTCATACCCATCTTCAGACCACCCTATAACAGTGTTCCAATCACTGCGAATTATGGCCCCCTAATCATGGTGGGCCCAACACTGGCAACCAATCTGATCTCTACCGGGTTGATCGCTTGGAAAGCTTGGTGTGCTCTTCTTGGATTCGACCCCCGACGACCATATCTGACCATACCGCTGGTGTAGGCAGCATCGCGTCTCAGTCAGGAAACATTTGGGCGAAGGAACTGGATCTGTGAGGGTCGACAGGGTGTTCGCTCTCCTTATTGAGTCTGGTTTTATTTATTGCTGCCTTTGGGTATGTCCCACTGCCATGGTAAGCGTCTATGCTCGCAGAAGGGCTTACTGCGCTATTTCAGATCGTATATTTGATCTCGGCGTTCAATGTGATGCCTAACCCAGGCTTCACTGTTATGAACAATGTCTTGTTATTTGTCTCAGTGAGTTCTGCGGCACATGTGTTCCTTATATACGTTCTCTTGGGCACTAAATATAGTCCTGACACAGGGCTTATATCCGACGCTCATAATCATCCTTGTCGCCATGCAGAGAAGTCCAGTCAAATACTACGCAACCTATTCGACCGGAATGCAGTTCGCGAGGGGGCCGGCACTCGCACCGCCTAGGGCTGGGGACATGTCACCATACGTATACACGATTTGTCGCGAGAACGCGAACGACTCCGATAAGCAAGTTCCGTCCGAGGTCCTTATGAAGACTCGATGACGAAAAGCGCCTGTGACCTGTGGTCAGTAAAATGTCGTCGTCGTCCTGCCGTATTCGCAGGTAGCAGTGTCGTCTTTGTAGTGTTTTTGTGATGCCTTCTAGCGTGTATGAAAAGCAGATCGACTACATTGACTCCAGTCCTTTATATATCAAAGCCCAGCTGGATGTCAAGAGACGGTCCTTGCTCTCCCCCACACTGACGAATGCTTTCTTTCCGCATAATTCCCACGGACTGGTCCGGTCCACTTTGCACCTTCCCCGCCCAAATACCTTTCATCTTTGCTTACTGTACTGTACTCGGGCAGGCAAAACAAAGCACATCGATTTCCTAATTTGAAATTTTGGCATGTAACTTACGGTGCACAAATTTGGCTCTCCGGCTCAAGTTTCGGAAAACTATGCACAAAACAGGCCGAACTATGAGCTGATCGTGTTCCTGTACGTCAGATCGTCTGGTGCTGCACCAAGTAAACGCCCTGGTAATAGCCGCGAAGCTGCATATGCTTGATAACTGTGAGATCATCCACGCACGCATCGGCTTCTCCTTTGTCCTCGTCACGTTTGCCCGACAATTCTCCTCGCGCGCCTTGGGGGCAAGCCAGCAGGAACGCGTGATATGTCCCCAACTCACATCTGAAGCTCGGAAGCTGCTCTGTCGTATTTTACCTTGACGTGAACGTTGTCATGCGGCGCGGGAGGGCCCTGTATGAGAGCCTCCCCAAGTCGGCATTGGCGACCACTCTCAATAGCCTCTGACCCGTATTACAAAAATGCGTAGTGCAAGCCCGCAGTTCTCCATCCCATAGTCCAACGCGTGGACCTGAACTGAGGGCGAGATCTGCGTTTCCGTATTGATATGACTCTGTCGCGGGGATGAGGAGAGCGGATGGCGGTGAGATCACCTTATGTGGCGGGCACTTGCGCGAGCGCACAGGGCAGACCTTGGATCGGGGGATCGAGGATTCGTCTTGGTTCCGTTGCGGTACAGCAAGTCGAAATTGGTGTAGGTATCCAGCTTCGCGGAGTTCGTGGGGTACCAGATGGACCAGGCGTAGTGGTAGCACAAGGAGAGAAAGAGGACGCCGCCGAGAACCGCGCAAGCTAGTGATGGCGAAACCGAAGTGTATGAGTGTGTCGGTCCTATTGCTTAGGACGACCGGGCAAGTACAATCGGGATAGGAGTGCGTCCCATACGAGTAGAAAGCGAATAGAACTGAATCGTACTGGGTCCCAGCGCTCTGCATTATTGAGATATATCTCCGACCGACGCAAGGGTTGGTAACCACGGCGCCACGTGGTGAGAGGGGTAATAAGTGTTTACAGCGAACAGAGAGGAGAGCATCAAAACGGATTGCCCAGCGCGGATAGAGGATAGACATGTCGAGTCACGCCATCGTCTAGGGAGACCCGTCTTGAGTTACTCTAAGACTCACAATAGAGCAGCTTCGTGGGACCTACGCAGTACAGCTAATGCCCCAGTAAACCTGCCCCTTGTTATGTCCCCCTACGTTTGGCCCACGAGCGGGGGGATGGCGACACGATAGCTGCGCTCGGCAGTACCCGAGCTATGCGACTGAGTACCAATCTCTGACGACGGCAATCTAAGCAGCCCATGAACGTACACGAACACTCGAAAGGTGGGACGACCCTTCCCACGAAACAGATAGCTTAGTCGGGGCTACTTCGGGGCTATCCCCGCAAACGCCCATACCCCCCTAGGGTCGAGATGCCCAGGCTGGACATACCTACCTGCAGCAGTCGTACCCTGGGCCTCGTGCCCACCTCCGATCAACCCTGGACAGCTGACCCGTGCCCTGGACACTTCTTAGCCGCCGTCCCCACCATAGTTCGCCCACCTCCGTCATCCTGTAAAATACGAACTTATGGTGCTGCTGCAAACAGATCTGTTGATTTTGACATACGGCTTTGCAAGCGAGGTCTTTCATCACTCAGTACTGAATAGAAGTTACGGGATGTTGTCTCTGTATCATGTCCATAATCCCGTGGTTGTTTGTACGTACAGAGATATCGGGCTCACTGGTGGCAATCGAATACAAATGGATTCCATTAAAAAAAAAAAGAACGGTCCTAGTCGAGCGGTTCTGCGATTGTCTGTCAACGATGCCGTCGACGCGTCATCGCATATTCGCACGCTGTCTCTCCGATGACTACAGTAAAACATCTCGTCTCCATTTATTGCACAGGAATTCCTTACGAGCTGGTGCGTGTTGCCAGGGCCGTCAGGCACCGTAAACATCCCAGTCTCTTCTTTGAGCGTGTTGCCTTTAATTCCCTCGATTTCCGATCACCTTTCGTACGGCGCTGCCCACCATTTTCATATAGTCGGCGGTCGCTCTGACAGCGACTACAGAAAGTGTCTACTATTTAAGAATCTGCGGGGAACAATGGGCTTTGTTCGCCCCATCCTTGGCCTCGTCCTTGGCCCCACCCTCTGATCTGCCAGGGCTCTCTGCTGCTCCATTTTGCCACCATGTCCACTAGCCTCGATGCTCCTGACAGCGCCACGTATTACTATCAATACAAACTGACAGTCTACGACAACCTTTTTGTCGGTATAGTATATGGTGAGGGACAAGAGACCCGCCGTCGCCACTCCAATTTCTGAGCCATTGTGGTCTGCACAGGTGTCTATATCGTACTCTACGTTACCTCGATCCACGTCCTGTGAGGTTCATTTGTGCTCCCGAAGGATGATGTATGCTTACAGTAGGTGGCTTCCTCAGGACCAAACCAGGTTTCACTTCGTCTCGGCCTAGAATGTTCATGTTTGGAATTACGACATTCATGTTCGCCTTGGCAATCATCGCACTGGTGCTAAGAACCACTCTCGGATTTCAGGAAATGCAGTTTTTCCTCGGCAACACGTCTGCCAATACGTGGTCTTTCTATCGCCTCTTCGTCGTCTTTTTGGTAGAGGGAACAATTGCACGCCTGATGGTGCGCCTGCAGGATGCCTTGATGCCATCTGCTCGTCTCAACTAAACACTGTTCAGTATATCCTAAGCGATATTGTCTGTGCCTGGCGCGCAGTGGTTCTATGGAACAGAGATAAGCGCGTCATAGCCATTCTTTTGTTTCTCATCCTTGGGACAACAGGTACGTAAATCGGTTCCCTCTCAGTTGTCGTTCTGGGCTCATCAGGAACCAATGCTCGTAGCTGCTGCTGGGTGTGAACTTGGTTTCGGCCTCGGGCCCCCCTCTGACCAAGTTAGTTTTCAAAGCAACCAGGGACCCCTAATCATGGTTGGCCCAACATTGGCAACCAATCTGGTCTCCACCGGATTGATCGCCTGGAAGGCTTGGTGCGTTTGTCTCGCGTCCGACCTCCGATGACCATCTCTGACCATGTCGCCGGCGTAGGCAACACCGCGTCTCAGTCAAGAAACATTTGGGCGAAGCAAGTGGATCCATGAGGGTCGGGAGGGTGTTCGCTCTGCTCGTTGAGTCCGGTTTTATTTATTGCTGCCTTTGGGTATGTTCTACTTCCGAAATCCTCGCAGAAGGACTCACTGTGCCATTCCAGATTGTATATTTAATCTCTGCGTTTGACTTGGTACCAGCGCCGGGCTTCGCTATCATGGATGGTGTCTTATTGTTTGTCTCAGTGAGTTCGCCTCATGCACATCCTCTTGAACATGAAATACCGACTCAGCACAGGGTCTATATCCGACGCTCATAATCATCCTCGTTGCCATGCAAAAGAGCCCGGTCGAATATTACTCGACCCACTCAACCGGAATGCAGTTCGCGAGGGTGCCGGCACTCCGACCGCCCAGAGTCGGTGACGTGCCACCATACGTATACACGATTTGTCAGGAGAACACGAACGACTCCCATAAGCGAGCGCCATCTATGGTGTTATGAAGACCTCTGAGGAAAAGAACCTGTGACCTTTGTAAGTAATTTGCCGTCGTCGTCCTGTTGCATTATGCCGTATCCGTAGGTCCCGTCCGACCTGGAAATATATCTGTAATACCTCTTTACTGGTGTTCGCGTGTACGAAAGTACATCAACTACATTGACTCTAGTTCTCTGCAGACTCACGAAAGCCCGGTTATATGTACTTACTCCGCCCCACACTGACAGTCTCATACTCTTCGCATCATTCCCATGGACTAACCTTGAATTCAGCCTCCGTCATCGCTTACTGTACACTACGTCTATTTGCTATTTTGAAGTTTTGGCATGTACTATACCCAAATTTGGTTTTCCGGCTCTAGCTTCGTAGTGACACGCACAAAACTGACTGAGCTAAGTTACGAGCTGATCGTGGTCCCGTGGTGTCAGATTTTCCGGTGCTGCAATACCCGTGAGGTTGTATATGCTTGATAGCTGCGAGATCGAGATCATTCACGCACCAATCGTCTTCTGTTTTGTGTTCGTTACATCTACCCAGCCAAATACCCAGCCATCCATCCACCTTGCGTGCGTCTTGCGGACAGCCATCAGGAACGCGTGTTACGTACCGGCACGTGTGTGGAGCACTCCACCGTACTGTACTTTGGCGCAATGCACCGACCTTACAGTATCAATGCGACGTGGGCTCCTCTACGAGAGCCTCCGCATGTTGACCTCGGCATCTATTACGAGGGTCCACAGACCGGGCGTAGCGCGCTAGCCCAAGTATCTCCATACCCGTGTGAGACACGATGATGACGCCTCCGAAACGTAAGAGCCTGCGATTTGGTCCCATTTCTTAGGACGACTGTGAAGACAGGGGCGCGTCACAAGAATCGTATTGGGATCCCAGCGCTTTTTATCATTGAGGTCGTCCTCAGACTTATCCCGGGGCAGGGCTTGGTAGCTACTACGCCACTTAGGGAGAGGGGGGCAATATGTGAACATGTGGACAGCTAAGTGAACAGTTTTCAAGACGAACAGCATATAGAGAAGAGCACCAAAAAGGGTTGGCCGAGGTCACCAGACCCGCGCGGAGTTAGTGGGCGTATGTGTATGGCGAGCCATACCAGCGTCCTGGGAGATCCGCCATGAGATGGCGCACGGACCTCCAAGCTTTGTGGAGTCTGCGCGCTGTACCGGAACGGAAACAGGCTTTCAATACTGTACACTGCTGGAGTCAGGACAACCACATTAACATTCGCATCAGCGGGAAGGCGATGTATTCGATGGATGTGGTTGATCCACCCAAATCGGACAATGTGGTGCCAAATTATAGAAATAGATCACACGAACACTCTAAACGCCGCAGTCACGGAACGATCTCAAAGAAGCACGAGGAGAAGAGCACCTAATTGATGATAGTTTGGCGAAACTCGAGGCTGGATGTCGCGAGTGGAACACAGGACTCGGACCGAGATTCAGAGGTCGCATGATGATTATGTGACCGCAAAGGAGCTCACTGGTGGTGACTGGACAGCCGGATCCCCTTCAGAAAATGATACCAATCTAGCCAGTTCCTCGCTTTGTACCACGCCGTTTCGAGATCACGGCACGTATGTGTCTGTCCACCGACCTGGACCCACCCCTAAGTAGCGCGTTGTCTCCTAGCTTAAACGTGCGGTCGGGATGGCACAGTGCCTGCTGACGGAGGAAATTCGAGTTTGCTTCAAACTGTGCTTAACCCAGACCCCTGAGCGCACTCGGAAAGCCCGAGCTAAATGGATCCAAAAAAAAAAGCCGGAGTTTGAGGTTGATGCCGATATTGTTGAAGTGGTGTGCAAGGGAGTCAGTGGGGGGGCAGAGGTTGAGGACGACTCCGAGTAGTGCCAACCATGGGTAGGCTGGAGATGGCAAAACTTTGCAAAACTCTTGGGTCAGTCTGTATTGGTGCAGGAGTTGAGGCAGGTATGGACTCTCAAAGGTCTTGAGGAAATTGGAATCTTTACATCTGGGCATTGGATGTACAAAGGAGCACCCAGCAGAGGCTAGATGCCAGTGGGTGGTTCAATGTTGGTGCGTCCGGGTCGTTGTCACGGATATACCCGGACCGTGAGAAACCCGTGGTCTTGCATATTTTCGATATGCATAACGTTTTCGCCATGAATCACTGTTTTTACCACATAAACGCCCTGGTCTGATGAGACAGATGTCACGGTGGTGCTAGTGCACATATATAACGACCTTCTCCGATGGCTCCGGGCTGCCAATAGTGGCAACCACTAATAAGTTACGATGGGTTGCCACTTGCCACTACTGTATTGGTACCACATGGTCATTTTCTTTGATGTGTCTCACTGGCATTTGGACCATTTGAGACTGTTGACTTCCTTCAATGGCCTGTCCCTTCGTGCAGCAGTGCCCCCTCCGGTACCCCACATATCTGACATACAGTCGGCAGTCCTCGCTCTGAGTCAGAGCCTCTGACAGCGTCAGGCGACAGCAGATGTATCATCCTTAAGAATCCGCGGGGAGCGATGTGCTTTGTCTACCCTATACTTGCCCTCCGCCCAAGTCTCCGCCACTCCATTTCGCCTCCATGTCCAGCGACTCGGATGCTTTCGACTTTGCCGAGTATTACAACCAATACAAAGTGACAGTGTACGGCAACCTTTTTGTTGGTATCGTATATGGTGAGGGACAAGAGACTTGCTGTTGTTGCTCTAGTTAAGCCATTTGTTGTGCACCACAGGCGTCTATATCGTACTCTACGTTACTTCGGTCCACATCCTCCTGTGAGGTTCATTTATGCTCCCGGAGGAAGGACGATGCACGCTTACAGTAGATGGCTTTCAGGCGCAAACCAGGTTTCACGTCATCTCGGCCTAGAATGTCAATGTTTGGAATCACGACTTTCATGTTCGTCTTGGGGATCATCGCACTGGTGATAGAGACAGCTCTCTTGTTTCAGGAAATCCAGGTTGTCTTTGGGTATTTATTCGACCTCCCCACGCCTGGGAATATATGGTCCGAACATCACATTAATGTCGCTCTCGCTGTAAAGGCAACCACCACACGCCTGATGGTGCGCCTGCACGATGCTTCCATGCAACCTGCTTGACTCAACTAAAGGCCGTTCAGTATATTCTAAGCGACATTGTCTGTGCCTGGCGTGCGGTGGTTCTCTGGAACAGAGATAAACGCGTCATTGCCATTCTTTTGCTCTTTATCCTTGGGACCACAGGTACATAAAAGGGTTCCTTCGTAGTCGCCGTTAAGTACTCACCAGTAACCGACGCTCGTAGCTGCTGCTGGGTGTGAACTTGGTCTCAGCCTCGCACCCGTATTCAACTCCGACCTGCCCTACTATTCTACTGCCGCTGCAGGACTCGGAGCCACCGTGAATTTTGGCCCCCTAATCATGGTTGGCCCAACACTGGCAACTAATTTGCTCTCCACCGGGTTGATCGCCTGGAAGGCCTGGTGCGCTCGTCTGGCGTCCTCCGCCCGACGGCCATCTCTGACCATGTCGCCGGCATAGGCTACACCGCGTCATGATCAGGAAACACTTGAGCGAAGGAAGTGGATCTACGAGGGTCGAGAGGGTCTTCGCACTGCTCATAGAGTCCGGTTTTATTTATTGCTGCCCTTGGGTATGTCCTTCTCCCATAAGCGTCTATGCCTGCAGAGGGTCTCACGGCGCTATTTCAGATTTTATATTTGATCTCTGCGTTCAACTTGATACCAGCGCCGGGCTTCCCTGTCATGAACCACGTATTGTTGTTTGTCTCAGTGAGTTCTGTGGCACGTGTATCCCTAATACTTATTGTCTCGGGCCTACGCAGGGTTTATATCCAACGCTCATAATCATACTCGTCGCTATGCAGAAGAGCCCGGTCGAATACTACTCAACCCACTCGACTGGGATGCAGTTTGCGAGTGGGCCGGCAATCAGATCGCCCAGCGCTGGCGACAGGTCCCGATATGTGTACACGATTCGTCGCGGGTACGCGAGCAACTCCGATACACATATCCCATCTACTAGTATGGTGTTTATGAAGACCCCTCAGGCTGATGAGGAAAAGGGCCTGTAATCTTTGGTCGGTGGGATAAAAATTGTCGTCGTCGTCCAATTGACCAATGCTGTATTCGCAGGTAACCTCCGACTTTGGAATATTTTTACTCGACTTGATCTCAAGAGTCAAGAAACTGTACTAACTCTCCCCCACACTGACATTGACTTACATTTCCCATAATTCCCATAGGCCGACCTCGAACTCCGTCACCGCCCCGCCCAAATACCTCTTATACTGTATGGAGGACAATTATCGTCAGGCAAAATAAAGTACATCTCTTAGCCAATTTGAAGTTTTGGCACATACTGTACCCAAATTTGGCTCTCCGAGTCAGCTCTAGCCTTGGAATAACGCGCACAAAACTGACTGAGCTATGAGTTGATCGTGTCCTCGCAACATCAGATCGCACCAAGTAGAGTCCCGGTGGCCCCATACCGGTGAGATCATGGCGTCCACGCACCAATCGGCTTCTCCTTTGTGCTCGCCATGTCCACCCAGCAATCCTCCTTGCGTGCACATTGCGGTCATGTCGGCAGGAACACATGATATGTCCCCGAGTCGCATCTGAAGCTCGGCAGTTACTCCGTCGTATTGTACCTCGGCGTGAACGAGCCAACCTTGTCAATGCAGCGCAGGAGGGTCCTGTACGAGAGCCCCCGCAAGTCGACCTTGGCCTTCACCGCGAGGGGGCACACGTCAATTGTAGATCCGAAGCACGCGATTTCCATTTCCTCCGACTCGTATTCCGGAATGCGCAGCGCAAGCCGCAGTTCTCCGTCCCGTAATCCAGCGCGCGAAATTGAACAAAAAGTTGAAATCTGCTCTTATGCGTTAACGTGACTCTTTCGCTGGCGGTGGGGCGACGAGAACTGAGGTACATTTCCACCTCAGGCTCGACGAGCAAACGACGATCGTTGTACGGAATGATACCATAATCGACACTGGCTCCTGCTGATGGTCCTCGTCGGGATCTGCAGCGGACACTTGCGTGAGCGCACGCCGAGGTAGACCCTGGATCGGGGGGAGCCGAGAATTCGTCTTGGTTCCGCTGCGATACAAAGGTCATCGGTGTAGCCCCCAGCCCTGCGAGGTCGGCAGGGTACCCGACGGACCGGGAATAGCAAGGAGAGGAGGGGGTGTCAAGAACCGTGAAGCCGCGATGGTGACAAAACCGAAGTATTTTGGTCCCATTTCTCAGGACGATCGTGGGTACAAGAAGGACAGGAACACGTGCCATACGAGTGGAAAGCGAATAGAATAGAATCGTATTGGGGTTCCAGCAGTCTGCATCGTTGAGATATAGAGGGAAGCATCAAAGTGGGTTAGCCAAGGTTACTAGTGCGGAGTCAGAGGGTGCATTCGGAGCCATACCATCGTCCTGGGAGATCCACTATGAGTCACTTCAAAAGACCTGGTGCATGGAGTTTCCTTCTTCCACAAACGAGCAGCTTCGTGGAATCGGCACGCTATGCCGGAATGGACGACATAGAGTCACGGAAACACATTGGTCGATTTCAACACTGTTGGCGGGTGGGGTCTGGCGATCGACATATTAACATCCGCTTCAGCAGGAAGGCGACGCAGTCGGTAGATGTGGCGATGGACCACCCAAATTGGACAGCACGGAGCCATATCACGAAAGGTCAGCTAGTAACTGTTCACAACAAGCTGTAGTCACTAAAAACTTGAAACTTCGCTAAATGCCGCAGTCATGGAACGACCTCAAAGAAGGACGAAGGAAGAAGAGTCAATGCATAACTTTACAGATTGGACGACAACACGATATGATAGTTCAGTCAAACTCGAGGCTGGGTGTCGCTAGTGAATACAGGACCGTGATTCAGAGGTTGCCTGAATATGTGACGGCGACGGGACTCACTGGACAGCCAGGTCTCCTTCAGGAAATAATACCAATCTGGCCAGTTCCTCGCGTTGTAGTCCCAGGCATTTTCAAAATCGCGACACGTGTGTGTCTGCCCGACGTGGTCCACCTCGAAGTCGCGCGTCGCGAAGTCTCCGGGCTCGAGCGTGAGGTCGGGATGGCACAGCGCTTACTGACGGAGATAATTCAGACAGTGCTGGTGGTGCGGGAGTCGGTGCTTGCTGGTGCGGTTCGTGAGCTGCCTTTGCAAGTAGAGCAGACAGTGCTCTTGGTGGTAGAGCGAGACCGCGAACATCAATCCGGTTTTTGGCGCCGATGTGTCCCGCGCCGTCGAAGCCGAATCCCCTTTCGTACCACACTGTGTCGCGAGTGGAACACAGGACTCAGACCGAGATTCACGCCCGATTATGTGACCACAAAGGGGCTCACTGGACAGCCGGATCCCCTTCAGAAAATAATATTTAATCTGGCCAGTTCCTCGCTTTGTACCATGCTGCTTCGAGATCGCGGCATGTATGTGGCGGCCGTGTCTGTCCGCCGACTTGGGCCCACCCCTATGTAGCGCGTTGCGGGTCTCCTAGCTTGAACGTGAGGTCGGGATGACACAGTGCCCGCTGACAGAGGTAATTCAGGCAGTGTTGGTGGTGCGGAGATCGGCGTTTGCTGGTGCAGTTTTCAAGCTGCGTGTGCAAGTAGAGCAGACAATGCTCCTGATGGTAGAGTGACACCACGAACGGCATGGAAACAGGAACCCTGGCTGTGCATCGCCCGGGCGAGATCATGAACTGCACCAGTTTACCGAGTCAATAGCGCCAGTGTTCTGATCGACATTCACGGATACACACTAGACGCATCACCGGCGCATCACCACTGTGACAGCCCTGGGAATGGGCCACTGCACTTTGCGTGAAACTGTAGGACTATGAATATTGATGACTCATTTATCTCTGATGCTCTGATGCCGACTACTGTATTTCGTATATGTTGACAGGAATTCCTAGGAAGGTGGAGCAAAAATTTTAGGCCACATAAACGCCTCAGTCTGAGACAGATGTCACGGTGGTGCCAGTGCCAGTGCACACCTTCTCCGATGACTCCGGCCCAGGCTGTCAAAAGTGGCGACCACTACGTACCTTTGCCAATACAGTATTGGTACCATAGGAGATGGGCACTTTCTTTGATGTGTCTCACGCCATTTGGACCATTAGAGACTGTTGGCTTCCCTCAACGGCCTGTCCCTTTCGTGCAGCGGTGCCCCTCCGGTGCCCCACATAACTGACATACAGTCGGCAGTCCTCGCTCTGACAGCGCCAGGTGACAGTATATGTATACTCCTTAAGAATCCGCGGGGAGCGATGTGCTTTGTTTGCCCCATACTTGCCCTCCGCCACTCCATTTCGCCTCCATGTCCAGCGACTCCGATGCTCCCGACGTTGCCGAGTATTACTACTATCAATACAAATTGACAGTGTACGACAACCTTTTTGTTGGTATCGTATATGGTGAGGGACAAGAGACTTGCCGTTGTTGCTCTAGCTTCTAAGCCATTGTTGTGCACCACAGGCGTCTATATCGTACTCTACGTTACCTCGGTCCACATCCTCCTGTGAGGTTTATTTATGCTCCCGGAGGAAGGACAATGCACGCTTACAGTAGATGGCTTTCAGGCGCAAACCAGGTTTCACTTCATCTCGGCCTAGAATGTCAATGTTTGGAATCACGACTTTCATGTTCGCCTTGGGAATCATCGTACTGGTGCTGGAGACAACTCTCGGGTTTCAGCAAACTCAGCAAAGCCAGACTCCCCAGCTCTTCCCCGACCCCACGGGTGCCAACGTACGGTCTACATATCTCATCAACGTCGTCTTTGCTGTAGAGGCAACTATCACACGCCTGGTGGTGCGCCTGCACGATGTTTCCGTTCATCGGCTTGCCTCAACTAAAGGCTGTTCAGTATATTCTAAGTGATATTATCTGTGCCTGGCGTGCGGTGGTTCTCTGGGACAGAGACAAACGCATCATCGCCATTCTTTTCCTCCTGATCCTTGCAACTACAGGTACCTAAAGGGATCCCTCATAGTCGTCATTCTGTGCTGATCAGGAACCAACGTTCGTAGCTACTGCTGGATATGAACTTGTTCTTAGCCTTGCACCCAGCTTCAGGTTTGGCTTACCCTACGACATCATCGGGGCAAATGAAACTGCAGGGGATGCGGGTCCCCTCATCATGGTTGGCCCAACGCTGGTAACTAATCTGGTATCCACCGCGTTGATCACCTGGAAGGCTTGGTGCGCTCTTGTTGCGTCCTCCCCCGGCAACAATCTCTGACCATGTCGCTGGTGTAGGCAACATCGCGTCTTAGTCAGGAAACATTTGGGTGAAGCAACTGGATCTGTGAAGGTCGAGAGAGTCTTCGCTTTGCTCATCGAATCCGGTTTTATTTATTGCTGCCTTTGGGTATGTCCTACATCCGAAAGCATCTATCCTCGCAGAAGGGCTCACTGCGCTATTTCAGGTTTTATATTTGATCTCGGCGTTCTACGTGATACCTGACCCAGGCTTCACTATCATGGAGCACGTCTTGGTGTTTGCCTCAGTGAGTCCAACGGCACATGTGTTCCTTATATACATACTCTTGGACACTAAATACCAACTCCACGAAGGGCCTATATCCGACGCTCATAATCATCCTCGTCGCCATGCAGAAGAGCCCGGTTGAACACTTCTCGACCTACTCGACCAGGATGCAGTTCGCGAGTGGGCCGGCACCCAGACCGACCAGGGCTGGTGACATGCCACAACACCTGCACACGACTCGTCATGAGTACGCGAGCGACTCCGATACACACATCCCATCTGCTGGTATGGTGTTTATGAAGACCCCTGATGAGGAAAAGGGCCTGTGATCTTCGGTCGGTGGGACGAAAATTGTCATCGTCCACTTTGGACCGACCTCGAATTCAATTTACTGTACGCCCGCCCAAACACCTTTTTATCTTACTGTGCTGTGCTCGGGTGGGCAAAACAAAGTACATTTATTGGCTAATTTGGAGTTCTGGAATAGTATTGTACTCAAATCTCGCTTTCAGCTCTAGCTTCGGAATAACGGGCGCAATATACCGAACTACGAGCTGACCGTGTTCTTGTAACATCACCAAGTATAGTCCCGGTGTAATACCCGACGCTGAACGTCCTTGTTAAGGGCGAGATCGTCCACACACCAATCGGTTTCTCCTTTGTGCCCGCCACGTCCACCCAGCAATCCTCCTTGCGCGCGCCTTGAGGGCAGGCCAGTAGGAACGCGTGGTACGTGCCCGACTCGCATCTGGAGCTCGGAAGAAGCTCCGTCGTATTGCATCTTGGCGTGAACGAGCTGACCTTATCAATGGGCGCGCGAGGGTCCTGTACGAGCCCTCGTAAAGTCGACCTTGGCATCCACCGCGAGGGATCACACGTTGGTTGTAGATCCGACATGCGTGATCTTCATTTACTCTGGCCAGTTTTCCGGAATGCGCAGCGCAATGCTTCAGTTCTCCATTCCGTAGTCCAACGCGTCGAACAGAACAAAGGTCGAGATCTGCTTTTCCGTGTTACATAACACGACTCTATCACAAGGATGGTGAGAGCGGCACAGTCACCCCATCTCGGGCTCAACAAGTAGACGACGATCATTGTCTTTAACGGTACCAGAAGCCGCCATAAACGACACCAGCTACCGCAAATTGACCCTGTCGGGTTCTGTGGAGGACATTTGCCGGGGGAAGACCTTAGATCGGAGGGACTGATAACTCGTTTTGGCTCCGTGGCGACACAACAGGTCATAAGTGCTCGGGGTTTCCAGCTTCGCGAGGTCGGGCGGGTTACTAGTACCTAACGGACCGGGCGTAGCGGTAGCCTAAGGATCTCCATAACCGTGCAAGCCACGAGGATGGCGAATCCAAAGCGTAAGAGCCTGCGATTTGGACCCATTTCTTAGGACGACTGTGAGGAGTGCGTCACACATGCGTGGAAAGCGAATGTAATAGAATCGTACTGGGATCCTAGGGCTTTTTATCATTGAGGTCGTCCTCAGACTTATCCCGGGGCATCGATTGGTAGCTACTGCGCCACTTGAGGAGAGGAGGGCAATATGTGAACTGTAGAGAAGAACAGTGGGCCGAGATCGGACCCGCGCGGAGTTAGTGGGTGTAACCAGCGTCCTGGGATTCAGACCTTCTAGCCTTCGGCTCGATCCGAGGCTCGATTGCAGAGACAGATCGGTAGACTGGTGCGAAACACGTTAGCGTTAGTACTGTATTGACATTCACATCAGCGGGAAGGTGATGCACTCAGTAGATGGGTCTGCCCAAATCGAACAGCATGGAGCCATATATGATAGATCCACTGCCCGCGCCCGATAATGTGTCGGAAAATTCCGTAGCACCTTATAATCGATTCGTCTTATGATATCATTATAAGGACCTTATAATATTATAAGAAAATGTTACATAATCAAATATAACCGTAATCGAGCCATAAACCCCTATAATGGTCCATTTTAATGGCAACCCAAAATTATAATGCATTATAATGTCCACGCTTGCTAATATGAATTATAAACCCGTTCCGAAATTTTCCGACATGAATTGCACCAGTGTACCAGCAAATCAAGAGTATTTCGATAATATGCCGCCAGTCAAATGAGTTTACAGTAAAATGACCTTCTCTGATGCACTCCCATATGCAGGCACTACATTCCTATAGTCACTATTGGTGCCAGTGCGTGGTCATTTTTTTTGACGTCAGTGACGTGTCTCACGCCATTTGGACATTTGAGACTGTTCCGAGTCGACTTCCCAATGATATGGCACTTTCATACTAGGGCGCTGCACTGACCCACGCAATTGACATACAGTCGGCCGTCCTCGCTCTGACAGTGGCTACGGAATGTCTAGAGGCTACTACTTAAGAACCCGCGGGGAGCGACGAGCTTTCAAGTTGTTTGCCCCACACTTGCCAGTGGCCTCGTGCTCTGATTTGCCCTCCGAAACTCCATTTCGCCGCCATGTCCAGCGATGCATACGCTTTCGATAGAGCCGATACCAAGGTGTCAGTGTACGACAACCTTTTTGTCGGGATCGTATATGGTGAGGGACAACTTGAAGTGACTCGCCCTGCAGTTGCTGAGCTATCATTGTACTGTGTATCACAGGCATCTATATTGTACTCTACGTTACCTCGGTCCACACCCTCTTGTGAGGCTCATTTGTGCCCTCTCGAAGAAAGAACGACGCACACTTACAGTAGATGACTTTCAGGGGAAAACCAGGCTTCACTTCATCTCTGCCAAGAATATTCATGTTTGGAATCACGACTTTCATGTTCGTCTTGGGAATCATCGCACTAGTACTAGAGAGAGCTCTCTGGTTTCAGGAAACCCAGTTTATCTTCCTTTTGTTCTCTGACCTCCCCGCGCTTGGGAATTTATGGACTGATCGTCACACCAATATCGCCTTCGCTGTAGAGGCAACTATCACACGCCTGATGGTACGCCTGCACGATGCTTCCATGCAACCTGCTTGACTCAACTAAAGGCCGTTCAGTATATTCTAAGCGACGTTGTCTGTGCCTGGCGTGCGGTGGTTCTCTGGAACAGAGATAAACGCGTCATTGCCATTCTTTTGCTCTTTATCCTTGGGACCACAGGTACATAAAAGAGTTCTTTCGTAGTCGCCGTTCAGTACTCACCGGTAACCGACGCTCGTAGCTGCTGCTGGGTGTGAACTTGGTCTCAGCCTCGTACCCTTATTCAACTCCGAGACACCCTACTATGTTAATGCCGCCGAAGGACCTCGAACCACCGCGAATTTTGGCCCCCTAATCATGGTTGGCCCAACACTGGCAACTAATTTGCTCTCCACTGGGTTGATCGCCTGGAAGGCCTGGTGCGCTCGTCTGGCGTCCTCCGCCCGACGGCCATCTCTGACCATGTCGCTGGCATAGGCTACACCGCATCACGATCAGGAAACACTTGAGCGAAGGAAGTGGATCTACGAGGGTCGAGAGGGTCTTCGCACTGCTCATAGAATCTGGTTTTATTTATTGCTGCCCTTGGGTACGTCTTCCATAAGCGTCTATGCCCGCAGAGGCCCGGGGTCTCACAGTGTTATTTTAGATTTTATATTTGATCTCTGCGTTCGACTTGATACCAGCGCCGGGCTTCACTGTCATGAACCACGTATTGTTGTTTGTCTCAGTGAGTTCTGTGGCACCTGTATCCATGATACTTATTTTCTTGGGCCTACGCAGGGTTTATATCCAACGCTCATAATTATACTCGTCGCTATGCAGAAGAGCCCGGTCGAATACTACTCGACCTACTCGGCTGGGATGCAGTTCGCGAATGGGCCAGCAATCAGATCGCCCAGCGCTGGCGACAGGTCACAACATGTGTACACGATTCGTCGTGAGTACGCGAGCGACTCCGATATACATATCCCATCTACTAGTATGCTGTTTATGAAGACTTCTCAGGCTGATAAGGAAAATGGCCTGTAATCTTTGGTCGGTGGGATAAAAATTGTCGTCGCCGTCCAGTTGACCAATGCTGTATGCGCAGGTAACCTCCGATTTTGGAATTTTTACTTGCAAAGTCCGAGTCGATCTCAAGAAATGGTACCTACTCATCCCCACACTGACAGTTGCTTACTTTTCCCATCATTCCCATGGACCGACCTCGAACTCCGTCACCGCCCCGCCCAAATACCTCCTATACTGTATGGAGTACAATACTCGTCAGGTAAAATAAAGTACATCTCTTAGCTAATTTGAAGTTTTGGCACATACTGTACCCAAATTTGGCTCTCCGAGTCCAGCTCTAGCCTCAGAATAACGCGCACAAAACTGACTGAGCTATGAGTTGATCGTGTTCTCGCAACATCAGATCGCACCAAGTAGGGTCCTGGTGTAAGGCCCCATACCGGTGAGATCATGGCGTCCACGCACCAATCGGCTTCTCCTTTGTGCTCGCCATGTCCACCCAGCAATCCTCCTTGCGTGCATATTGCGGTCATGCCGGCAGGAACGCATGATATATCCCCGAGTCGCATCTGAAGCTCGGCAGCTACTCCGTCGTATTGTACCTCTGCGTGAACGAGCCAACCTTGTCAATGCGGCGCAGGAGGGTCCTGTACGAGAGCCCCCGCGAGTCGACCTTGGCCTTCACAGCGAGGGGGCACACGTCGATTGTAGATCCGACACACGCGATTTCCATTTCCTCCGACTCGTATTCCGGAATGCGCAGCGCAAGCCCCAGTTCTCCGTCCCGTAATCCAGCGCGCGAAATTGAATAAAAAGTTGAAATCTGCTCTTATGCGTTAACGTGACTCTTTCGCTGGCGGTGGGACGACGAGAACAGAGTAAATCTCCACCTCATGCTCGACGAGCAAACGACGATCGTTGTACGGAATGGTACCATAAGCGACACTGGCCACCGTAGATAGTCCTCGCCGGGTTCTGCAGTGGACACTTGGGTGAGCACACGCCGGGGTAGACCCAGGGGGAGCCGAGAATTCGTCTTGTTTCCGCTGCGAAAACAATGGTCATCAATGTAAGTGTTAGTAGTTTCCAGCTTTGGGAGGTCGGCGGGATACTCGACGGACTGGGAATGGCAAGGAGAGAATGAGAGGTGTCGAGAACCGTGCAAGCCGCGATGGTGACAAAACCGAAGCTTAAGAGTATGTTGGTCCTATATCTCAGGACGATTGGGTGGGTACAATCAGGACAGGAACGCGTGCCATACGAGTAGAAAGCAAATAGAATAGAATCGGATTGGCGTCCCAGCAGTCTGCATCGTTGAGTTATAGAGGGAAGCATCAAAATGGTTTGGCTGAGGTCACTAGACCAGTGCGGAGTCAGAGGGTGCATTTCGAGCCACACCATCGTCCTGGGAGGTCCGCTATGAGTTGCTTCAAGACCTGGTGCGGCTTCCACAATCGAGGGGCTTCGTGGAATCGGCATAGAAAGTCACAGGAACGGATTGGCAGATTTCAACACTGTTGGCGGTGGGGTCTGGACATCGAATTAATATTCGTATCAGCAGGAAGACGATGCAATCGGTGGATGTGGTGATGAACCACTGAAATTAGACAGAATGGAACCATATCACGAAAGGTCCGCGCCAGCTAGTAGTCGTTCACACGAGCGGTAAAAACTTGAAACTTCATTAAATGCCGCAGTCACGGAACGACGAGGGGGAGAACGCATAACTGTACAGATTAACAATAACCCGATATGATAGTTCAGTCAAACACAAGACCGAGATTCAGAGGTTGCCCGATTATGTGTCAGCAACGGGACTCACTGGTTTCCTTCAATAATACCAATGTAGCCAGTTCCTCGCGTTGTAGTCCCACGCCGTTTCGAAATCGCGACACGTAAGTACGCGTGAGTGTCGACGCGGTCCACCTCAAAGTCGCGCGTCGCGAAGTCTCCGGGCCCGAGCGTGAGGGCGGGATAGCACAGCGCTCACTGACGGTGATAATTCAGACAGTGCTGATGGTGCGGGAGTCGGTGCTTGCTGGTGCGGTTCGTGAGCTGCCTGTGCAAGTAGAGCGGACAGGGCCCTTGGTGGTAGAGCGAGACCGCGAACGTCCGGTTGTTGGCGCCGATGCGTCCCGCGCCGTCGAAGCCGAATCCTCTTTCGTACCACCACTCGTCCTCCGCCCGGGAACGCCTCCCGCGTAGTGCACGCTCTCCTCTACCACCATTTCCACCTCCCGCTCTACAGTCAAGGGGACAAACGGTGGCCAATCGTCGCCTAACAGGCTCCATGCATGTTAGCCTCGACCACGGCGGGTCTCAAGGTATCAAGGGCAACCGACTGTAATCCTCCTTCATGACAACGGTTTCAAACTGGACATTCTTAACGAATGCGAACAATGCGTGCGTCAAGATTATAGATGCAACGCTAAGAGCGGAGAGCAGCACGACGAGCACGTTATTGGCGTATTTTCGATACATTGCAGCTTCTGGGAATGCTAAGAATGGAAGGGGTACGTGGGCATTTATTTGATGCACTCCCGTTCGATTGGGGCTGTTTAACCCATCGCTCCCACCCTATTATCAGAAGGAAGGTGTATCGCCTTCTACGTTGATGATGATCCTACGACGCGGCGTCTACAGCCGTGCATTGACCCGGTGACCCTCCGTACCCCCCAAGCCAGTTTCAATTCGGGAACCGCAACTCCCCTCATCATCGCACCCCAAAGGCTCTTTCAAGATTAGCCCTTTCTTACCATCATCCTTCCCTCCACCCATCAACTTCCTCGAGTGACTACTAGCTCGCAAGGCTTCATCATGTATCCCGGAACGAAGTACATCGCTCTGGTTTCGCTATGCCTACTCGTCAAGCTTGGATGTATCGCCCTTCTTCGATCAGGATTCCCGGCTCCTCGTCACTGTAACACTTTTCCTTCTCCCTTGATCCGTTCTGCTCACACCGTGCCTCTGTGTGTGTAGCCTACGTCGGCCCGGACTACCCCCGTACCTGGGACATCGGCCTTCTTCCACCCATCCGCATGAACATCGAGGGAACGAAGCACTACCAGCTCTCCGGGTGCAATGCCGACGCTGAATGGGCGGCACTCGCCCCGAACAATGGAACGCTCTATCTCGGTCCACAGCGCCGACCGTTCAGCATCTCCCTGTTCCACCAGCTACGCTGTTTAGATATAATCAGGCGCGACATTATCGAGGCATTTCCCCAGGAGGAGAGCAAGCTGAGCCGGCACTGTCTCAACTATATGCGGCAGATGGTGCTCTGCCGGACGGACCTCGCCGTGGACCCCGTGCTAGGACGAGAGCTCGAAGCCGAAGTTCGCGCTGAGACCAATCAGTGCGTAGACTGGAGGCGCGTGTATCAAGCACTGGAAGATAACCAACGAGAGTATGCCCAATGGGTCTCAGGGCGACAAGTGGGTGGCTCCCTCTCGCATGCGGAATGACGTTGTTGTGCCGCCGCCAAACCGTGGGGGTTTAGGCACCAGTACAGTAGCACCACCACCGCTTTGGAACTACTCCATCATTTTGTAACACGCACCCCACTCGGCATTTACTCACAGCTAGTGTTGCCGCGAGTTGATGCGGTCCAAGTCGAGTCGCCAACTCGCCGCCAACTCTAACTCGGGAGTTCACACCGGTGCAACTCGGAAGTTCAGGTACAGATGGGAACCAATGGGAAGCCTTCAATTGTGAAAGTTCGCACACCCATTCGCCCAGCGTTCTGAGACGGAAAGTCACAGAACGCCTTGTACTCGAGTATATACGTGCTGTAACCTAGGTACTACCATCAGGCTCATCCGTGCTGTGCTACAAAACCAGAAGTTTATCAGTTTTCCCAAGAGTAACAAGCTCATTAATTGCTGCCTCGTCGCACACTCGATGGAGTAGTCCTCTTCTGTTGCAACTAGACCATACAGTTAAGGCGACCTTGCTTGTATACGTGCTTCAAGACTTGAAGAACTTCAAGCAGTGCAGGTGAGAGGAAGTTCCGATTCCGACGTAGGGCACAAGTCTCCTTGCTTGATAAGAAAACGCGTTCACGGGAGACAGATGATACAGACCCTTCCCCCGTTTACAAACTATGAACTTCGACGTACCCTTCCTTGTCCCTCACTTTCCTGCGTCGAGGGGTGATAATGCCGTACTCCCACCCTCGATCGCCGTCATTTCCCTGGACTACACTTTCCCATCATCGTCGCGTTCTCTTACCCATCGACTCTCATTTCCGTTCTCTACATACTGTACACCTCGTAACAGGCTAGCCCCGTCTCTACTGTTCCTACCTGACCATCTCCCTAGTAGCACCAGGACCCCCATATTGTAGTAATGACGTCGTACTCGCCTGCATGTATTTAAGCTTAACTGAACGCAGAGGGTAGACGCTAAGTGTACTCACCTGTCGGAAATCCAGTCTTCGTCTGCTCTCGCCTTTCGATCTCACTCGCACCTGCTCATCTCGCTAATCGCTCGATATCACCCATCGCCAAGACCAACGGCTTGGCACTCCTGCGAGTAGAGGAGTCAGAATTACTTACCACCTGAATCCACTGACTTTCGCGCTGAGCATGATAGATGATGCCTTTAAATATGAGCGGAAAATATGTCTCGATTGCCTACTGTATTGATGTGATACATCAGTCGTTGAGGTGTGATCGGGAGGAGGACTTACCTCCCAAAAGCAAGTTTCTCATTCATCGTGCGCAGAGGGCCAGAGGCGCTTGTTTCCAACAATACTCCTTACAGCAGTGAGGTCTCGGGCGGCGTCTTCAACTTCTTGATGGGCCATGGGCAACTTGATGGATTCGAAGTGAAGGAATGGAGGCTACGAGTGAAGGGTGATCGACTTGAAGGCGTTGCTGTGTGAGCGGGATGGGGTCAAGAATGAAGCATATAGGGGTAGTGGCCGCATATGGGTTGTGAAGCACGACGACATTGGCAGCTTTGCGGATCGAGGCAAGAACAAAAGCTGTTCATTAAAGGTTGGGAAAGAGTGTGCACGCTATAGTTTTCGCTTCCAGGGCTCCGAGTCTTTGTTGATCACAGTATATTGTTCACTAGTAGTTTTACAGAGTGTGCTACAGACTATACGAGATTGCGAGATATGGAGATAGATTGGGTAGACGACAAAAGAAAAATCTGCAGGGCATTTTTGGAGGCAACTCCCGAGTTGCACCGGTGTGAACTCTTACATTCAAGTCGGTCCGAGTTTCAAAAGTTCGGTCCGAGTTAGAGTTGACACCGGTGTGGACTCTAACTCGCGGCAACACTACTCACAGCACCATCCCTTGGCGTCTGTCAAGCCGTCAATGTCTTAGATACCGCACTCCTTTTTCGTCGCGGATGGGGAGTTGTATCGTGGCATGCTATGGCTTGATTGAAAAATTCGGTTTTTTTTTTTTTTTTTTTTTCGGTTCCGCGGTGTCATTGTACTCAGTGGTTGTCCCAGTCGTTTCGTTTACAAAGGGTTGTTTTTTTTTTTTTTTTTTTTTTTTGGATTTTGGCAATCAACGTATCAACACTAACGTGCCCACCTCTGTTCTTGTAGCTGCATATAAAAACGAGAGTTTCGTTTTCCACTGAGATGCTATAAACTCATTCTACAGGGCTTTTGGATCCGTGATCTTCGCACGATCGTCTACAGAGACTACTGTATCTCACTCCCATTTAAAAAACCTACCATGTAAATCTCGATTCCGCGTTTAGAGAACGTAAATATGGGCAAGTACCTATTCCCCAGACCTATTCGGTGTACGGTAGGTTTCCGTCAGAATGGTTCATCCAGCCCTGCAGGTTCAAAAAGTCCAACGTCCCGAGACCCGCCGCCGTGACCTACCGAGCCGAAAATCAGCTAACGTGGAAAACGGGGAGACACAAGTCCCGCGGGACGTGCCGCAGCCCGGGTTAGACCCAGATGTGATGTCATTGACGCCTGCGAGGCCATTGCCATATAGTCAGAGATTGAAGAGGCCCTACCCGTTGAAAGCCGGCAGTCGTAAGATCATGCCCGTCTCGGAAGGAGGGAAAACGCCCCCCGCAGCTTGTGCCCTCCACGGCATAGCCCTAGAGAGGGCTTCCTTGATTTTGATATGACCGCAGTCAATCTGGCTTCCCTGCACGGCATCAGCCGAGAACAAAGATCAGGTGTTATTCTCACGTTGGTCAGACCAAACTTGAGTGGACTATAGTGGCTATTGAATAGGTCGCGCTTAGGAAAACGAGACGACGGGTTCACGTTCATGCGATACTTTCTTATGGGAACGGTGGCGCAGCTACATATTCGTCGAGAAGCGCATATTGCAGTATCCAACAAGTGTCTCCCACCGGCAAATTCCCGGAAACACAAACACATACTTGTTCAGTTTACCAAACTGCACACCTTGAGCGTCTGCTTCCACGCTGTAGATGGTCGCTGCCCCCCAGTCTCCCCGATACTCTGGATGTGACGGGATGTCTCCTCTGTCGTGTCTCCATATGGTGCTTCACCAGATGGCAAAACAATGAAAACACCTGATGTGTCGGACGTGAGTGCCTCACATCATTTGGAACAACCGAGACCGTTTCAGGGCGCCGACTCATACCATAATAGATGGACCGTGGAGCGTCCTATCACCAGCATAGTCCGCATAAAAGGCCCTCCAAGTCTGCCCAAAAATGCACCCTTTGTGCTCCATCCTCTTACTAGCATCGAAAATTTCGTCTAGTCTCACCAACAGCATAATATTATAATATGCACTTGATCAGTCTACACGTCATCTTCATTGCGCTTTTGGCTACTGCCACAGCGTCGTTCGTACCAGCGGAGAAAAGAGGTGTGCCCTTCTCTTGCAAAAGGCTCTGCGTTCTAATTTCTCTGTAATCCGCCGTCATGACCAGCCACTGCCATAGAACACGCATTGGACGAGAGAGGACCCTCCCCTGGTGAACCGGGGCTGTGAATGATTAGCATTTTTTTCGGGGAAACTATGGGCGGAGGTCCACTGGCAATGACGCACGACGTGTGGGACTACTGAGTGTGGTGTGGCGTTTGTAGATGGCTGTCGATATGCAAACATGGCTTTTGACTGTCAGTGGTATCATGGCAGTAGCAGCTCAATTTTGCGTTGCACTGGCTAGCTGGACAGAGATGTCGTCAACTCTCTTACGTGGGACACTCCGAGTCGCCTGACTCAAAAAACAGATTACTACTGTAGCACCCGAGAAAGCGCACGCGGCCCAGACCTGGCGCAATGAGTCCCTCAGTCCTCAAACTTCAAACTTCAAGGGTGGGTTGACGGCTCAGCATTCAAACTAATAGCCTCAAGTTGAGGCTTTAACGACGACACGTTTGTCAGAGGGCCCAGGAATGCGTGACTCCCATAAGGAGTCAGCTTAGTCTCGGCCTTATGGGAGAAGGACTGAAGCCCTAGTACGTGAACTACAGAGTACTAGCAAATAAGATTTGCTTAGGAGTAAAAATCAAGGAGTGTGGTTGAGCAATAGCAACTCGACTTAGCAGCACGGGACGATTGTCAATCCCGTCTTCCTGAATTAATGTAAACACCACTGGGGGCCAAAAAAGTGCTTTCAGCTTTCCATCAGCCAGTTACAAACACCTAAACTCTTAATAATACGACAACCAGTCGCAAACCCCATGCGCCCCTGGATACTGTGATGCTCCCATGCCAGTGCTTTCCCCAGAAATGTGCCATACGTGCACTACTTGCGACGATTATGGACAAAGAACCCGGTATTGGCATCGTTTTCCACAGCAGCAGCTGATTGTGATGACAACGAAGATTAGCGAGATGCCAGAATGCCAGGGCTTTAGCAAGAAAAAAGCGTACCACCTGTGGCTCTTTCCTCTGCTGTTATAACTAACGCCATGGCAGAGACCGCGAATGCAAATAAGACGACGTAGAGATTGATCAAGTGCATGATACTGTGCTGTCAAGTTAGACAAGGATATGTGCTCGATGAAACGAGGAGAACTGTGCGTTTGCAGCTTCAGCTTCGAGTCGAGGGAATTTATGGGGATTGTGTTAATCGTAGAAGCCATTCATTACGGTCTGACTCACTGCGTATTGGTCTCAATTAGTTCAAATGAGGTGAGAGATCTATAAGAGGCCTATCAGGCATTCTGATTACTTGATGGCCCACTTGAGCACCCTAGGAATTCACATCATACAGATATTCAGAGTGCAGCAGGGAGTGCGTGCGACCACGGCCATCTATGATACCCACAGAAACGTGGGAGCAGATACTCAGGCCGTACAGTCAAGAGTGTTGTTGAGATTTGAGAGCTAACTCCGGCACGTCGCTCTACATTCAAGATTACTGGGACGTACGCTGCAATAGGTCACTGCACTGTGCATAGAACAACATAGGTGGCTTTCTCCATCCTGTAGACGGGTTGTAATAAGCAAGGGGCGTATGATAGGCCGGGAAGACTGACTGGCTTGCGATAAGAATCTGATTAAGATCTGATTGATTAATTTGATAAAAATTGGATCCTTGCCGTGATCTGTGAACTGTATCATTGGCTACGATACTTTTGGGAGCTACTGCAGCCTCGACTTCTATCTGCGCAGTATCAATCACGAACGAAGATCAAGCGTTGTTCACCTTGAACAAGCTCAAACATTCGTGATGGTTGTCCTTAGTGATTTCCCGGCCCTGGCGTGTGGTTCGAGATGCACCCCACACAAAATGAACGAGGCTATTTTCTTTAAGCCTTTAGAATGGCACGTGAAGCGCTCGGACTACCACAGTGACCTGATCAAGGAATTAACTGGGAGGCCTTACTGTAAAACTGAAGAGTTTGGGAAAACCCCAGGCACTACGCGGATCCCAAGCAGGGCCGAAGAACTGCCTATTCGGGCCCTGGGACTACTCTTGAGATTTGGGAGACTTCCACCACCACGCACGCGTGTCACAGTATATTCTCCACTCCAAGACCCTCATCTATTTTGTGCTCGCTCGTACTGTATACATGCGGTGGTGTGCGAAATACAAAGTGGCTTGCGATGTTCAAAGAGTTGCCCCCCTGACCCCTCTTCAAGTCAACAACGCAAAACGCAACGCAACTCTCAGTCACCTATCATGTCAGAAGCAACAACTGAAATAAACAGCACAGATTGTATGATACCATGTCTACTATTGCATCCCATCAACTGAATCCGTTTTGCAGGGCTTCATCTAGTGCGGACTTCTAGGAGTTGGCTTTCTGCCCCAGATCCGTCTCAAAATCATCTCATCATGAGCGAATATTTCCGAGATGGCTCTGCAACATGGTTTACTCAAGGTGATCGGTTTGAGAAGTGGAATGTGATGGGGGGTCTATTGTGGGTACATGGTAAACGTACGTGTTTCCTGTGCCAGTGGCTTCTTGTCTTTTTTACTCTGCGACCGTAGCGGGCTCTGGAAAGAGCATGTTATGGTAGGCATTACACCCTTTCTTCCCATCAGGGTTTATTTAGTATCCGACTAGTTATGCGATCATTGAAGACGCCATCATTTTGAATGAGGCTGGGCAGTGCCGAGTGACTTATTTCTATTTTGACTCCACAGACCCAGCCAAGCAGTGTCTTCGGGGATTTTTAGCATGCACACTCTTCCAGCTCCTCGCCCAGTCATGTTCCTACTATAATGCCTTCTTAAACCTATACTCTACACACGACTCTGGATTGAAGCTGCCCAACGACGATGAGCTCGCAAAATGCCTAAAAGAGATGTTGGCACTCCCATTGCAACCCAGGGTTTATGTCATCATAGACGCTCTTGACGAATGTTCCACCGGCTCTCGCGAACAGGTCCTTGACCTCATCAAGGATCTTGTTGGGCTGCACCCGAATCTTCGCATTTGCATCACCAGCCGTCTTGAGGCTGATATAAACTATATCTTGAAGCCTTTGTCGTCCTTCACTGTCTCCCTCCATGATGAAGAGGGTCAAAAGCAGACCATCGTCGACTTTATCGAGTTTATTGTCCAGTCAAAGGATGATATGCAACAATGGGGCGTGGACCTCCAGGAACTGGTCATCAATACGCTTACACAGAATGCGGATGGGCGGTATGTAATTCCTATTACCATACCACAGTTATTTCATTGTACCACAGATTCCGATGGGTTTCCTCCAAACTTATAGCTCTACGTTTCCGCCTTGCCATGGATGTTCCGCGTATTCTGAAAGGGTGGGCTCAATCCTTGGACCCTGGACCCCACGGTATACAAGCGTGAGGTGTAGATTTACTTTGCATGCAACTCCTGTACTCTCTACACCAGTACCTTGTAATCAAAATTTGTAACCTTTACGACCCCATTGCTTATGCAATCATACAAAATCTGCGAAGTCACCGTAAACGTTAGTATAGTAGAGTGCTCAAGGTTGCGAACTCTCCAGAGTTAGGGGCTGTGTCTGTTAGGTACCCCCAATAGCCGTCGCCGGCTATCATTGAAAGCATGTTGCTGTACTCGCCCCCGAACGCGACGATCGAATTCGAGCGCGGCGACCAGTCCGTGCCAAGCGCCAGCGCTGTGTGGCTCCGCGAGTGGGATGATGTCGGGCAGCTTCGAGAGGATCCCCTGCGCGCCGGCGAAGGGAGGTAGCGCAGGAAAGATGGTGAACGCGCCGCCGCAGAAAGAGTTCCAGTTGGCGCTGATGTGTGTCTGGGTGGAGTGAACATCTCGATCGCAAAATAGGAGGGATACTACGCAACAGTAAATGCGGAGACGACGTGGGTATCCCATGCGCTTCTGGTTACCTTGAGGTTGTCGATGTCGGCCCCGCGCTCCTTCTTGGGTGGCTACCCAAAGACATGTCTGCGCATTCCCGAGAAGATAACGGGGAAGACTTGCCGCGTTGCTGATTGACAGGATGGGAACTTTGGTTTTTCCTCCAATCAAACGTGAGAACTGAACAACGATAGTCAATCCACGTTGATGCGAGTCTGTGCGTGGGTGATACAAGTTTCGTTGAGGGGTGCTTGGGGTGCGCCTTGGAGACACAGAGCTTCCCCCTGCAGCTTGGTTCAAAGGTAAGCCAAGTCCACCGTTTTGATGACAATAAAGATATGAGGACAAAAGAACTCGTGGTTTCAGTGGCCCATACCTGCTGCTTGATTACAGACCGTGTAGTCTATTACCTGACCCAAGGCGTCTGTAGTTGGCACGGATTTAGTTGGAGGCATTGCGAAGAAGATTCCAGGACTCGGATACTTTGTGAGGTTGTGTGGTTGTAAAAAACGAGATTCTTCTCAACCGGTGAAGCGGAATGCTTCCACATCCTGAGGGCTGAACGTAGTGGCGAAATAGCCATCTATTAACAGATGGTGAGCGTGCGGATTCATCTGTTGAGTCGAGTATTGATATGGGGGTGCAGCAATAATCTCCTTTCGATGGTTCTCGAGGGATTAGTGTTTGGAGAAATGAGTGGGGGACGATGCAGGAAAACATGTCTTTTTGAAGGGCGCGGGTACCGCCCTTCGTGCGGTCAACAAACGTTGCTCATTCGCTGGTGCCACCAGTGTGAGAACGAACCTATGGGAACAACTTCGTTGACTAGCTAAGCCATGGCGCCATCCGATTCCCAGCATCCCGTGCGACTAAGCGGGCGGCATCGATGCGAAGCTCCAACAGATACGTTGTTCTCCGTCTCCATTGTGTGTACGCGGGCGGACGCCGCGAGTTCTCGGCAACGAGTGGCTGTACGAGCATGACCTCAAAATCGAAGACCTCGGAAAGCAGCGGAGTGTCGTCGCGCGGTATCTCGACACCCTGACGAGGTGTTGTTTTGCGGGAGCAAGAGCAAGGTCAAGGGCTGGGTGAACAACAAGAGCGCGCAGCTTTGCCTGAGCGCACACCCGTAAATTCGATATTTTTTTCCCTCCACATGACAGCCCCCTAAACGGCCTAAACCGTGAACAGTCTACCTAACTTACTGTAGGTGAACAGCTATTAGTTGATCGACGTTGATCATTTTAGCGCTCGCAGCCCATGTTGGGGGAATTGGACACGAAACCGGTAAGGCCGATTACAGTACTCTCCCACCAATGTTTCCCCCCAGGAGTCGGCCCTGGAAATCCGAAGTTCCTGCACTGAGCACAATTTAAATGCAGGCCCCTCTGCGCCCGAGTCGAGTAAGGGCGTGTGCCGTTTGCCCTCAGTACGAAACTGAAAATAGTTTTTGCCTTCAGGTATTGAATTATGACCCGCATGGCCCGTGCCGTGATACTTTCGAAGTTCGAGCAGTTCCCATCCCGGCCTGAGACCACCGTCAACGTGGAGAACCGGCGGGAATTTCGTCCATATCCGACGCTGCGTCACGGTACCACGCACCTCCCCAACGCCACAGGGAGCCGCCACCGTGACGAACCACGCGAACATACTTTAATGTATGATTAACGAACGTCCGCAGCACTTCTCCCTTTAACTCTATCGAAGCCAGTTTCTCTGGGTGGACATCTCCACTCTGGAACTTGAACCGGATGTGACGCACTGAGGTTTCGTGCTCTACCTCACGTTTTAGGGCATGCATTGCGCTATGACTTTCGGGCCCGTAGTCGACGCGGAGCTTCTGAGAAGGCACACTGGATGCGCCAAGTCCCACGGGTGCATGCGTATTACCCACGAGCACCACAAGCTCGGCTTCGTACGTTCACACCGGAAGCACTGTGATATTCTACCTAATCTGACATGGTTTCCCGTTAGGCGGAAGGCCATCATTCCTAGGTAGTATTATGGCACGGTCACTCGACTCTCAGGTCAAGGGGAAATTGTCGTTTGTCGTCATCCCTTTCAAATTCAGGCAGCCTTGATTATTGACAATCGACAATTCGGCGTCGCTCGTCGTTACTCGACCAGGTAGAGATCGTTCTCACTCCGCCTTCCGATAGGGGAAGGTACACTTCTGCGTGGAAATGGAAAAGGGAACCTGGGATCGCGCGAGAAGGTGTGACCAATCGCGTGCTGTATAGTCTTATTGGCCCCACTAAATGAAGGGTATGGATGAATTATAATACAAGGGACATGTCCACGCGGGCTCACAGTACCATTTAGTCAGATATACAGAAATGGCAGATCCTACAGCCCCTGCGGCGGTCTTCGTGCCAACTTGGTGTCCATAAAAACGTATGACCTGCTAATCGCCAACACTGACCTACCCTCTAATATAACGTTGACCTAGATTGTTCCGCCTCTAATATTCCTAATTTTCTGCCATCGAGATCCTCCGATGTCCTCAGTTGCGCACGATGGTCGGACCAGACGCCGAACTTACATACAGGCTGCACCCAATCGGCGCAGGCCCCGAATTTCGCATTCCTTTTACGGAATTATATTTGCGGGCGGGTTCATTCAGCAGACCGTTTCCAGTCGTCACACGCGGCCCTGGGTGCCTTCACTCAGAAGGAGTCGGGCCAGGCTCGCAGCTCGAACCCGGATGGATCAGTCCAGCACAAAGTCGTTAACATGGAGTTCGCCGGAGTTAACTTACAGTAAGTGGTTTCGTGCACAGACGCCCACCTTGAAGTCACGAGATCTTCGGGTCGTAGATCCCTTTCTGTGCCAGCATGTGTCAGTACAGGACTTGTGTCAAAGTACCGTATTGTTGTCACAGGAGCGCGCATCGTGCGACGCAACCGGAAGCAGCGAACGCCGCCGTAGCAATATGAATAGTTAGGGCGCTGCCGGTTTCTTGGAAGGATTCCGTGTAGTAGCAGGGACTCAGAAGCCTGTCATCGTATGGTAGGACCACTACTATAAGAGAACCCCGAAGTCAGTACTGTACCTGTTACTAATAGGCATGAGATTTGGTGCCTTGACGGTCAGGTTGTGATTTGGTTGTGATGTCCAGGCACCAACAGTCGTTAGACCACTAACTTACTTGTATAAGGCCTAACTTGGTGCCTTCCACCACACCACTTGCGGGACAAAGAGCACAACCTAGAACGCGCTGGTGAAAAAATATGATGTGAGTTACGTTCTCATCTAGCCACATACCCGAGGATAAGCAACCGGAGGACAGATATCGTTCATGGCGGCATAAACCACGCTCCGAAGCGTAATCCATACACCGAGCGTGTTATGCGGAAATATCCCCGTGCAGCCCCATCCAGCTAATACGCCCGTTAAGGGCATATGGACCGCACTTACATGTCCGAAGTGCGTGAAAGGCCCAAATTGGGGCTCTACCTTCTCGTAACAGATATCAGCTAGAACTGGAGAGCTGACGCTCGTCCCCGAGAATTCGTGTTTGATAAAAATACGTGCCGTTTCCTAGAAACAATCCAGTTCTGCTCAGCGGCATATCGCGCACACGACATTCATGTTTTTGAGTTTCTCGTATATCGCGATTTTCAGACAGGGACGACGGTCTAAGCGAAAGAAATCACGTTTTGTTTCCCGTCCTGATAAGAAGGAAAAGGAAAAAGTGGAGCACAATCTGAACTTTAAAATTAAAGCGCACCATACAGTGAACCCGAGTTGAGCTAATAGTCCTGTATGACAATACAGTCCATGCCGAATCCATCAATTTGGGCTGTGTGTAGGGCTGCCGAGTAAGGATACAGTAGCAGACTTGATACTCGTCGGGTTATCGCCATGGGCCGGAAAGACATCCACACGCACTGATCACCTCAAGGAAGGCTACTCCACGAACGGCCGCTGAGACAGATACCCAGCCTCTCGAACAAGAGAAACAAAAGAGCCATGGTGCTATACGTTAATGCCAAGGAGACCTGCATCGTTGATGTGGCTGCAGCGGAGAATGTGCAGCGTCAACGCTTAGTAGCGTCGACTCGTTCTTGGGGAACTTTCCATGCAAGACGGGGGCTGTGGCTGAACGTTCAGATCTTCCTGTAGTGACGACGCGGATCCACGCATTCCGGTTGGCCGCAGACAAAGCTGGCGACGACTCGGATTGCATGCGATAGTCACTGAATCAAGCTGTTTCGGCGTAAGGGGTATTCCTTCTAGGTAGTGTCGCAGTCATCACCAAAGGTGTCATAGGACAGATCGTACGAGGACGAACCGTCAGTAGTGAGACTGTAGCTACGAGGACGGAACTATCGAAGATGTTATTCTGGTACGGAGGATCATCATCATGACTCACGGCATACGAACCTCCATTCCGCGTCGAGTAGTACCTGGCTTCTAGATCCAACAACGCCTTTATTACTAGCGAGTGCAGCTCAGGATGTGCGACCGAGAGAAGTGTTTCATCATACGTAGCACTACAGAAGGGAAACGTGAGGATGGGCAAAGGGCTTTTTGGCCGCATCAGCGGTGGTTGTGACTTGAAGGTATGGTGAGTATTGGGAAGGACGCTGATACTCAACCCTCCCAAGATAATACGCCTCCTCGCGTGACGGGCGCTGCTTACTGTAACCTAGTATTAGGCCAAAGTATCACTAGCACAACAGCCTCGTACTAAACCATGAAGAATTACGTCTTTGACGCCACGTCCATCTGTACTAAACTAGAAGCTATGGGAATTGTTCTAGAAGGCTGGGATCCACCCAGCCGACAGCGGTGCCAAACGAATTTGTGTCGGGAAGGGCGCTACTGGCCCGGATTGGTATCGGGTCGGCGCTTCCTTCCCGGATGTTGCGGCATGTGAATGGCCCAACCCGAGAGTCGTCATTCCTACTGCTGGTCTCACCATATGCGATTACCTGGATCATTACAGTAATTATGCGTTGATGACGAATATCAGTCGAACACTGACTGATCATCGAAGAAGATCCAGACTCCGGATCCACAGGTCTGATGCTCCGTGGGCGGATCAACATTTCCGACACAAATGCTGCACTTATGTCCGACTAGCACAAGAGCAGGTGGGTCCGAACCTTGTCATTGTGCGACGCGAGGCTGTAATAGTACTCGTCAGGGACGTGTTTCCGGTAAACAAAGGAAAAGGGAAATAGAAACATGCGGACTCGTGAGGCCCTGCTGGCGATGAGATGAGGGAACACGGCACACGGAGAACCTCCGGACCAGTATGTTGTCAAAGCTCACTGTCCTGGCATGTTACAGAATATTAATCATTGCCGGGACGTACGGGATTTGGACAGCCACAGCTTTAAGCGCCTCCGATTCGAGCATTCGATCGAAGTGTCAAGGCCTTCTACGACGAACGCCGGTACTGTACGCTAGAACGCGCCAATGCGACACGCCGTCGCTTTGCCTAGAGGGGGAACGTGTTGCCGCTTGTCGCGGCTGGCCAGTTGGGCGCGTGATGGCTACATCCGGTTTTCCGGAGGCCAAGCGGTTTGTGCGCAGCATTTATGCTATTGCCGATGCGCTCTGACCTCTAGTCAGAAGACTGTCTGCATTTGCAGTGGTGGGTTGGTGACAGTGACTGATGTAGCAGTAACGATAAATGAATGGTGTAGCAACTTGGTAGGCGCACTGGATGGAGCGGTGTGTGCTGAAAACTGCTGCACCGCCTTAAGAGGTAATAATGAGCAACCAAGTTGACAGGGAATGAACAGTATAAACCAAGGATACAGCATATGATAAGAACAACTCTCCGTTACCGCGTCGCCCCTGGGCGCAGAGCTTGCGCATGCGCCGCTGCCCGAGCTCCCCTCCTTTGCTCCGCCTCCAAAAATTCCATCACGGTCACGCCGGGAGTTGGCCTATTCATCACGAAGTGAATATGTTGAGCGTACTTCCTGGCCGCGAGCTTTTTGTGCAGTTCGTCGAACTGCTCCATCGCCTGGGTGGCTTCCTCCAACGATTCCTCCCCTTTGTACCAAGGGAACGCCCGCAGCGCACGCGCAATGAATCGGTACTTTTTCGCCTTGTCGGGCAGATCCAACCCGGGCTCGTGGAGATCCACCCACACTTTCCAGAATGCCCTGCCTTTTTCTCCTGTTCCACGGAGGACCAACGGCTCTAGCTCAGCGAGCTGAGCGAGGTAGAGTTCGTTCCAAATATAATTATCGCCGACGTTCCCCTTCTCTACTTCGGCGATGTAAGAACGTGGAATGGTAGGGAGCCTCGCGCGATGAGCCATGGCAGGAATGCTGGGGACGGGGTGGCCTGCCACGGGATGATGGGGGTGAGGCGCTCGAGGATTTGCCCCGGGCATTCCAGAAGGAGCTGGCGTTATGATTATATTGCTGTGGAAACTGTCCAGAAGCGAGGCTTCGTTGCGGGTTGATTGGGTCGAATTGAGGCTCCGGAAATGGGGATGCGGTAACCTTCCTGATTGGGGACCAGAGCTTGAAAAACCGATCCGCGGCTCTTGCGTGTTCGGTTGGGGCGATGTTGAATGGTTCGGGGGCAACACAGTGATCAGCGATTGCTTGGAGATGAGAAATCGGCAGAAGTTGGGGACGTTGAGACATTGGGGGAAGTTATGCAATAACTTCCAAGAGAGGTCAAGGAGTGTTCAAAGGTGCACTAGATACGTTGAGAGATACCGCTATCGAGGAGTCTACTTTCCTCTTTCAGAAGAAGAATGAGAGAAGAATGCGGAGAGGAGAGCGAATGGGCAGCACAATGGAAGTTGATTGCCACAAATCCGCTCATGAGACCAGATTCGCACACGAGGCTCGTAACAATGAGACAGGACTCGTGCGATCGAGGCAAGAAAAGCGTAATGACCCTCGAAAAGCGCAAGGGACCGAGAATAAACGAGAGAGGTCAAAGCACCATTTCGAGGTCGAGACAGGAAAATCTGCATCTCCGCGGGCAAGCGAACTCCCTAGTATGTTAATGGGAACCCTCTCGGAGACCAAGTCAAAGGAAACGTGCGAGATTTGAGAGCTGCCCAAACGAGTCAACAGTAGAAAGTGGTACATTGCGGTGTTGTGTCTGCCTTTGACACAAATTCGACGAGCTGAGCCGAAAGACGCGTCGGTGATCGGGCTATCGCCTCCATTCGGCCTCCATTCGTCAGAAGGCCGAGATAAGCGGAGAAGGTCACGTTGCTGGTTCGATACAAATTGGGTAATTCCTTCTCACTTCTGGATATCGCTTGCTTGAACAGCGCGATGCCAGCCAACTCCAGCTGCTCCCGGACACCGCCAACCACCGTGAGCGGACAACGTGGCACAGCTTCACATTGCACTTGCACTGGCCGCAGTTCGGGGAGCACCTGACATTGGCCGAGGCTGCGCTTACTTACAATGGGTCTTTGCTGTACCCCCCGAGTCGGGTCAGCCAAGACGCTGTGGCGTCCTGTGGTTCGTCGTCCCTTCAAGCTCGCTTGTGTATCGCCTCCGCATTATTTAATATCCACAAGCACACTTCGACGGTAGTACAAATAGCCTCGGTACAGGGCGGATTGAACCAGCACCACCAGTACTCTCTCGACCTACCCAACCCACCTTGCCCTTCTTTCTCGAAGACGCTACTGCCCAGATGTCGCAATATCTCCACCCACACTCTGTTCCGTCGCGCCACAATTCAACATGTGACGAGTCTCCGTATTCGAGCTCTCAATCCTCCGAGTCACAGTCCGCTGCCTGCCCTATTAATTCGCCCCGCACCCCACAACGTGGGCGTTATTTCCTGAACATCCCCGGTCCGCAAAGGCAGCAGAGCATCAAGGATGCCGATGGTATCGACAAGCTAGCAAATGCTGCCCTGTCACAAGGTACTTTTTCGCGGAAAAGACGGCCATACGTTAGGTTACTTATTTGCAACCGTAGGAACCACGCCCTAAGAAGGCGTTTCACGCCATCGACCATTGTCGTTATTGAAGGGAACACTCCATTATGCACTGTACATATAACCATTGCGCTATGAAACACGATACATACTGTACAGCAAAGTAGATAATCTTCTATGTAAGCTCAGCTTCTCGGATCGCGCCCGCGCCCAAGATTGATCGATCAGTGAACCTTCCGTGCCGTGCTGTCTAATCCTAATATCTCCCTATATTAACACCTACAGTACGTCTAATGACGCCCACTCACTTTTCACCCTTCGCCCCCTTCCTTCCTGTACCCCACAATGGCAGCACGTCCACTGCCCGGAGCCACCTATCACACCACCGACTTCGCTTTTCATTCCTCTCCCGACGCCGATCTTGAAGCCGTAGGCCCGTATGGCCCCTCCGAGAAGGACCCTTCCACCCTTGAAAGCCGCATACATTTGCCAATTCAGACTTCCCACGACAAGGCACGCACCCGCCGTGGGCCACCCGTCCTGTTAATCTTCCTTTTGCTCTGCTGTCTGGCCTTCGTCAGCGCATTCACGGGAGGCGCATTCGACAACGACGACGTACTTTTAGACTTGTCCTGTGTACCAGAACGCATTGCGCCGCTCGCCCAGCAAATTTCTGCTGAATTTCGAGCCGCGCCGCAAGCGGAGCGGGTTTACGTGACCCAGGAGAGGGCGCTAGATATCTTGTACGTGGCGGCGTTCCTTGTCGTTCTTCCGTTAGCTCACTGCGCGCAACAGGAAGCAAAAGTACAATACCTCCCGTGTTAGTTGCCACGCCACTAATGTGCGCGACTACATGCGGCGATCTTACCCCGTTGTGTCAGTGATATCTTGGCGCCCATTCATCTTCGGGATGTTTCACACGCACACGCCATTTTACAGGGAATCTTCTCTCGATTGGACCAATGTATCTCAATCGGCCATTGTTCTGCGTTGGCAAGGCGCTGATCCCAAATTGAAGCCTGTAATCATTACGAACGACCCCGGTATGTCCAGCGGTTGTTCTCCGCCGTGATATCAAGTCGGGACATTGACCCCACATCAGAGGTGTTGGGCCCAGAGCAGGATCCCGCACGGGCTTTTCAATGTGAGGATAAAGCGATAGAGGACGAGGCTGACGTGCAGACGGCCGTCGGCTTGCTGTGGGCCCCTCTACTCATCCATTCGACCTCTCCCCCTGACCATTTCAACTATTAGGACCACGGTGGAAGCACTTGTTCAATCTGGTTATCAACCTTCGCGCACTCTTATTCTCAGCGTGATGCTCGGTGAGGTACGACGTCCTTTTTCGTCTCGCCAAACGCGGAAAGTATTTACCACGTTTCGTCTACCTACCTACCAGGCCGCCGATGCACAGAAGTTGTCGCAATATCTCCACGCTACGTACGGCAAGCACGGGGTCGATATGGGTAGAAAGCCTCCACCACCGCCCTGGTGCAGAAGCGGAAGACCCCCCAAAATACTGGATGCGCTGCTCGCTTTCTATCATAGACTGTACTGGCGAGTCTCCGCCCTATTTCCGGGGAAGTCCCACTGCCTTCCGGCCAACTATGGTAAGCACCGGGACACGGCATGTGGTTTCGATGAGTCGGTTGAAACACATTTTCTTTCAATCGCAGACGGACCACTCTTCTTCCGCTACGTCCATCATACTGGGGATGAGGCTGCGTCGAGAAAACTGCTCACGAACGCAGTTAGTGCGTGGACGCACATGATTCTCGAGGCGGCGACGACGACTTCTTGAAGGTTGCTGCGCAGATCTTGGCGTTCTACACGTGATTTCCTGACTGAGCTTGACTGGTGTAATTTTAGTGGCGTTTTCTCGAATCGTGCCGGGCGACTAGCCGGAATGTTTTGTATCTTATATAGTTTAGAGGCAGGCAACGAGCAGTGCTGTACTGCCTGGCACCTTACAATAAATAGCATCGAATATGTTTCTCGTTCACCAAAGGTCCAACTGTCATGGATTGCAGGGAAGCCCTCAAAATAGCCCGCCGTGGCTCTAACTCGCACAGGAGGCCTGATCCACTTGCATCATCCGAACGTCGCCTCAAAATATCCGCAAGGATGCCTGAGCTGTCACAGCGAGCTCCGAATTGAATCATTAGGACAAACTTGAACACAATATCCCCTACTGGGAGAACCCTTTAGCTTTTCGGGAACAAGAAGAGTCCAAAGAATAAATATGCTAACGCTTTCGGGTGGTGAGAAGACGAACTTCCCAGGAGGCGGATACTGTCATAAACGTATTGACTCGGCTCTATACGTGTGCGGATATTTTCCAGCAGCACTGCCGATCCCGGTCAGAGCAAAGAAAGAAATACAGTAAGTCAGGAATGGAGATAGATAGCCTGGAAACGCGGTGCTCTCGGAACGATTTCCACCCACACTGTACTTGAGCGGGTCAGTGAAGCGCACCAATCGTGCTTTAACACTCTTACAGCAAACCGGGGAAGGACCCGTAGCGGTTCAGCCCAAGGGGAAATACCAGGGCGAGAGGAAATGTCCGTCAGTTCACGGGTGGGTAGTGGCCCGGTGTTGCTGGCATGTTGGCGCTTAGCGCTCGAGTCGGAATACTGTCGGAATACCATAAGCGCGTAAGTTGACTACCATGATAGCTCGGGTTGGTGACGACCGGCGCACGCAGTCCGAGTTCAATTACTCGAAAGAGATTTCTTTTTGCTTGGCTGGTTCGAATGAGTCCGAATCCAAGTCCGGGTCCGGGTCTGAGTTCGAGCCTGCCGGTGGTATGGACCCACTGCTATTGGCTACGCTGCGTGTCAAAAGTCAAAGGGCGGACCTGTGATGTCTATTCCAGAGACAAACGATCGTGCCAAGACGAAAGTGGGAGCCACAAAACAACATGCACAGGTCACGTGACAGCATACGCTGGCATGGGCCGTCGGCTGAACTATTCGCCTCTGTCTTGGAAAGTGCCCCCTACATTCCCCGACGCTTGACATGGTGCCAGCTGCTCCTTGGCCAAGCTCGGGGTTCTCGGCTTTAAACGACGACCGACTTGTGGCTTGTGGTCCAAACGCTTTTGTGCCACCTGGACTAGCTGGACGAGGACACGACTCTTGCGCTTTGTTCTCGTCGTTGTGGTTTTCTCTCGTCGTGCCCCTGTGTTGCCCCTTGGCCAGTTTTCCACCACGAAACACATTTGCCAGGGGCCCACACGGGCATTGGTGGCAACATGGAGTGCTCAAATGACGCTTTGTGTCCGTGCCACACTTTTTTTCGTGGGCAGTATAACTGGGACGAACCAACGTCAACTTACATCCACTTTTTCAGCTGCTCTCTAAACTATCACCTCTGCGTCGTGAACACATTATTTATCCCATGCTACACTCTCAAATGACGCCTATTGTTGACCCATCGTGGCCGCGAATGGGTTCTGGCTTGGAGAATCCGTTCCAGAATGTCCCTGGACTATTCATTTACGCTCTACCAGACTTGCACCCCGCCAAGTCTAGCGGCCTTCCTTCGACCCCCTCCCTGCTGCAGCACCTCCCTGTGGAACTCGAAGGGAATGGGCAAGTGACGTTGTTGCCTTGCGACTCGGAGGAGAGCAGCTTTGATCGCGATGGGTGCCCCGACACGTCGGAGCCCAAACAGGGAGCGGCCGACTCAGAAGAACTCGGCTCCAATCCGCGAAGCGACTCCCTCACCCCAACTCCCTTTCCATTGTCACCCCTGAGCTCCACCTCTTCGGGGCAAGAAGGCAACACAGAGAAGACAAAACGCAGTCGGCGACGCCGCCGCAGGAACAGGCAGGTGGTAGAGGTCGGCTGTGTGATGGGTCCCCGCACGGTTCACCTGCCACGCATTCCGTACCACTGGACCCAGATCCACACCACAGGGTCCATCGTCCCTTCGAGTTTGTGGAGTCCTGAATACCCTGTGGTGATGTAAGGACTACGTCCTGGCTAGGCTCGGAACGATACTTTACCTCTTAACTACTTAATTACTAAGCTGTATATATACTTTACACGGGCAGAGACCCGCTAGTTCGAGCCGCAGGCAGTTTCTGGATATTGAAACACCAGCTTTTGTACGATAAATGCCTCGCCGTCATCTCCGACTTATGTATAACCATGTATGTTCAGGTATAGCCGTATCTCATGGCAGAGTTACGTTACAATTATGTTCTGCCTGAGATCAGAGATCAATTCAATGGCATTGGCCGAGGCGTAACCCTCGGCTGTCAAGATGACCCGCGGCAAAGTCATTCAGTTCTGAGCTGAGCGTTCGAGCTTGTTGAGGCGGTGACTCAAGTCCGATCGCACTTGACCTATGTCAATCTGAGGATCGGGGAGGGTCCCACGTCCATTTACAATTCACTGCACGCCCCGGGGACAATATACCGATCCCTCAAGAGGTACCACCAGCCTGGTACATTGGATGTCCTCCCCCCTCGTTCTCCTTCTTCCCTTCCCTCCCCCTCACACATTCGCCCACTCTCACTTCTCCGCGCCCTGTCGTTGCCATGTCCGACACTGACGCTGGGAAGCAGCTCCTGTTCAACGAAATACACCTTCAGTTCAGAAATGCCGTATCCTACAACCTCTACACTGGACTTGCCTACGGTACGCTCCGTCACAATCCTCGCCCCATGTCCCCCCTCCCCTCTCACCTTCCGTCGGCTCTGCAGGGATGCTCGTGGTCGTGTACTTCATCTCAATCAGGATACAGCTGTGAGTCCGCCTCCTCCCTTTCTTTTTTCGGGGTTCCTCAGCTCCTCTTCAGCTCCAAGGGAGCCTTGTTCCATTCCCCGGGACACATGTTCATGTTCGGAAGCACAACCCTTATCTTTGTGCTGGCTACCGTCGTGATCGTAGTCGGTCCCGGCCTGACCTTGCAAGCCATCCCCGGAATCATCAGATTCATCGACCCTTCCCTTGCCGTTGGCTGGTCTATCCACAAAATCAACATAATGACGGGAGTCGTTGCCACCATCACGAGAATAAATGCATGTTCCCCACTCGTTTCGTCTCGTTCTGCCGCATAACGACACGCTCTCACTATACTAGCCCGTCATCAGTGATATGGTTTGCGCATGGAGAGCCATTGTTCTGTGGAAATACGACCGCAGAGTGGTCATCATCCTCTCTGCCTGTATCACCGGGACTTTCGGTTCGTGTGTATCTGTCTCGTACCTTCGAAGCGGTTGTTGAGGCGACTCTCTAGCTGTGTGTATATATGACCTCAAGTTGGCCCTCAGGAACCAACCGGGCCCTAATGGCGGGGACGGCATTGATAATGGCAAAGTGGCAGCGATAATCGTCGGGCCCATGCTCGGCACCAACATTCTTTCGACGTTACTCATAGCTTGGAAGGCGTGGTGCGTCTCCCTCACCCACGAACCTGTCTACTGTTTGACGGACATCCCCAAGGGAATACCGCAGCACCGTCAGCGCACACCTCAGGAAGGGCAGTGCCCCTGATCGCGCGGAGAAAGTCCTCGCGCTGCTCATCGAGTCGGGCTTCGTGTATTCTCTCTTATGGGTAACCCGCCTCCCGCTCCTCCCTGGAACAGACTTCTCACGCCAGAACAATACGTGCGGCAGATATTCTACTTGTTGACCGCGTTCAGCGTACTCCCCGGCGCAGGCTCGTACACGGTCAACTTAGTGATGCTTTTTCTTTCGGTGAGCCAGCTACGGCTATTGAGCGATCATCTCAGATGATTGATCCAAAAAAAAAAAGAGTATGTATCCAGCGATCATCATCATCATCGCGTGTACGCAGACCGGCCAAGAAGGGTATAGTACCCGACCAGACGCCGAGGGTCTGGATCTCACCACCATCCGCTTTTCGGTTGGCGAAAACACGGGAGACAGCAGTCTACCCACAACGACAATATCAGCGGACAGAGGAAAGGCATATGCCGAAGTTCCGGTACCCCTTCCCTCACATACAAGATAGATCGGTGCGGGATCGTCCTCTTTTTTCAATCCTGAGACTCTTCTCATACTCATACTCACGCTCACGAGACGGATACACCCTAATTTATACTTTGCCATACATATATTTTCTTGGACGGGCACAACCGAGGCATTTTCTTGTATTCAATACCCAGGCATGGCTTTCCCGCTAGTGACACTCCCCCCCAGAATCCCCGCGTAATTGATCGCTTCATAGCTGTCATGCAGTAGTAGACCTGTTACCCAATTGGCTGGTAGCTAAGGCCAATATAACATTTGTCTGTTGTAGGGCCGAGGAGCTGCGCTGAGGTTCGCACGGAGACTGGGACACGACGATGACGACGGCATATCAATTATGTTACGTATTGCAGGGTCCTGCAAGTTCGAGATGATGATATGGAAGTTCGTTTTGTGGTGTATCGCCGCGGCGTACACTACCATCACCTTTCTCTTAGATTGGGGCGTTCTTCTCGGTCTCCTTCGCCATGATGCATGGTAGAAAACGTCCGGCCAATCCTAGTATTAGAGGATTGACTTTGTCTCCTCACGCATTGCAAATTTCATGGCGCCCACACCCTTGCCCGCGTCTGCTGTATGGACCGACCCTGTTGCCAATATGATATGCCCGTGGCAAAGGCCAGGCACGTTGCGTGGCGATCGTGTTTGGGAAAATCAGTAATCAAACGCGTGAACTAAACTAAAATCAAAGCACGTGTCCACTAGCCCGGAACGGGCAGCTGCATTTCCCATCCACCACACGGCTCGCCACATCCAACGTGCTGAGACATTTTTTGACATCTTTTTCCCTGCACGTAAACCAAAAGGGTTGGCCCTGAATGACATAGCGGCGCTTGCCTTAGCCACGGCGCTCCGCGAACTAGTCGCTTTGTTTTCGCTGGGATCTATCGTATTTCGCCACTTTGTGGCGGACGTTGGTGGCCACAAACTTATTGACATAGCTGGGGGCCTTTTTTCTTTTGTTTATTTTGACGCGCGGAGGGCTCGGAGCTAGCTTTCGTGGATCAGCATTCAGTTTCTCTCGACGAGCTTGCAATGACCGCCACCTGCGGCCGCGTCGTGGTCGTGGTTGCAGTGCAGCACGCTGACAAGCTCGACCTCGCGAATGCTATATAAAATACCGTGTTGTTGTCTTGGCATCTCCACCACGACTAACCGCGGCGCACTTGTTCTAGACACTCGTTCCCAGCTGATTCGATTCTTACTCGTTCCTAACCGACTCTTACGACTCTCTATGTCCTCGCGACCTATCAACGTTATCACCGTCTCTCGAGGAGGCGCACCCGTCGTGACACTCACGATCACCGGGATGCACCAAGATCATCACCCCCCACGACCGTATGTGGGCACTCCCGCCACCCACGGCTCCACGAACGCATTCCAGGCTACCTCCAATGCGACGACGACGCGTGGGACCAGCAGAGCACTGACGCAAGTCCAGGCGTCCGGCGCATATGCGACTCAAAGCACACCACGACAGCCCGACATGACCACCGCGTCGGGCAGATCCCCAGCGCTCTCACCGCCCGCATATCCTCCTCCTTCTTCTCCGAATCTTCAACTCCGCCCCCCGCCACCGCCGACGCCGCCGCCGCCGCCGTCGAATCCGCCGTACTACCGCCCTTCTGATAACAACCGGGACCATACTGACTCCCGCGGTTTCCAATCCTACGCGGGGGGTTCCCAGCAGTCACAGGGGACGAACGGTCACGGTGGGCGGCAGGGGGACCACGCTCGCGTTTTTGCGGGCCCACGTGTCGGGGTAGGGACGCCGCCAGCGGTGGACGCAGATCGTCGTGGTCGATATCGCGTCGGGCCCGAACGCTTCGCGCAGGGTCTACCGATGGCGCGGAGGTACCTGGATGCGGCGTGGGGAGTAACTCCAGGCACGAAGGAATCGCTGGGATTGACCGATTGAAGAAGGAAGGGCGCGGGCCTCGCGCCGTGGATTTGGGATATCGCTTCATATTTGTGGCCCAACCGCCGCTGTAATAATCCTTTCTGTACAAATATATATGGGGACCAAGAACTACTGGTAGCTGACCGCGGGTGCGCGGAACGGCGCGTTCCGCACACCTGGGGCCTTCCGGAACCATTTGTGGTGTATGTTCAGTTGATCACAAAGAGTCGGTGTGTCTGCCAAAAAAACGAGATTGAATCGCGAAGCTTACTTAACGCATTCACTATCGATCCTCGAACAACCAGAAACGTCTGTTTGAATTGTGATCGCTCGGAGGACGTCACAGAACCCAGCGATTCTTCCGCTCAGCGACGAGAAGGAGATGTGGCATTTCTACAGTGTGCCACAATAAAAGCGTCCCTCCCCTCCTCCTTTGCCCATGTCCGCTCGCCGCACCCACTATGTCTCAGCCTCGATCTACCATGGCTGCACTACCCCCGCTCGTCCTGCCACCTTGGGTCATCGAGAAGGACAGATACCACATAAACCTCCCCCGCTTCGATGCCCTGCTAGCCATCGCGGACAAAGGGAGGCGGCCTCGCCGCGTCAAATTCCCCATCGGCCCAGTGCCGAACGGTCTCTACAAGACCGCGCAGGATACGATTGACTGGAACGTCCCTAAACTCGCGATGCCTACCCCGTACGGTTGTGACCATACATCTTCTTGCTCTCCGTCCGACCGAGCAGCGTGTTTCGCTAACGGCAAGACCTTTCTTTGTTCTTTTTAGTCCGATAACGCGCCTTTACATGGCGCTCCGGTCAAGGGGGCTTCCCTAGCTCTGACCATGCCAACAAATCGTTTGCGCGGTGGAACAGTGAGTCCTCGGAGTGCGATGGCAGGGGTGTGGAATCGAGCGGGGGAATGTGCCATGCGCCGCGGTGGTTCCATTCGCCATCATCAATGGGAACATGCCGCACGTGAGTGGAGGGAAGACTCGGAAAATTCGATGCGAGGATTTTTATGACAAGTAGCCATGTCGGTCATGTTCTGTTCCGTACGAAATGACTTTGGCTTTTCGGGAGAGAGAGATAAGATTATATAACGTGGGAACCTCGTGCGAAAATCGCGATTATATAAATAAGAATCGATAAGGGAATGATAGCACCAGTCCGCTTTAATCCATGACATCTATCATCTCCAGTCTCGCTTCAGGTGCCGCCCAGACCGCCCACGCGCAGGCATCCGCACTCCTTGCCAAGCATCCCGCTAAGCCAGGAGATAAGCTTCCACTTAAAGAACCTCTCAAAGAAAACGACGCCACCAAAGCGATCGCGCTCGCTCCGACTGGCAAGACCCTTTTTGTGAGTGAATATGTCATTTTGATAGCGCCGACGCTGACCTGTCCCCGAGCTCGGCGTGCCTGGAGCGTTCACCCCCTCTTGCAGCTCGCAGGCGCCCGCATATATCGAGAAGTACGAAGAGTTCAAGGCTAAGGGGATCACCGAGATCTTCATCGTCACGGTGAACGACTCATTCGTGACAAAGTGTGTAGTACCGAATATTTTGTCTACGCGCTCATTCCCTGACGTCTCGCCATAATAAGGGCATGGAAGGAAAAGATTGCCCCGAATGGCACGCGTAAGGATGCAGTCACTCTTTTTTTTGGTCAAATGGGCTAAGCCGATCCTCCTCCGTGATCGAATTAAGCTGTCCGATTCCTCGCGGACGATCAGGCGCTCTTTGTTTCGGCGCTCGGTCTTGTCTTTGACGCCACGCCTGCTCTCGGCGCGCCCCGCGCAAAGGTACGCAACGCCCGTCGTCCACTCACTGGTACTCACTGCTTACCCAACCACATTAGCGGTTTGTCATTATCGCGAACGGAGACACCATCGAGAGGGTGATCGTTGAGGAAAACCCGTCTGACGTGATCGCCACCGCGGCCACGCAGGTGCTAACTCTGCTCTGAGCGGAAAATGGAGTCCAAAAGCGGGGGGTAGAATTATTCAATGTATTGTATGTTGTCAGAAACCTGTCAAGACAGAGACGTGTCGTTTTTTCAAAGTTGTGGATATCGTGTGCATAATATGTCGAAGGTCGGCATCATCACCAGCCTGCCCCGCAGACTGTGCCTTTCGAGTTCCAGCATCGCCTAAAAATCGGATCGATGTGTGGGCCGAACAAAACACGAACCGAGTTTCGCACTTTGATGCGAAGGCCACCCCTATTCCCAGGCGGCGAAGCCCCATCTAATAAGTGGTTGATATCATCAATGGTGGTAGACAGGTGAGAGAAGAGAGGCGATATTACTCACGAAAGTGCCAGTGCCTCGTCGCCAGTGAACCAGAGATTCGGGAATCTGGACCGGTCTGGGTCTGGTATCTGGGCGATGGCACAGCGTAAGGAGGGATGACGGGGAGACAAACTCTGGGTGCTGCGTTCTTGGGCAGACGTAAAGTCAACACCACGTGCGAGGTTTCTGGGCGCAGGCGTACGCTGTAAGGATATAGGTGTTCTAAGTGTCCTCCGTGATCGTCAATACTAAGCTCGCAATTCGGAGCCCGTATTCGAAGGCCGGTCGGCTCTCACAACCTCACATCTCATTGCCTTCCATATGGCTATCCGGGGATGTGATCATGATCATCGATCACTTCGAGGCTACGATATCTCCACTTGGGCGAGCGCATACTCTGAACTAAACTTGCTTTTGGAATTCGCTTCCCCGTTGTCCATATGCAGTATAGCCGCGACATCGCGCCAAATGGGGTCTTGAATCATACGGTCATCAAGAGAGAAAAAGAAAACTGCTCAATCAGATTTACAAGAACCACAATTTCGAACGACATAGGTGAATGACACGTGGGTTCCCTCAGGGAATACCCTGCTACAGTGGCGTCGTCGTCGGTGCCTAGATCGCGTCGGCAGTACTCAAGTGCGACGAAGCCGTAAGCAAGGCGCGCGCGGCGGGCGGACCGTTGTGGAGCGGACTGCCACTGGGGGCGAAAGCGGCGACTTGGATCAAGTCCCGAACGATCGGCAGGGTTGGAGAGAATTGCTAGTCGGTGGCAAGAATAAGTTGAAGCCGTCGAAGAATGCTCGCAGACGATGGATAGTGGGGGAACTTGAAGGCGGTGCGCGAGATATGGGACGCCAATTCTGTCTGTGCGCTGGCGGCTTGACGCATAGAGGTGTCAATAGATTTAGTCTTCGAAGTGGATGGGTCTGTGCTGCCTCGGCAGTGGCCGCGGATGAGATAGTCCCATCGACGAGATTGCCGAGGAAAGGGGAGTTCCGTTGCTATTATCACACGGTGGTCATATCTCGGCGAGCTCAGCCAGTGGCCGGGGCGGCGCAGATCGTTCCCCGCTCCTCCTCGTAACGTGTGCACTAGAAGCATTCCGATAGATTGACCCCAGTACTGGTTGCACCGTCAATGGTCGCTAGTCTGACCAAAGTCGAGGTAGTATCGTGGACTAGCAAGGGTGAGAAGGTGGTGTGGGCACTTTCCGTGTTTCCCTCCTCATACGTGGTGACCACAATGACGTGGGGCGGCAATAGTATGACTGACATGAAAGCAGTGAGCGAAATTGGGGTGCACCCAGAGGATCTGGACCAATGAATCCATGTAAGCCAACCACAATGTAGACCACACACTCACAAGAACGAACGCGACTGGCCCACATACATTACGCACGTCTGAACCCCGCATAGGGGTGCGGCAATAGCCAACTAAGGGAAGTTCATGTCTGGAAGGCAGAGTCCGTGTGATCGGATGCGCGAAGCCCCACCGAATTTGGGACAACAGCCAGACATACGGGTGCAAGATAGTTTTAGATGCACAGTCCGAGGGCCAACATCAGAGGACACCTGGCACTCTCACACGGTGCCGCGAAGAACGACTGACCCGTGAGTGCCTTTGGGAAGAGACACTCGTACGACACGCAAGACGTGCAGTCGGTGAGACGGTCTGTCGACTGGAACGGCATTAGAACTCGTGAACAGATCGATGCCATTGAGGGCTCCAGGCTGACCGGGTGACCTGTGAGGTATGGATATGCAGACGCGCAATTCGGATAGGGAAGAATGGAAAACACTGAAGATATACCCTAGATGAAATATCTGTTTATTGATGCCATGGTCCCCTCTTCAGGGATGCGATCCAGATCAGAGGAAGTCTGGTACATCCGGAGATAGTGAGGCCTCATGTTTGTCGGAATTGAGAGGACTGTTCGTCGCTCCTATGTTGTGGAGTGGGCGGGAAATCAAGTCAAGACAGTCGACTTCGACAGGTCTGAATATTCACATGGTTCGAAGATGTGGAGCCGCCGCAATGACCGCGGAATGGGTGAAAGACGACGGCGTGGCGATGATCACTAGGATCGACAACCCCGTTGGAAAAGATGGTGGCTTCCGACCCTGTTGGTACTGTACGACGCAGTGGTCATCCCGGCGTTGCACAAGCCGGGATATTGGCTCGTATGACGGCGGCATAGGCCACTCTCACGCTAGTTTAAGTTCGCGACGCGACGTTACGTCCAAGTTCCCTGGCGTAAGGGAGTCTCTTTGCGAGGAAGACACCTCCTATGTCGCGATTATTACTGCACCCACACAAGCAGGGGCTGTCTAAAGAAGGGGGATGTTGTGTTGGTAGGTCGGTGTGAGTGGCGTGAGAGCACTCTCCGTCAGGGGGTAGCACTGGCAAGTACCGGCCGTGCCAATGCTGCGACTCCGCTAAATTAGAGCAACGCCATATCATAATTCGCAAGTGCGTAGTGTCGCTGACGTCAATTCCAAGCGTGCACAAGAAACGCCACTGGCCCACATACGCACGGGCAAGAAGGCGGTTACGGCCCAGCGGGAGTGAGTTGTTCGAGGTAGACGAACAACTTGAACGAACCATGTCCGCATGATCGGGTCTGCGAAGCACAGAAATTGGGTTTTGGAAAATAACTAGGAGCGCAGGAGCGCAGGGCCAGAGGCGTGAGCTGAGATTCGGAAGGTCAGGGTAAAGAGATGACTTGCGGGCGGTTACGATCGCGGTGTTGTGAACGACGGCAGCGTATCAATATACCTAGCTTTGGATAGGGAGAGGGGTGCTGTTGCTGCACATGGGGTACGCTGGCACTAGGGTGGATCGACGCATGAGACGAAGAGGACGAGATGTGCATGAACAACATTAACTGGTCTCGGTTGGGCTTGGGCCTAGGTGTTCGCGAATCGGAGCCTATGAACGGAGGTATGTATGCGCAGCCGCTGGTAAGAGCTCAAATGTAAACGGCGTTTTAGGTATCCTCACGCGTGCCAGTGATAACCAGGACGGCGTAACATCTTTCGTTCGGTCTTTAATGTATAGCATACAACGACAGCTTGAGTGTCCTCGTGCGGACAACCAAAGGATAGAGGTATCCATACTCGACACATTACATAGAGCGCACAAGTCCATCCTGTCGAAGGTTTCTGCGGTAAAGGGGGGCTCGGCCATCACTCCTGAAAAGTCTCCGAGTTCGCACGGTCGTGCACGCAGACAACAGGAGCCGAACGCGTTCGACGTAAGTTTTATGAAAACCGTTAATAGACATAAGAAAGAGATGAAGATCGCCCAGGTTCTATATCAGGGGGATCTCGTAATGGAAGTGTAAGTGAATGGTAATGAAAGGGCCAAGTGACCCCCCGGTTCACATGCAGTTGCTAGTGATTGGGAAAACGAACACTGACATACCGCATTGTAACTGCATATGGACGCAATTGACTCGTGATTAATTAATGAGTCCATTACAATCATGGTCGGTTCTGACAGCGAAGGTGGAAGAAGTACGTCAGTCGCTGAACGTGACCGACATCCTGACATGACTCGCCTAGGCATGGACTCGGATCTGGGCCGCACGTGGTTATCGAAAGCCATGAATGGTGAATGGTCCCAGTCAAGTCCCAGTGTACCTCAGGCTCAGACATACATACACATCCAATAATTTCACACGTCCCATCTCTCGTGATCCCTCTCTGCTAGCTTGATCAGATAGAAACCAGTGGTGGAGAGCCATGTTTTTGGGGGAGCAGAAGGATAGTTTGCTAGACTCTTGTGATAGGTAAACGACGTGAAGAGTGAACAGAACCTGAGATCTAAATGACAACTAGGGAACCGAATCAGCCCGAATTGTGTTCATAAGTTCTGGAAAACCACTTTTCGATGGTATGAATGATCGCTCCATGACATGAATGGGAAAAAAAAACAGGGATTTTCGATGGCTCACCGAGCCATCCTTAGCCAGGGGTTGACCAAATCGCATCTGCTCCATTGTTGGCGGGAACCGTGAGAAAGTCGCGGCGCGGGGGCTTTGGCTCCAAATGCACTTGACGTCAGTGGCGCAATGGGTACGACTGGTGCACGCTGGATGCGAACGATATGTCGCGTGAACAGTAGCCTGGAAAATCTGGAAAACGAGCGGATTGACTGACGTAGGTGGCTCGAAGCCCCGGGGAGTCATCAAAACGGGTGCATATGTTACGGAGTCCGAAGAAGTTGGCGTCAGCGCGACAAGGGACGGGGTGGACCTCGAGGAGATGACGAACAGTCAGCCCTGTTGTGTAGCGACGTCAAAAATAGGGGAAGGACGATCAGTTGGATCGTCGCAAGGGCCATGACCATCCGGCGTCGCCAAAGGGGGCTAATGGGATCGCATATGGGACGGAGGAGGGCCGCTGTGCGTCGAACGTTTCGATGAGAGGACGGGCCACGACCATTTCCACGCCCATCTCCACGCCGATAGTCGCACTTCCAGCGGTCTTAATGCTCAGGCGAACAAAGGTTTCTCTTGCTGATCGGTGCGTATAGGGACCGCAATGGTGATGTCGGTCGGTCGATGGTCGCGCGACCGACGTGGGTAAGGCGAGGAGGACGCGAGGCTGAAAGAGGGGGTACGACGAAAGCACGATCAGAGCTAGGTGATGCATGTCTGCGGGGTTACTCATTGTATGCAGAGCGGGCGCGTTACAAAGTGCGATCGACCAGTGTAGGGTTTCCGCAATGGCGCAACAGAATGGAAGCGTCTCGTGGCTCGGCGGCACGGAGTAGGCACGACGGGCCTGTGAAACCTGCGCATATAGAGGTCGCATGCGCAGGAAGGGGATAGGATATGGTAGAAAGGAGATATCTGTCATTCATGATGGAGTTTGTATGCGCGCACCAGGGCTCGAAGGAACATCGGTTGAATGGGAACGGCTTGGAAGCTTGCTTGGAAGCACCCATGTCTATAATATTGACGTATTCAATACTACTACATGGGTGTATCTTTCTACACGGAATGAGCAGACACGTGGTTTGCGCGATAATCTTTGGGATACTCGCCACCCTCACCATCGATTTGGCGGAGCAAATTCTGGGAATTGTCGCAGCTGACAAGCAGCCGAAGCTTTGATGGTTCGGGAACGGTCCGTGTGGTCGGACCGGACCGCACGCCTCCAGTCACCAGTCACCTGATCCCCGGCCTGGCAGGAGAACGTCACTAACGCCACTGCCAACTTTAAAAAAGAAAAAGAAAGCGGGGGTGCCCCCCTAACAGCCTCGTGAAGAGACCGCGATCACGCAATTCAATTTCCCCCCTTCAAACATCACGATCGCCTACATACTCGCCCCGAGGTTTGAGGTCCTGGGGACGATCTGATGGCGACGGCTATATGTATTCGTTGCGCGACCCTGCACAACACGCAGAAGTACTATCGGGCGTAATGCCTCTGGTTCTTTACTGCGTACCGCATATAGCTTCGCGGTATGTGGTGATGTGAAGCTTGCAAAGTAGTAGGACAGCCCCCGTTCCTGGTGGGCAAACTCGGAGCGATCAAAAGGCGGTAGGGGGGGCAAAGAAGCCGACACATTATGAACCGCTTCGTTAGAGGTTCGGGCATGATGGTGGGAAGTGGCGTTTGCGCGTTTACACCCGCAGAAGGAAAAGGTGACGAATGGCGAGATTTCTCACAACGGGTGGTACCGATCTCGGTCTTCTAAATACAAACATGAGATACTGTAGAGCACTGCAATTCGGACGCCAACTCAAACTGATAGACCCGTAGTCCGATTGACTCTGATGGATAAAAATGCTTCGTACTGTAGGTCGGACCCCTAAGGGTTTGCGATGCAGAGATAACAACCGTCCCTGGGGGATCGGTGGGAAAGCGCCACTTGCTTGACCAACAGTGGAACGTATCATACAGATTGGCCAGGGGGCGTGAGAAATTTGCACAGGATGTGAGTCGCAAATGGAAAGCTCTCACAGATCGCTTGGCAATTGCCTGACACGAACGATTCAACATCGACCAAGGGGGACAGGTGAGCTGATTTGTTGCGTCGATATCAAAGATGCAGGACGATATAGGGAGGTCGGCATTGTAGTGGGCACCTGAACGTTGATAATACCATCAGCGCAGGCGGACTTGATGCTGAGCGTCGGCGCACGAATCCTGGTGCCTGGCGCTCATACATAACGCACTAGGCGACTGACTTGGGTATGTGGGGGTTGGCTGTGTGCCAATTGGGCTTAGGGGCTTGGGACTTCGAAACGGTGTGTTGCAGTTTTCGGAGTGGGCGTTGGTAGAGTCATTGCAGCTGTTGTGAGTAGAATTAACGCCGAATCAACGGGTTACCAATCTCGTCGGTAGGGTTGAGGGGAATCCCGTTGTTGATACCGTTACAAGACATGCCTTACTGGCGTAGTCCGAGCCAGCCTTGCGGCTTGTATACGGAAGGAGGTAGGTGGGGCAAACGGCTGCTGCTTCTGCAAGTGACAGGTGCGCTGCGGGCGAGGAAATCGACCACCACTCCAGCTTCGAAGTGATGCATTCAACAGTTGCGGGGTTCCCACATTCACAAGTTCCTTCACGCACCAGGAAGGGTATATTGCGTTGGAAGTGTATTGAAGGTGGCATGTGTGGGCAATGTCGCCGTGACCGCAGCAATGTGGAGCGACAATAGTTTGATTGACAAATGGACGAGGCGAGGAGTATGCGAGGTTTAGGAAAGGTGATGCGAAGGTTCGATCGGGGTTAGAAGCGTGTGTTCGTAGGGCTACTGTGTTTCATCGTGAGCACGCATACGAAACGCGACCGAGGATATATGCTGCAAAGTGCATACAGTCGCGTCTATGACACAGCGGGAACTAATTTTCGAGGAGGGCCGGTGGAACACACACGGAGCCGAGTTTGGGTCGTAAGTCAGAAGGTAAGGCAGAAGATAAGTGGGTTGTTTGGGGGAGACGCAGCGCGAAGGTCGTCATTTTGGGAATGCTTGGTTCTCATGTGCGGAGATAATGGAGTTCTCGCCTGTGCGTTGCTGCAGACGACGAAAAGAAGAAGCACAGGAATATGTCGACGACTTTCGGCGCGGTACCACATGTTGTCGTACTTGCGCCGACAGGGCTAAGATAACGACGACAATGGATATGTATGCGCGTGACATGGCGGCCTAGAGGAGCGATTTCAGGCCATGTATCGAATGGAGATGGCATTTAGGGTACCCTGGCGATAGGAGTGGGGAGCAAGAACGGGGTCGTATGCGTAGTGGGTGCCTTCATGGAGCCAGGCAGAGTGGGAAGTTACGTGATGCCCACACGGACGACACAGGGATGTGGTGCGTTTAGCTCGTCACGATGTCTGCGGTGGAAGAGGGCTCTGTAATAACACGAGGCTCGCAGGTGCTCGTTCGTCGCAGAGGGCCCTGCAGAGCGATAACCCATGGCAGCAATTACACGACGAGCACTCGAGCGAGTTGGTGAGAGGGAGAGCGTGGGAGAGTGGTCGGAGTTATGCGCCAGGACAAGTCTGGATTGCCTCATTGATACCACGCGTTTGGGGAGTTACGTCATCATTGGCCGAGCAGTGGCGCAGTCTCTAAAACTCAGAGCACACAGTTTGCACAGTGCAGTGTTGCATGCAGGCCTCGAGGCCTTCTTAACACGCATTGGGTTGCAATGAGTTACCAGGCAAACATATGGTCACCAAGGTGACTTGGAAAGTGAGGACAACATGCCCTGCAGACTTGCCAGGACAATGCTCGGGCTGTGCTCGGAGAGGATGGAACGGAAGCGGGTAAAACGTTTTTGTGGGGTTGAGCGTCACGTCCGGAAGTGAAGCCTGTGAAGAAGCGAGTAAGATGAATGGCATGAGGTTCGCAGGTTGTGCGAGGACGAGTCCGACCGAGAACCGAAGAAAGAATACGGTCACGAGACCGCGATCCGATGATATAAGCAAGTTGTTCGGTTGATGGCCAGTAGTAAGATAGAACAAGCCCGTGTCCCCTACAACCCAGCATTGACGCTGGATGCTTTCTGTCCCCTATTTGTACTACTACAGTATAATATCTGTGAGTCCTTTCTTACTCTCTTCCACATTCTTGACCCCTTAATCCCCCCTCTCTTGCCCTGTTGTCGTCCCATCAGCATTATGGACTTTACCTTCGGTGGCAAGTATAGACTCGAAGAGGAGCTCGCAATTGGTGGTTGTGGTTCGTTCGTCCTTTATTTTGAAAGAAAAATAGGTTGATATTGGATGAAACAGGAACTGTTTTCTACGGAGTTCACACTGTGGCGGGGAAAGAAGTGGCAATCAAGCTGGAACCCGCGGTAGAAAAGCAACATAGTCCACTCAAGCACGAGTCGAAGATTTACAAGTCACTCATGGGTGGCACTGGCGTACCCTGGATGATCTGGTCGGGAAAGCAAGGCGACTACAACGTCATGGTCATCGATCTCCTCGGTCCCTCCCTCGAGGACCTCTTCAAAATGTGCAATCGTCACTTTTCTCTCAAAACAGTGCTTACTCCTCGCCGACCAGCTCGTACGTCCTTGCTTCTTGCTCATTTCCCCCCAAACCCCCCTCCCCCCTTATTTTTTGCCTTGGAAACCCGCCGTCCCTTACTCTCGGCTATTATCGTCAAGCGCGCGCTAATTATGGATTCAGTTATCCCGTATCGAGTTCATTCACTCGCATGACCTCGTCCATCGCGACATCAAGCCCGCCAACTTCGTTATGGGCACCGGACATGGCTCACATCTCGTTAATGTCATCGACTTTGGCCTCGCTAAGAAATTCCGCGATCGCGACGGCGCCCATATCCCATACAAGCAAGACCCTCACCACGGTGTTGGAACCTCACTGTTCGCGTCCATCAATACCCATCTTGGTATCGGTCAGTTTTTACTTCATTCATCCCCTCCTTCCAAATCCGCCTCACTCAGCTTTCACGTTGCAGAGGCCTCCCCACGTGACGACCTTGAGTCACTATCTTACATGCTCGTCTACTTTTTACGGGGCACCCTTCCATGGCGGAAGTTGAAGGCTGCCACCGTTGCCGGTACATGGGACCTCATTCGCGATGCCAAACTTTCTGTCGGTCCCGCATTGCACGCCGGTCTTCCCCGCGAGTTTTCCATGTTGTACGACTATGCCCGTGCCCTCGAATTTGGTGATGCTCCCGATTACATGGGTTTGCGCGCCATGTTGCGCGAGCTCGGAACCCGCGTCGGTGCCAAGTACCCGGCTCAGGACGATGATGCCGGCACTGCCGATCAGTGGGGCGCGTTCGATTGGAATATTGGGCGAGCAGGGGCCGTGCGCCGAGGACGCGTCTGCGAGGCATGCAAACGTCGTGAAGAAGCATCTTGGCGCGAATGCTGAGTGCCAGCGAGCGTGGGACATGCGGTATGGAATGTACGGGACCCCCTTACTTTTTACTCCTTCCACTCTTCACATCACGTCCTTCTGACAGCGCTGGTACTCCTTTTTTTTATAGTTAGGAACAAGCGCTCGCGTTCCCCTATCATGGCAGCTTGTACAATATTCCCATCTCCTGATTGACGAGGGTTCCGATGCGCAGCGTTTTCTCCGATGCCAACCCTATGTACACACGACCTATGTCCCCGATCCGTGGCACGCCGCTCACGGGCGCGCACGGGACGACTTTCTCGCCAATAACCTGTCGCTCTGCATTCCGACAAAGCCGCTTTACCCAGCACTGTGGTGCACCGGCGTAGCTGTCCGTTCGCGATGGTCAGTACCATCTTAGGCACCTTGCTGCGAGCTTCCGCTCATACTTCTTTAGGGTGCGGCGAATCCCGCCGTGGGCTTTTGGTGAATGTATGTTCCGACGAGGTCTGGTAATTTATGCTCTTCATGGCGGCGACAGCGCGGTTTTCAGTGTATATACGACTTACGTTGTCGCTTACCCTATGTCATTCTGTATGCTCTTATTTCTTTTTGATTCAGGGCTTCTTCTTCCATGCAACCCCCTTTCTATGACCCCCACTTGCCTATGCTTGTAACCGGTTTTTCGGGTATTGTGGTTGTATTTCATTCACCTGCTATCGAACATTCAACCGAGTGATTATGTCATCGAATTAAACCCATTTTCTCCCTTTCTCAACGCCACTGCGACGACGACGACGACGACGACGGAGAACGGGGGTTGGACTACAACCTCCTCGCTTATCTATGCTCCCTCAGTTCCTTGTAGTTTCGTTTTTCCTTGCTGGTGTACCTCCAGTGCGAGCACAGACGACTACAGAGCTCTCCTTCGACACGCCAGTCACCCTCACCGGGAAGAACTTCTCCACCACTTCCTCCCCCGCTCTCTTCTCTCTTCCGTCCTCTTCTTCTGAGGTCACCATATCTTTGGCGTTATGCGCGGTCGCATCGACCAACCCCCCTCGCGTCTTTGTGAGCAATAGCAGTGACTCCCAGGTCGTTCCGGGGCCAAACGGCGATGCGGACGTATTCGGGATCCAAATCGGCGGCCTTGGTCTTGGAAACTTCACCTTGGGGCTGTCCTCGGAGAGCACAGCGGGAGTACTGGCCGTGTATGGCGGCACCTCGTCGGACAGCCTCGAGATTGGGGTCACACAGGGCAGTGGGTACAGTCGTCTCGGTATGCAGCCTGCCTCGTCTCATGTTCACCCTTAGCGACGCCCCTTCACGCACCCGTCCAAGACCTGCCCTTCTTTGGGGACTCGACCGCCAACGAAGCCCTCCTCTTCTCCCCGCCCTTTCTCCCCCCAGAGCCCGCACCGCAACCGACGTTCCCGAACTACACGCTCCCACAGGCGAACATCTCGCCCCCATCGGCGCCACCCTCGCAGAACAGCCCGAATTTTACCCTCTTCCTCGCGCCTCTCTCCGCGGGGCTCTCCGCCCTCCCACAGACCGCGTGTGCGATCCGCGCGGGCGTCACGAGCAACACCCAGGCGGCGCAGAGCGCAAGGGTGCTCGCTGAGCAGCTCTGGTTGCGCGATGAGCTGGGGTGGCGGAAGGAGTGGCTCGTCGGCCTACTCACCCCCCTCACAAACTACAGCGTTTATGCGATTCAGGACGGCACGCGACTTGGTGGCCCCATTTACTTTACTACCAAGTCCGGTGCGTCCTTCTTTTGTTCGTTTTTTTTTTGTTCCCTAATGCCGAACACGCCATTTAGTGTCATTCTCGTGTCAACTTGTCCACGCGCTGCCTTACTGCCCGACTACGGCCTACGCCGTACCCCTCCCTGCGCCGCCTGCCCGCGCGCTCGCGTACAACTCTTCGAACTTGCCAGCCAGCCTCACCACGCCGCTCTTCGGCTACCTTACCAACTTCACCACGAGCCTGCTCACTACCGCATGCGGCCGCGACGCCTACTCACCCCTACAGTCCTGTGCGGACTGCCAGGCTGCCTATCGCCGCTGGCTCTGCTCCATCTCGCTCCCGCGGTGCGGCGAATTTCCTCAGACGCCGTCGGACCCACAGCAGCAAACACTCGCGGTCCCCACGCCGGCGCTGGTGCCGCAGACGTCGGGCACGAAGCCACGCAACGCGGCGCTGGGTAATGCCAGCAACTACACTGCGCTGCTGCCGTGCATCGAAACGTGCAACGCCGTGGACCGCGCGTGCCCCGTGTTCCTTGGTTTTCGCTGCCCGCTCACCCAGTTCACGGCGTACGCCAGCTACGGCGTCGGGTACATCGACAGCGCGGATGGGGAAGTGAAGGACGGCGGCGTGCCTGGCGTCCCGCAGGACCGATGGGGGAACGTGTTTTGCAATGTCAGCTAGAGCTGGGCTTTCCTGGCCTTGAGGCCCCCCCGCCTCGCGCAGGCTGCGAGCGCATCGTACATGCTTGGTGGACGACGGTCCAGGTCCGGTGGAGCTGAGAGTCCTATTCCCCGGGTGCTCATGTATCGAACTGTGCTGGGTAGGGAGCGACCATGGGTCAACCATGGGTCGCCACGGGTGGCTAGGTTCACTAGACCTGGGTCGTATTTTGTGCCTAGTATTGCACAACCCTTACGAGATACCAGTACCTATACCATCGCGGAGAGGTATTCCTAGAGTAACGTTAGGTAACCCTGGTGAATTACACGTTTAAAGGTGATTCTTTTATTCGCCCCTTTGGCAACGGACGGATGTACACTAGATACGGTGCAAAGTGATGTGGAGAGCACATTAGGCAAGAAAGACAAGGAATGCGGAGGAAGTTGTGATCATATAGGTTTGATTTTGAAGTGCAAGTGAGATCAATGAGAAGATGAGGCACTGTGTTGGGAAGGGAACAATTCGTACTCTCGTCTCTCGGGACGTGGGAGTGTGTGGATGACGCACCTTTAGATCCTGCACCAAATAGTAGAATACCCGTAAGCCCTCGGGATCCTCGCTATCTTGGATATCGACTAGTGAGCCGATTTTCGCCGTCTAAAAGTCGGTGAGCAAACAGGTGGGGGGAGAGAGAGAAACGCGGCGCACTTCGAACGCGATGTGGTCGTTTCCGATACGAATCTCCAGCTCTTGCTTCCCGACGATGTTCTTTTTCGGCCAGTTTGTGTCGTCCTCCCTAGAGAAGACGAATGAGTAACGTAAGGGTTGTTTGAGACGAGGATCACTTACTTGATGATTTCACTCTGCTCAACGATGCGCTTGAGCTCCTTCACGACTAGGGAGCCGACCCACACTGAAGCAGAGGAGATCAGACGGGATAGGTCAGCACCGTTCGGGCGTCTCACGCACTCTCTTTGCGGATGAGCGAGTCGTTTCTGTAGTTGGAGTTGTTCGCGTAACGGAGTCGTCCATGAGAATACTCGAACTCGAGGAACTCGTGGCCGTGTTTCCCAGAATGGCCGGTACTGCACGCACGAGTCAGCTCATATGAGTTGGGGGCTACAAAAAAAGATCATACTAGTATCTGTGGGCAATGTGAGCGACGACGCATAACCAAAAGCGCGTAAAAGCGAAGGTTACCTGAGGTAGAATGGGTCTTTGTCGTGCGAAGTCATCGTCTTGACCTGTTGAACCGTGCGTGAAGTGAAGTTGTCCTATGTCACGCGTCACCCAAAGCTGACCTGGTCACGCTTCGTTACATAACGAAATATCGCCACTGGCGGTCCGCCAATCCCGTATATGCTATAGGCAAGCTCGATCTGCCTTGCGTTCACGTCGACACCGTGGTCGAGTAACAACTCCACGATTTAAAGGTGTCCAAATGGCGACACCGTATTCAGCGGAGTCCATTAAAAAACCTCTCTTCGATGCGATCTCGAAGTCCCCAGTTTTCAAGTCCTTGTTTTTTCAAAAGGTGGCGCCCTCTCGTATATGTGAGGGGAGTGCCTCTGCGTGAGGTAGTGCCTTTTAGGTATGTTTTAGTGTGCCCTCTAGGTTTACGCGGCGGGAGTGCCTTAACATTATATGTTCCCTTATAGGTGGTTTATCACTTCGGAGGTAGGGCCAAGATTAGCTTGTGCCTACTCCACTGGTGTTAGGAATTGATACCTTGTGCGTCCGAATGAGCTTACTTCCCTAGTACGGCATAGTAAGGGTATGTAGGGGCCCTCTTAATTCGTTTCGCGGGCACATTGTAATGAGGCCTAGTTTATAACGCCAAAGGCACGTACTACGAGTATAAGAGTGGTCGCTTGAGGCACTAACTGTCCTTACTGCTTCGATCAATGGACCCCGCGTGTTCTCTCTGGTGTGTCTGGGACCTTCGTTTGTCATGTTGCCACTAATCTCAAATTAACCTTCCTTCAAGCGACACATCGACACCAACCAACGACCCTGATGAATGGTTGAAAACCGGAAGGAGCACGAAAAGATTATGCGTGGAGTCACGAGGTACGTCACATTCGCGCCTGGTCTCAGCACTGACTGATAGGCGCGCTCAGGCAAGAGTCACGTAAATGCAACGACAATCAACTCGTTCCCCGACAATGTCTTGCTAGAAATATTTGACTTCTGTCGGACTCAGGATCCATATTTTTACCCCCTATGGGATTGGCACAAACTGGCGCACATATGCCCAAGATGGCGACATATCATATATTCATCTCTACGCCGTCTCGACCTGCAACTCCTCTGTACACTCGGGACGCCCGTCAGGAAGAATCTAGGTCACTGGCCACCCTTACCTCTCATCGTCGACTACTACGAGTATCGGGGCGCCGACAGTGGTAAGCGTCTTACTCCTGGCGATGAAGACAATCTCGTTGCTGCACTCGAGGATTCCACCCGCGTACGTTATGTTGGGATATCCGTGACAAGGTCGCTGTTGGGGAAGATGACTACTGTGATGCAGAAACCGTTTCCGGTGCTGACACATCTTTGTCTTTCATCGAAGGGCGAGAACGTGCCCGCCCTTCCCGATGAATTCTTGGGCGGGTCTGCCCCGGATTTGCGGGTTGCCCACTTGGAAGGGATCCCATTTCCAGCGTTACCGACGCTTCTGTCGTCAGCTCTTGGCCTTGTCGATCTCCGACTCCAGGATATACCCCCTAAAGGTTATATTTCACCAGATGCGATGGTCGCAAGTCTGGAGGCGTTGACCGGGCTCAGGTCTCTCTTCATTGGATTCAAATCTCCGACTCCTCCCTCTAGAACAATACGCCTGGGCCCCATTACACGGACTGGTCTTCCCTCTCTCACTACCTTTGGATTTCACGGCGTTAAGGGATATTTAGAAGACCTGTTTGCCCAAATCGACACTCCTCGACTCAGCCACTTCCGAATATCGTACTTCAATCAGCTTGACTTTCAAGTTCCCCAGCTTTCCAAATTTATTGGTCGCACTCAAAACCTTTACCAAGCCCGATTTAAACGCGCGCGGGTGGAATTTGGTGTCAATGGCGTCTATGTTAGTCTTCACTGTGAACGGGAGGAACTCCTTGAAAGTCATTTCTCTCTTCGAATCTCATGCCAAGGGTTGGATTGGCAAGTTTCGCACGTGGCCCAGACACTCAACCAATCTGTCGCCATGCTCTCCAACATAGGCGATCTCTCCATCGATACGCGCGATTCACCGCCAGATGAGAAGGGCGACATGGTCAACAATGAATGGTTAGAACTCCTTCGCCCGTTCACCGCCGTAGAGACGCTGCATGTATCTGGGAAGTTGGCGGGGCACGTCCTTGACGGGTCCGAAGGTGTCACTAAGGATGCAGTCGCCGAAATGTTGCCCGCCCTCCAATCACTTTGCTTAGAGGATGAGCCACTAACATCCGTTGGGCGATTCGTCGAAATTCGCGAATTCTCTGGTCGACCCGTAACCATCGTCCACGCGCCAGGAGAGTTCTTTAAGACCCAGAATCACCCTCGGAGTTGGCAAGAGTCGCCTTACCTTCAAATTAAAAATGATGAATTAGTATTCACTTACCCATTTCTATGCATCTTGCAGGATCCTATGTACATCCCTTCTGTATCTACATATTCCGATTAGGACCGTCTTTCCTGCACGGACATCTATCGGGATACAACCTGCTCGCTTGCCCTCTCAACCTGCCGTCAACTTGAAGGTATTTCGGAACTCATACCTGGGCAAGCAGTGGCGTATCTTCCTACACGCGAGATGCCACGATACCACCTCAGGATGCGTGCTCACGCCGCTGTAAATTCGCTAGCACCCCCTCTTCTGAGTCACCGGAGCAGTGGGTCGCGTGCTCAGACACATCCGCGGATCCAGCGGCAAGGGTGAGCTCTATCGCGGCGCCTAGTAGAGCCGATGCAACGGTTCCACTTGCGGCACACTTACCCGACAGGTAGCAGAGAAAAAAAAACGGACTCGGAGAACCCAGTATGGACCACCTCAATTCCCCACTGCTTTTGTAAAAATATTTGTAAACAGGAGTCTCTAACTTGAATTACCATATAAGAAAACAGTCCTGAAAACCTTCTAACGTCGACACCCTGATGGACTCCGTGTTTGCCATCGTCTATTGGCCAGTAAGTTATGTCGCCGAAGAACACTGGGACCAGCGGAAGTTGAAACACATTTAGGATGACGGTGCGGTATTGAAGGAAAGCCAAGAGGAGAACTACTGTAACTCGATCATCTATTTGCATCACTCTACTTCGCTGCATAGGTTTCCGACCCACGCCGCCGCCAGCCTGTGCACATACAGTAATGTGGCATATATACAGCACAGCGCACACACACGCATACGAGATTCAGTTTGTCTTTGTTTACGATTCACGCGGGAATATCGACCTGCCCTTGGCAAGCATAAAAGTTTGGCAAGCATAAAAGATAAACCTACTATTGGCCGTGCCGAAAACGAGGCTAGTGGTCACCGAACCAAAGGCGTGCCCACGTTCGCCTCCGGCGGACCCAAATCCGCAACTTGGCGCGTCAAGGTGGCCATTGCTCGCTGTTGCGTGAAGTGGGGTCTGGCCTTTGTTATTGGAGGAGTCTGTGTCCCCACCTTTTCCAGTCAAGAGTTGAACAGCATCCAGGTCTGATGCGATATTTAGGGGGTCTAATCGTTCCTTATAGAAGTTCACATTCTAGAATGATATCTCCATTTCTCTGAGTCCGAAAATGGAAGCCAATGGAGTCAAATGAGCTATTTGAGAGCGCAGTCTTCAAATCTTGCTTCAAATAATAACACACGGTATCAACGTAAGCGCCAAATGACGCTCTGTGCTGTGGCCTTGGCAGTCCAGCGCATTTATAGCGGTGCCACGCCGCTGAAGAGTGTAGAGATTTATGGAGGCGAGCAGCCGAATAGGTGAACAATGTACGAGCATGGAGGTCCAGAGGAGAGCGTATTTCTCCTCTGCTTACGAATATTATTCGTTGATAACCGTTTAACTATGATAATGCTACGATTATCTAATTCCAGGTCTAGCCTCGGTTTGCCGGACTGTGTCCGTTCCGGGCTGAATCCCAACAAAGAGCAATCGAATGGAGTAGTCTGCAGCACGGATGCCGCCAAACGTACAGTAAGGCGGCAGTGACGGAGCTGGTTAGTCTAGGTTCGGCCCGGGGTTGTTCTAGTAGCGTGACTCGGAGAGGCAGTACTACAGTAACGTCGTTACCCTTGGTCACGGTACAGCATTCCGGTGCTTTGTAGCTACTGCCGCACACCATCCGTTTGATTGGCCGACGTTCACGGGCAAAGTTTCCTAATAGGTGGTTTATTACTTCGGAGATGAGGCCATTGGGACCAAGTGTCCCGTTACCATAGCCTGTGCCTGCTCCAGCGGTGTTAGAACTTAGAAACAAATTTAATGAATCCTTACAGTAATATGCCATCCGGCGAATGAGCTCGCTTCCCTACCAGTACACATAGTAAAGGTATATGATATGGGGATACCCTAAATTTGTTTAGCGTGCACAAATTGTATTGATCAATCCGTAGTCTATAATACGAGTAAGGCAGCCGCCGCATCAGGTTTTGACACCTTTATGTAAGCAAAGGTCTTTTGCACGCTCGTCCTTTAGAAAACATTGGATTGGAAAACTCTATACGATTGGAGGGGAAGATACCCTTCTTTACAGCAAGATCCATTGAGATAGGCCCTTCGTTTTCGGATTAGGTAGTAGGCTGGGATTAAATGTATGTTCCGGCAGCACATGCCGGATTTTCTTCTCACACAAATTATTTGGGGGAATTAAAAAAAGATAATTATATAATCAGTCCACGCAAATACAAAGTGAACCGCACTCTGGTCAAGCTCAAAATCTCCATGTATTTATGATCAGAATATAAAAACTGAACTGGATCTGTAGAGTACGGGTGTTACAGGTGGCCGCTCGGGAGATGTCAGACTGCAATCTTGAGCACATGTGCAGCTACTGGGAAGAACTCCATCAAAGCGCTCTGTGGCCCCCGCTTCATGAACACCACGTCCGCGACGTGATCTCCAAATACGCTCAACACAATCTAAACCAAAATGGAAAAGCGCATCTATTAGTCAATCGTCTGCTGCCTCGTGTTGGGGTCACGACTCACCGTCGACTGGGCCACCGCGCGCATGCGTTCCGTCCAGCTCGCCTTCTCATCCACCACATGCACCATGACCTGTCCTAGCTAGACCCGCGAGCGCGTCCAGCAGCGCCGCAGCCGCTCGCCCTCAAGGCTGTCCTGCCGGGCGAGGTATGTGACTGTGCGTGTCCCCATAGCCGTGTCTTCATCAGGCGCGCCAAAGTACCGGGCAAGCGTGTACCGCACGCGGTCGAACCAGTCCTCCGCAGCCTCCAGCGCTGCGAACATCGGCGCCCACGCTGGCACGTCGTGAGGGAGTCCTGCACGACGCGCGGCACCGCGGTCGGCGATGACGAGGCGGTCTAGCAGGAGCCACCGGGTGCGCCAATGCCGACAAAGTCATCGAAGTCGCCCGCATAGAGCGGCCTGCGAGGCTCGGGTAGGCCGCTTTGAGCGTCTCTGGTGCCACGCCGATGTTCGAGAGGCGTCGTGGGATGTTCTCATCGACCGGCCCCGGATGGTCCGTGAAGGTGGAGACGGCGGGGAAGAAGAGGCGGTGTGGCGGGGAGAGAGGTTGAGCCGAGGAAGACGCTGGAGGGAAATGAGCGTGTGCGAGTCCGTCGTGGAGGGACCGTCATACGACAGGAAAGTGACACCATGCATGCTATAATGCCGACGAAGGAAGACGGATGTCAGTTCGGAAGCATCTTTGCAGAAGTCGCGATGAGTGCGCACCGCCCTAGTGTATGGCAGGGGTTTCCGAACCTGCCCGGATATGGCCCAAGGGTGGGTACGGGTACGGGTACAGCATTAGTGACCCTCATGAAACCTGTGGTTCGTGGCGCCACGTCGGTGTCGTGGCGTCGCGGCGCCCGCGTCGATATCGTGGCACCGTGTCGGTGTTGTGGTATCGCGACGTCGCATCGGTATCGTGATGTCACAGCGCCGCGTCGGTGTCGTGGAGTCGCGGCACTAAGGTGGTGCCATGGAGTCGCAGCGCCGGGCGAGAATGTGTTTGCTGTAAAACCTATAAAACAAAACAAAACAAAATTGTAATTAGTCACAAGTTAGCTAAAAGAAATACTGCTTCTTGAGGGTTTCTTGGGCCAAAGCAACGCAGTTGACGATGCAATGGCGATTGTTGACACGTTGCGGCCTTGGTTGCAGCACCAGTTACAGCAGTGCCCGGCGAAACCCGCGAACCCAAGCGCGAGAACCCGTGACACGGGTACGACGCCGTGGCGTGCAAGCACCACCCGCGACGCTCAAGGCGACGCTACAGCCTTAGATTACAACTGTACAGCAAAATATACACACAAACGAATCTGACTGTCTGAGTGAAAAAGATAATTTTGAGTGCACGGGTCGCAAGCCTTGATGGAGCCTTACCCCACTGGCCACGGGTAACTGTTTTATAACCCCAAATTATGCGAGATAACTACCACCTCGAGGATTTCAAATTGTACTTAAATATGAACACCGCCCCTGAATCTTGGAAGTCCGCTATGTGTGTTCCCAAACGAGGGGCCTATCTCATTGGATATTGCTGTAATTTGTATAAAAATATTGAAAAAAAAGTTTGATTCGACAAACTTCTGTGTGAATGAATGTTTTTGTGTGCAGATATAATTTGCGGGTGGGAGCTTACATAAAGGTGTCAAAACCTGATGGCGGCTGCCTTACTAGTATAAGAGCGACCGCTTGGCCTCCCAGTTGACTGACTTTCCCACTGCTTCAATCAATGGACCCCGCGTGCATTCTCTGGTGTGTCTAGGACCTTCGTTTACCATATTGCCGCTAATCTCCAATTAACCTTCCTTCAAGCGACACGTCGACACCAACCAACGACCCTGATGAATGGTTGAAAACCGGAAGGAGCACGAAAAGATTATGCGTGGAGCCACGAGGTACGTCACATTCGCGCCTGGTCCCAGCACTGACTGATAGGCGCGCTCAGGCAAGAGTCACGTAAATGCAACGACAATCAACTCGTTCCCCGACAATGTCTTGCTAGAAATATTTGACTTCTGTCGGACTCAGGATCCATATTTTTACCCCCTATGGGATTGGCACAAACTGGCGCACATATGCCCAAGATGGCGACATATCATATATTCATCTCTACGCCGTCTCGACCTGCAACTCCTCTGTACACTCGGGACGCCCGTCAGGAAGAATCTAGGTCACTGGCCACCCTTACCTCTCATCGTCGACTACTACGAGTATCGGGGCGCCGACAATGGTAAGCGTCTTACTCCTGGCGATGAAGACAATCTCGTTGCTGCACTCGAGGATTCCACCCGCGTACGTTATGTTGGGATATCCGTGACAAGGTCGCTGTTGGGGAAGATGACTACTGTGATGCAGAAACCGTTTCCGGTGCTGACACATCTTTGTCTTTTATCGAAGGGCGAGAGCGTGCCCGCCCTTCCCGATGAATTCTTGGGCGGGTCTGCCCCGGATTTGCGGGTTGCCCACTTGGAAGGGATCCCATTTCCAGCGTTACCGACGCTTCTGTCGTCAGCTCTTGGCCTTGTCGATCTCCGACTCCAGGATATACCCCCTGAAGGTTATATTTCACCAGATGCGATGGTCGCAAGTCTGGAGGCGTTGACCGGGCTCAGGTCTCTCTTCATTGGATTCAAATCTCCGACTCCTCCCTCTAGAACAATACGCCTGGGCCCCATTACACGGACTGGTCTTCCCTCTCTCACTACCTTTGGATTTCACGGCGTTAAGGGATATTTAGAAGACCTGTTTACCCAAATCGACACTCCTCGACTCAGCCACTTCCGAATATCGTACTTCAATCAGCTTGACTTTCAAGTTCCCCAGCTTTCCAAATTTATTGGTCGCACTCAAAACCTTTACCAAGCCCGATTTAAACGCGCGCGGGTGGAATTTGGTGTCAATGACGTCTATGTTAGTCTTCACTGTGAACGGGAGGAACTCCTTGAAAGTCATTTCTCTCTTCGAATCTCATGCCAAGGGTTGGATTGGCAAGTTTCGCACGTGGCCCAGACACTCAACCAATCTGTCGCCATGCTCTCCAACATAGGCGATCTCTCCATCGATACGCGCGATTCACCGCCAGATGAGAAGGGCGACATGGTCAACAATGAATGGTTAGAACTCCTTCGCCCGTTCACCGCCGTAGAGACGCTGCATGTATCTGGGAAGTTGGCGGGGCACGTCCTTGACGGGTCCGAAGGTGTCACTAAGGATGCAGTCGCCGAAATGTTGCCCGCCCTCCAATCACTGTGCTTAGAGGATGAGCCACTAACATCCGTTGGGCGATTCGTCGAAATTCGCGAATTCTCTGGTCGACCCGTAACCATCGTTCACGCGCCAGGAGAGTTCTTTAAGACCCAGAATCACCTTCGGAGTTGGCAAGAGTCGCCTTACCTTCAAATTAAAAACGATGAATTGGTATTCACTTACCCGTTTCTATGCATCTTGCAGGATCCTATGTACAACCCTTGTGTATCTACATATTCCAATTAGGACCGTCCTGCCCGGTCATCTGACGGGCTGCAGCCTGCTTGCTGGTCCGCTGCTGATGTATTTCGGAACTCTGACCTACTGTAAGCAGCATCGGCGTATCGTCCCGCATGTGAGATGCCACTCCCGCCGCGGTAAACTCAGCATCCCCATTTTCCGGAGCAGTGAGTCGCGCGACGGGCATCCACGGACCAAGTGGCGAGAGTGAGCTCTATCGCGGCGACTCGTGGCACGGGCCCGGCGCTCACGACAGTGTTCACCCATAAGAAAATGCAATCCTGAAACCTACTAACATCGACACCCTTGATGGGCTTCGTGATTGCCGCCTGCACTCCATTGGCCTATAAGTTATGCCGCTGCAGAAGAATTGGCAACGCGGGAGAGCTAAACACACGAGACCAGCACACGATATTCGCTCATTGTAATCCCATCTTCACGCGTAGGTAAAGACAGTGTCGAAGGGGGGGCTAACTCGTTTATGCACTGAACGTGCTCGAAAGCGCGTGCGTGAGTAAACGTGGGCAGAGTGTGGAGGAGGGGTTTAGAGGAAAGCAGCCAGAAAGAGGGGAAAGAGAAAGTGGGAAATGACCTTTGAGTGCCCGCGTTTGGGCCTGACTTCCGGGATTTTTACACTAAGAGAAGGGGACAAGGGGCGACCGGGCGCTGAGTATATTCAGCACAGAAGAAGAAGTTTTTATACAGAGGAACCTGTAGCTACTGAGCTAAGGTAAAAGGGGATTAGAAAGGGAAACCTACTGTAAAAACCTACTGTAAAAAAGAGAAGGAACTGGCCGCGTGGCCGAAGCAATCAAATGCATGAAATAAAAACAAATGGTTTCAGGCTCAGCCGGAATGCACTCGTGTCACTCTGCTTCGCTGCCTGGGTTTCCACCTCCATGATCTTGTGACCCAGCTCCTTCACTTTCTGCTTGTCCGTTCGCCCGCCAAGCCGCATCCGACTCACCACGGACTGCAAATGCGAACGTCCGATGCCGACAGGCAACCGGTGCCAACGCACGATGCGCATCCCGCCCGACACCCGGTGGGGCATGCGCTTCGAGATAACGCACCCAACGATCTACCACCTCGGCATCCGCGTCGAACGCTTTGATCGCGCGCGTGCACGCGCCGCTCAAAGTCCTCCTGCGATTTTTTATGCGCGAATGGACCACGGGGGACGGTCCACAGCGTGCGCCGCGTCGGGGAGGGAGACGACGCCAGAGATCGGGATCCCGAGCGACGCCGCGGCGTGGGACGCGAAGTGCGCGGCGAGCTGGATGGGCCCGGGGGAATGGGCCCGGAACTGGATGAACGCAACGGGGACGCCGTGCGTGCGCGGGTGTCGATACGGCTCGAGGACGCCGCGCCCGTGGACCACGGTTGCGTGCCACTGACGCTCTTCCGGGTTTATGCGCACGCCACGCAGCGGTTTGACCGTCGTCACTTCGCGCTGGGGAGTGGGGGACCTGAGAACCTATGATGAGAACGGAACGGGTGGAGAACGGCCATTGAACATACGTGGAAGATTCGGCCGACTGCTGCTGCTGCTGCTTTGGGGGAGTACCTGAAGTGTCTGTGATACCACGCAGATCTGCAGTCTGAGCTTTAGATATCGGCTCGGGGCTGAGGGACAATCTCAATAAGTGACAGAGGAACATAGAACTGACAACGACCTTTGCGTTACAGCTGCGGTCCGCTGGGCAGCGGGAGCGTCCCTGGCGCAAATACGAGATAAGTTCGAAGTACGGCGAGTGTGAACGGTGAAAAACCAACGAGCGTGAATCAAGGTTGGAGGGCGATTTGTCCTGTGACTTGGACCTATCAAATGTGAGTAGACGAGCATATTTGACAAGGGACGAACATACCCAACGAGACTGTTTGCAAGCCCATCTAAATCGATATCTGCACCACATTCTAGAACGAGCTGGGCGAGCTCAATTGGCCTTGTATCCACGTCGACACCGTGGTTGACTATTTAAGATGTCACGGTCCAGATCGCAATGCCGCATGCAGCGAAGTCCATCAAAACCTTTCTTCGATGTAATCTTTAATATTCTTCTTGTTTTTTTCGGTCGCCTTCTTTGTACCCGCGAGGGCCCGAAGGGCACCCTCTCAGGCTTGTGTGAGGGAGTGCCTATGCCAGGCTTGAGGGCGATGCCCTCTAGGTGGACGTGGGTGCCTTGACGTTCTCTCCTCCCTTATAGGTGGTTTATTACTTCCGCCGCCACTCGGCGGAGGTAAGGTCAAATTAGTTTGTGCCTGCTCCAGTGATGACATCGATGACACCTTGCGCCAATCGAATGAGCTTGCTTCCCTAGTACGACATAGTAAGGGTATGTAGGGGTCCTTAAAATTTGTTTCACGGGCACATTACAGATGCCTAGTTTATATCGCAGAAGGCACTGGCAGGTACTACGAGTATAAGAGTGGCCACTTGACCTCCCAGTTGATTAACTGTCCCCACTGCTTCGATCAATGGGCCCCGGGTGCGTCTAGGACCTTCGTTTGCTGTATTGTCGCTTATCTCAAATTAACCGTCCTTCAAGCGGCACTCCAACACCGACCGATGACCCTGACGAATGGTTGAAAACCGGAAGTATCACGAAGAGATCCTGCAAGGAACCACGGGAAATATTGGCTCAAGGTGCGTCACGTTCGCGTCTGGTCCTATCACTGATTGATAGGTGCACTCAGGCGAGGGCCACATTCATGCAATGTCAATCAACTCGTTCCCAGACAATGTCTTGCTAGAAATCTTTGACTCCTGTCGAAGGAATCAGTATGGGTCTCAATTTTACCTCATATGGGATTGGCACAAACTGGCGCACATATGCTCAAGATGGCGACGTATCGTATATTCATCATTGTGCCGTCTCGATCTCCAACTCCTCTGCACATACCGGACTCCTGTCAAGAAGAATCTGGGTCACTGGCCACTCCTACCTCTCATTGTCGACTACTACAAGTATCGGGGCGCCGACGATAGCAAGAGCCTTACTCCTAGCGACGAAGACAATATTATTGCTGCACTCGAGGACTCCACCCGTGTACTTTATGTTGGGATATCTGTGACGAGCTCGCTTTTGGAAAAGATGGCCACTGCGGTGCAGAAACCGTTTCCGGTACTGACACATCTCTGGCTTTCGTCGGAAGATGAGAATGTGCCCGCCCTTCCCAATGAATTCTTGGGCGGGTTTGCCCCGGATTTGCGGGTTGCCCGCTTGGAAGGGATTCCATTTCCAGCGTTACCGACGCTTCTGACATCAGCTCTTGGCCTCGTCGATCTCCGACTCCAGGATATACCCCCTAAAGGTTATATTTCACCAGATGTCATGGTTGCAAGTCTGGGGGCATTGACCGGACTCAGATGTCTCTTCATTGGATTCAAATCGCCGACTCGTCCATATAAAACAATACGTCAGGATCCCATAACGCGGACTTGTCTTCCCTCTCTCACTACCTTTGAATTCCACGGCATTAAGGGGTATTTGGAAGATCTCTTTGCACAAATCGACACTCCTCGACTCAGCCACATCCGAATATCATACTCCAATCAGCTTGACTTTCGAGTTCCCCAGCTTTCCAAATTTATTTGTCGCACACAAAATCTTTACCAAACCCGATTTAAACGCGCGCGGGTGAAATTTGATGCCAATAGCGTCTACGTTAGCCTTTACTGTGAACAGGAGGAACTCCTTGAAAGTCATTTCTCTCTTCAAATCTCATGCCGAGGGTTGGATTGGCAAGTTTCGCACATGGCCCAGATACTCAGCCAATCTGCCACCATGCTCTCCAACATACGCGATCTCTCCGTCGATACGCGTGATTTACCACCAGATAAGAATGACGACTTGAACCATAATGAATGGTTGGGACTCCTTCGCCCGTTCACCGCCGTGGAGATGCTGCATGTATCTGGGAAGTTTGCAGGGCACGTTATTGATGGGCTTGAAGGCGTCACTAAGAATATGGTCGCCGAAATGTTACCCGCCCTCCACTCACTTTGCTTAGAGGACGGGCCACTGACATCCATCAAGCAATTTGTCGAGACTCGCGAGTTTTCTGGTCGACGCGTAACCATCGTCCACGCACCGGGGGTGTTCTTTAAGACCCAGAGTCACCTTCAGAATTGGAAAGAGTCCCCTTACCTTCAACCAAAAAACGATGAATTGGTGTTTATATTTCCATTTCTATGCGCATTGCTGAACCCTATGTTGTACATTACTCGTGTATCTACATAGATATTTCAATTGAGACCGTCCTTCCTTCCCAGACACCTAACGGGCTGCAGCCTGCTCACCAGTCCTCTCTACCTGCCGCCAAGGTATTTCGGAACTCATACCTAAGCAACATCGGCTTAGCTTCCCACGATGTGCGCTCACGCCGCGGTGTAAACTCACCAGCATCCCCCTTTTCTGAGTCGCCAGAGCAGACCGACCGTCCTACTCGCCCTCCACAAGTACATAGACCAACTTGGGATCCAGCACAGGCAAGAGACGTGAAAGGAGGCTCGCGCCAGTACTCTGTACGCGACATGGCCGCCCATACCAAGCTCAAATTCCGGTACGTTGTGGTCTCTCTCCTCCTCGACCCCCTCTCATTCCATACTCGGACAACACGGCCAGACCTCCGTGGACGAAGTAAAAAGCGTGACCTACGCGCGGACCTCCTCGCGGCGGAGGCGGAAGCTCGCGCCAAGAAGCGCAAGGCAGCGGGTTTGCCAGTGGAAGACGCCCCAGTAGCGTCCGAGGACGAGGAGGCGAAAAAGTGACGGAAAGTTATATAAGAGGCGTTGGAGATGGACAAGGATGCAGACAGCGACGAGAGCGGTGGCGATGGCACGAACGATTCGAAGGGGAACGCAAAGTGTGCTATGTTGCTTTCCTTGCGTGCTGGAGCTGACACCCACAAACAGCGGAGACGCGTGGCGGGGAAGAAGACGGTGGTGATGACGACGATGAAGATGACGACGAAGAGGACGATACCGCGGAGCTGCTTCATGAGCTCGAGAAAATAAAGCGCGAGCGAGCAGCAGAACAGGCATGCGATGAACAAGCGAAGCTGAGGCCACCGAGGTTGAGCGGGAGGCATGGATTGCAACTGCCAACCCTTTGCTAAACCTCGCCGCGGCATTGGGTAATGCACCAGGAATAAATACGACGGCGCCCGACACCTTTGCGGTGAAGCGACGTTGGGACGACGGTCCGTACGTACCCCAGAATTTTTTCGACAGAGATGTCATGGTATTTATACGTTCCTCAGGCTAGACCTTGTTTTCAAAAATCAGGCAATAGGCGACAAAGATAAGCCTCAAGGTCAATTTGTCAAATGATCCTCAACTTGAAGTTCTTCGGACAGGACTCCATAAGTTGGTTCAGATTCCCATCGTCTTCCATCCATTCTGTGTGTTATGGAATTGGTCACCTTACATATGTTGATCCATCTCTCTGCCTAGCGGATGCCCCCTGTGGATAGGTGGCTTGTGCCATATACTCCGACTCTCGCCACGTCTTTTGGCATAGATTTGGAGTACCCGGTAACCCGGGCCTTCTGGGCCCAGGTCAAATAACTACATTTCCGCCTCATGCATCAGGACTTGCTTGTGATGTATCATCTTGTGTATCATTCTGCAGAACGAACAAGGTTGCATCGAGGAATGCACCCCGGAATGTGACGCGCTCCGCAACACGACAATATAATTACTGTACAGTAAGACTCTGTAAGAGTAAGTTACGATCCAGACCCTCATTTGTTCCAACTCCGTTCACGTGGAAGATGCTGCCCATTAGGTACAAAGAAGGCTAGTCTCAGGCTTTAAAGTGCTCGGCAAGCCGCTGCGACCTTGGCTGCGACCCTTTCTCCAGCGTACCCACAAGCACACATTCAGACCCACAATGACGCACTTCGAAATCCCCAAGGAGCCCTCACAGCAAGTGAGGGCAGTTCTGCACTACCTCGACCAGATCAAAGTCCTCAATCTCCACGAGATCGAAAAGCTCTTCACGGACGATTTCGTCCAGTCGACGCGGCCCTTGTCTCTCGGAATTCCTTCTAGGAGCAAGGAGGAGGGCCTGGTGTTCCTGCAAGGGCTGGCCGATAAACTAGGAGGACGGCCCCTCGAGGTGATTCATAGCTATCCATGACCTATCTCCTCGAGCCGATTGAACAGACCGGGCAGATTACCATCTATGACATTATCGAGTCGCCAGGGAGGGTTTGGGTACATGTGCGTGACCCTTTCTAAAAAAGCGTTGTCAGCAGCACGCTCACATATGTTTCTAAAGCTCCTTACGCACGGGGAACCGCAGGAGGGCAAGCCGTTTGACATCGAGTGCATCTACCAGTTCATAATCGCCGAGAACTACAAGTTCAAGGCTCTCATCGACTTTGTGGATAGCAATGCCCTTGCGTCCATGGGCTGAAGGAACCAGTTATTTTGTTGACAATCCAGAGGATACTATGGTGGAAGTTCGTGAAGCCGCATGTATTTGCTCTGGTACACACATTCTTGGACTTCTGGGAATTCAGTGTCCCGATTCTTACACTGATTTGGAAAAACAAATGAGTGAACCACCTAACGCCCGGACCATCACAAGAAGCTTGTGGAAGCATTGCCAATTCCCCAACATTGTCCTCATCGAGATCACCGCAGACGCTTGCAGATGTATCGAAGTTTGTTAACAACCCACTGGAACAGGTACATCTTTCTCATTTGGATTTCATTACATCTAACTTCGCCACTGGCGTCTTCCATAAAAGCGTACGCTTGCATCCTGTTGCTCCTAACGTCGCATGAAGGCCCCACCTTTTTTTTTTCTGTATGCGCAAGCAGTGAGGGTGACTCGGTGACCTCTATCGTGGCACCTCGAGCCGTGGCAAAGGTTCCGTGTTCACAACAGTGTTAACGTATAAAGAATGCAGTCCTGAAAACCCACGCCCTGCGCTGATTGCCAAGTCGATGGTGCTTATATAATAAGCACCATAATCGCATGTTGTGAACGCGAAGGGCAGTACAGTATCGAATTAAGCGGCGATATTACGCACTCGCGTCACTCTGCTTCGCTGCCTGGGTTTCCACCTCCACGATCTTGTGACCCAGCTCCTTCACTTTCTGCTTGTCCGTTGGCCTGCCAAGCCGCATCCGACTCACCACAGACTGCAAATGCGAACGTCCAATGCCGACAGGCAGCCGGTGCCAACGCACGACGCGCATCCCGACACCCGGTAGGGCATGCGCTTCGAGATAACGCACCCAACGATCTACCACCTCGGCATCCGCGTCGAACGCTTTGATCGCGCGCGCGTGCACGCGCCGCTCAAAGTTCTCCTGCGATTTTTTATGCGCGAATGGACCACGGGGGACGGTCCACAGCGTGCGCCGCGTGGGGAGGGAGACGACGCCAGAGATCGGGATCCCGAGCGACGCCGCGGCGTGGGACGCGAAGTGCGCGGCGAGCTGGATGGGCCCGGGGGAATGGGCCCGGAACTGGATGAACGCAACGGGGACGCCGTGCGTGCGCGGGTGTCGATACGGCTCGAGGACGCCGCGCCCGTGGACTACGGTTGCGTGCCACTGACGCTCTTCCGGGTTTATGCGCACGCCACGCAGCGGTTTGACCGTCGTCACTTCGCGCTGGGGAGTGGGGGATCTGATAACCTATGATGAGAACGGGACGAGTGGAGAACGGCCATTGGACATACGTGGAGGATTCGGCCGACTGCTGCTGCTGCTGCTTTGGGGGCGTACCTGAAGTGTCTGTGATACCGCGCAGATCTGCAGTCTGAGCTTTAGATATCGGCTCGGGGCTAAGGGACGATCTCAGTAAGTGACAGAGGCACATGGAACTGACAACGACCTTTGGGTTACAGCTGCGGTCCGCTGGGCAGCGGGAGCGTCCCTGGCGCAAATACGAGATAAGTTCGAAGTACGGCGAGCGTGAACGGTGAAAAACCAACGAGCGTGAATCAACGATGGAGGGAGATGTGTACTTGGACCTATCAAATGTGAGTAGACGAGCATATTTGGCAAGGGACAAACATACCCAACGAGATTGTTTGTACCGGCGGTTTGCTTCGCTAAGGTGTCTGTAGGCTTCATAGTTTTTGTAACCCTGAGCGAACAGCAAACCTAGGTGTGTTGATAGAAAATAACGGTAATAGTCGGCTCACGATGTGGGTGGAGCAGCAGGAGCCTTTCCAGTCTGTTTTGGGGGATTGGGCGGGGACGTCGACGTGGCCGCTGGGGATTGTACCTCCCTATGACGATGCACCAGAGTCAGAAAGACGTAGGGAATGAGAGGTGGCGTTCCACTTACGAAGGGGAGGTAGCACCCTCTTCCCGCGGTGAAGTCTTCGGAGCGGGTTCCAATTTCGTAGACTGCTTCGGATGTGCTTTCACATCCTTGACCTTGGGTCTACGTGACTCTGTCAAGAAGTTGGCACGCGTGATGTGTGTAACTGAACATACGGAGGCGGCACGCTAGTAGAGCTATTCGAGCGAGAAAGGGTCGGCGTTACCCTGCGGGGGGCCTGAATGACTGCGCGTTTTAGCACATTGGTGAGCATCGCGTCCGTCGAGACTCGAGAGTGAGCTCGGAAAACGCGGGACGCGGTGGAACACAATATTACATAACAAAGATTATAAATTATTTTCCATAGATCACGTGTTCGCTAATTCGTTTGGCGGCCCGGGCGCCCCCGCTATTGCACCTACCTACTGAAGCCTACTGATGCCCTCAACCACGATATCCGAATTGGACACCCTCTTTCACCACCTACAGCGTCGGATGGTTGAGTCTGGCGAGTGGGAAAGGTATGTCAGTTTTTGCCGCAACACCGTTTCCCAGATGCACCTCGTTGATCGTTTGTAGAATCTTGCTGCAGCTACGCCACCAGCTGAGTGACGCAGGCTGGCTGGACTCGACGCGTGCAAAAACTCTGGGTGTGCTAATTTTTGTACGGGGGCTTAATGGTGCTCCTTGACTGAATGACATGCAGAGCATGGACACGGGATGGAGCAGTCTTCTTTTCGTGAGCTCTTGGATGGCACTCGGACGCGCACACAGGGTATTTTATCGAATTTCCGTACTCTGCCGCTACATTTCTGATCTTTTGTGCCCAAGATGTGCCGGAGGCTGTCAAGCTCCAGATCGTGACGCTAATACGGTCGTTCGTAGACAAGCAGTTCGAGTGATACATGACCCCGGTGTGACTATTGTGGTCCTCACTGCTGCAGGTTATTCCTTTCTTTAAAATATCTTCCACACCGGCACTGAAAGAGCAGATTCAGGCCCATAGGGTGCACGTCTACCGCTCCATAGGTTTCACTACGGCTAACATTGGACCTCCTGGATCACTGAGCAACTTTCTGGATATTGGTACAGATATGTCTTAACGCACTAGCGGGTCAGGCTGGTGTGCCTGCATTTGTACTACACAGCCTGACAGTTATCAATCTACGGTCCTCAAGGCTCCCCTTACGACCGGTGGCGAGCTCCAAAATTGCGCTATTGAGCTTCCGGCGTCGCACCCCGCAGTGGTACCACGAGAGCAACAGGCTGTCCCGCTCCCCAGTTTCCAGCCTCGTCCATTTCCAGCAAGGCACGGATCTATATCCCCCGCAAGGTGCACCCAACGTACGCTAGCAAGTAATAAAGCGCCTGCCGAATAGGGCAAAGGTCTTCTCAGCCCCACATTCGGCTTGACGTGTCTCAGGCGCAGCCGGATGGGATCGCCGCAACAAATAATATTAATCTGAAAGCTCTTCCGGGCCAAGGTGCGATAAATGCGACAAGACGATGACAGTTTAGAAAGTGGTCAGGATGAGAACGGAGACCAGAGTGAGTAATGAATGAGTACGAATACAGCAGGAATGCGCGTGGTCAGGAATGAAATGGGAAGATGAGAGATGAGGCGAATGAAGGATATACATGTTGCGAATACGAGTGAGATGAAGTGCAGTTGAATTGATACATGGAAGACACAGGACACGGAACGCAGCATAAAAATTGCAGAGGGGTGACAGGCGGATACAACAGTGAGCGTGGAGGTGGGATGCCGATATAGAGTTTGGTTTGACTATTGAACAAAGGTGATAATACGATAGCCAGAGACCGCAAAATTTGAGTGTTGAATTTCCCGAAGGCCGAGACGCCGAGGTCCAACTAGTCAGCACAAGCTTAGTAGACGGAATTGTGGGCTTCGTCTCGATCAAGGTTAGTCGGTGGGATCTGAAATAAAGATATTGCGCTCGCCAGGTATCGTGCTGGCACCGTGACATGTCGCTGCGTGTTTCCACCTAGGACCCGAAGGCCTGGGTCAAATGATCACAAAGTTGCCGTTACCCCCAAAACATACCAGAATAGTTCCTTCACCTTTTGCGACCGGACCACAAAATTAGCAGCGGATGGGGAAAGAAAGAAATGGTCTACCTTGGCGTCGGCGTCTTTTACGCCTTGCACGGGTACCCAACGTGCACAACAGTGACAGCGGCCCTCAAGCATATGGGTCCGCTCGTGTTTACCAGGCCGCTGGCGCGGGGTATCGCGGAAGGCTGTCGGAGGGGAGAATGGGCGGGCGGAGGACGCGGCGATACCTTAGTATGCACACATTGGTGAGGAGCGCAAGGACGAAGCGGAGTGTGACATACCATGAAAATACTGCATATGATAGCTGTCGCGTACACGCAACGCAGAGGAGGGGATTAGAAAGAATATGCGAAAGAAAGTGAGACACTGTCTGAAACGTAAGAAAACGGAGGAATTGGTAGGGTACGACCGTGCCCACCACTTGTATGCGGAGAATTTCGTGCTGAGCCAGACTTTCCCTGTCCCTGTACAGGCGCAGAGGGGGCAAAGGCCCACCTTGGTGTGACCGGAGCCGCGGACAAGACGTGGGGTGTAAAGGTCAAAGACGTCACGTGGGGGGTTGAGTGTGCAGCCGGATGGACTAAAAGGTCGTAAAAGATGGTGGCAAAACATGAGTGGGAGTACGTACGCCTTGAGCACAGGGGGTATGACCGGAAAGCGAATGTAGAATCCTGGAAACTCGGGGTTAATCGATACAGATGGCGGAAAGGTACGTTGAGAGGAGACGGTAGAGAGAGACGGGGATGGCCCGGAAGTAGCAACTCTGAGACGCTTGTTAACATTAGCCCTGCGGGTCGGAGGCCGGGTCGATGCAGGACGCTTCAGTGTCACAAGCAGGTGGTGTAGTAGGTACTCGACTCTTGTAGATATATGCGGGACTGGAGCAACGACGAGATGCAGGCGTACAAGAGAGTGGAACGTCGAGAGAGGAAGAAGACAAGGGGAAGAAAATGGGGAAAGAGATGGTTGTGGTGTCCCTCTCAGAGGGGTAGACGTACAATCCCAAGTGAACTGAGGGATGACGTGGGGGAAGACTCGTCGCAGTCAGTCGGCAAAGAAAAGATCGTCAGAATCAGAGTCATCCTGAGCATCGAGAAGTTTTTCTAAGAAAGGTCGGCACGGTGAACGACCTGCTAAGGGACGACTGGGAGCCATCCTTGGGGGACGAGGAGAATGGTCAATGGGAGACATGCCAGGAGTAAATGAGTTTCCGAGAGGAACAGGAGGCGTGAAGAGGTGGGGAGTCCCAGCCAGAGCGGGAGAAAGCTTTTGGTAGCGCTGAGAGTTCTTGAGCGGAGAGGGAGACGCATACATCTCGAGTCTGGTGTCGGAACATGACTCTGCTGAAGCATCGGACGAAGAACGCGAAACAGAACTCAGGAAAACAAACGAAGGCTCGACTTGGCCTTGGCTGAATGAGTCCATCGACATGGTCGTCGTGGTTAGGTCGTGTGCTGATTGCGGGGCGGTGCGAGTATCAGCGCCGGGTGATCGCGTGTTGTTCCCACGGATATTGTTGCTCTCTGCCATGGTCATCCCGACCTTACTCGTCTTCCTCGGCCTCGTGACAACTGCATATTCAACGGCACTCACGACTCTTCTTTCGCCAAACGAGCGCCTATGTTTCTACGCTGACGTTGATAAAGCAGGAGAAAAAATTGGCGTGCGTCTTATACCCTTCCATCGTCAGTGCCGTGATGCCAGTTCATCCCTCCCCAGTTTTACTTTGCCGTTCAGAGCGGCGGTTCATTCGACATTGACTATGAAGTCAAGGACCCTAATGACAAGGTTCTCATCGACGGCCAACGCGAACGACAAGGCGACTATGTCCTCACCGCCAATGCCGTTGGCGAATATGCCTTCTGCTTCGAAAATGACATGAGCACGCTCACCGACAAGCTTGTCGACTTTGACATCATGGTTGAGAGCGAACCTAGACGTGAAGCACCAGCCAGACCAGGACAAGTATCGGAACAAACCTCTGCGCTTGAAGAAAGCATATATAGGTTGAGCAGTCTGCTGATGAGCATCAAGCGTACACAGAAGTAGTACGTCTTTTGACTCATCCTTCCGCCTTTACTGTCTTAACAAGATCGTCGTGTCCAGCTTCCACACACGAGAGAACCGTGGCTTTTCAACTGTTAAGTCTACACAAGAGTACGTTGTGTAGTCGCAGCTAGCGTTCTCTTATTGACCTACTACCCTCCCTTTTCAGTCGACTGTTCTGGTATGCAGTGTTTGAGACACTCGCAGTCATTGCCATGGCTATGTAGGTTCACTACGTCTATTCTTCCCTTCCCTGTTCACCAGTGCATGGACAGGCTTCAAGTGTATGTCCTTCAGACGTTCTTTACGAAGACTGCGCGGCGGTACCGGGTATAGGTACATGGATATGGGTGTCCCTTGTGCGACGCGAATACACTTGCTTGTTCGTCCGCTACAACTGCTTCGTTTTTGTGAATAGATTGGGCCTTGGAAATTGGCGGTTGGTCAAGTGTTGATCACAGACGCTAAATGACGAGAAGCACAACTTGAAGCCTTTTTGGGGCGCTCGAGGCCCCTGAGACCCTTATTCCAATGGATGAGCATGATCGTTAAGAGGGGTGACAACACCGCGTTAAATCTCTGGCACATCGAGTGTAGACCACACGTAACAATATGCAAACACTCCTATGCACAATGGGCTTATTCTAAAGATGGATTCTCGTTCTCGGGCTGACTACTATAACCGTATTCATTAATATTCAAATTCCTTTCTAAAAACAAACCATCTCAGCAGGGTATGGTACCATGTGGTGGCCTTCATTGACGAGAGGTGACACTCGAAGCTCGAAGCACTGGCAATACGTGAGATGGGAAGTGGTACTGTACCCAGGGCAATGCTGGGACGTCGGGCGCTCCGGTGTCTTTCTAGGCCGCTCCGGGGTATAGGAGTCTTCGTCATGAGAGGATCATCCGCACGGCCATTGCAACGCACGCCAACGCGACGTATGGCGATAGTCGTTCTCCTGTAAAGAATGGAATCCCCACGGAATGAGGCGAACGTGAACGTAAAAGGGGGGATTAGTCCTGAAACAAAGTTTGTAGGAGGCGCAACGTACCGATTCGGGCGGACATGAAGAATATACCCAAGAAACTGAAGCGTGGAACGTTAGAATTCGGTGCGAATACACGTGTGAGAACCCAAAGCAATGGTGGGGTTGTCGAAGGGTAAAGAGGAGGGAAGGATTTGTGTACGTGCTCGCATCGTGGAAGTCCAAAAAAAGAGAGAACACGTACCCTTGCTTGTTGCTATCGATGAGCCGCGGTGCGACAGCGCGGATGTACGTACAAGTGCATATGAGTAGTAGGATAACGAGGAGGAGTGACTGGAAGTTGAAAAGCGCAGACTGCGTGCGTAGTTGGTATGTCAGTTCGAACCTAGCCGGATCGAGTTGTGAGCGAGGGGACGAGGAGACGAACCATGGGGGGCCTGAAAACAATATCACTCGGGGTGGTTTCTGCTCGCCGTTCGGTCGCTAGTTCAGCTGTACGTAGGATATTAGAGTGCAAGTGCGTGAGGCGTGCGTCCGAGCTCCCGGACCGACTGCCGGTGACACGCAACACCGAACTAAGCGCCGTATCACAGAGGTGAGCGGCTCAAACGTTCGATCGTTTGCATTGCATCTAACTTCGGCCCTGTGGTTTTGGAATGTAAACGTGTAACGCGTGACGTGGCCTATATGCGGATGGTGCTCTCTCGCAAATCACTAAAGCTCAGAAAAAGACCTTGGTCCTCTCTTCGATCTCCCCTAGTCCCGATTCTCTGCCTTGCCCAGTAAATGGCATTATACCCGCGATGCGCAAAAACGGAGAGCGAGATGCTTGGCCTGAGGCTGACATAGTTTCGATTCTGCCTGGATGTCACTGGCAGGAGGCCGACATCCAGGCGAAACTGAAATCGCTCTATGTCTGGCCGTAGCTTTCTACCTCGCCTCCTTGTTCTTGCATCGCCCAGTACTACCCACGTACAAGCAACTCGTAAGATCTACAATGCGTCTTTACAAGCAGAAGGATATCCCCAAGCAACATCGCATCCCCTCCGACGGTCCACCCCGTGCAACATCGGCTTCACCGGACGCAAGGTTCCCGCACCGGCTGAAGCGCGCGGCAGAGGCAGTCAGCAAGCAGATCGCCGGCCACAAGGCTATGATTTCTCAGTTCAAGGAGTCGAAGCCACCGCTTCCGCCAGTGGTCAACAATCCTCTTCCCCTCAAACGGAGCAATGCCGTCAAGGGATCCATAAAGCCTCCGATTGTCCCCCTGAAGGCTGGGATTCCCAAGGTTCTAGCTTCCGTTACTGGTTCGAAGAAACACGTCGCAACCCCCAGCACAAGCCCCAAGTCGCGCTCCCCTCCCGCACCTCCTAGTCTGGGCGCAAGGAAATCAACCCCTCCCCGCGCGAAGAACGTCGTCCCTACCACTCTCGCCGCACCGAGAAAGCCTCAGTCCCTCTCACCCCAGACCCGTTCCTTGAACAAGAAGGCCGCCACGAAGCCCTCGGCTTCCCCTCCCAAGCGTAGTACAACTCCAGCGAATCTCGCCAGCGTCACTCTCACTTCCATCCCAGAGCAAGACGAAGTCGACGAGCCTCTTCTCCCTGCGTCGTGTTTCCGGCCACTCGCGGAATATCCGGAGTCAGACGACGACGACTTGGGCGACGACGACGACGACGACGACGACAGCTGGTTGACCAATTCGGTGGAACCGACGTCCGAGTTCGACACGCAAATCACGCAGGTTTTTAGCCTCGGCTTAGCGCCTCAATCTAAGGCAGACATGGTACATTATGGCGAGGTTGCGCCTCCTCTCGCTACTCCAGAAGCTACGCTCACTCAGATATTGGAGCCCATGTCCGCACTCGTGGAGAACTGGCATGAACCCGAGACCAACTTCGCCACCAATTCCGACGGGTTCGAAACCATTCCCTTGCACCTGACCGAGTGCGTCGCGAACGATACCCCGGACATCGTGCCTTTCCCTTCCGTGCAGCCGACTTCCTCTCTTTGCTCAGTTTCCCCTATAGTTTCATCCGATCTCGTAATTCAGCAGTCTCTTTCGTGTCAGCCTCCTTCGTCCACAGATTGTGGTTCAGTTTACCCAATAGTTTCTTCCGAACTTCCGAAGTCTCCTCCGTGTCAGCCTCCTTCATCCACAGATTACGAATTCGTCTCCTACCTCGGCAACGGCGCATTTGGCGCAGTACTGTTTGCTATTCACAAGAAGAATCGGCGTGACTGCGCGATCAAGATTATCAGCAAGGCCATTGCGGAAGAGCGGGACATTGTTCACGCAGTTCTTGCAGAGCAGCACGTCATGCGTCAGGCGTCCGATCACCCTTATCTCTTGGGTTTGTTAGCTTCGTTCCATGATTCCGATAATTTCTACTTGATCTCTGTAAGTGCGATTCTTATCTCATCTCATGACAGAGATCTCATTCCGGATCTTCAGGAATACTGTATCTCTTCATTGTTCGAAATTCAAATGCCCGAGGCCGACAAGAAGCTCGCGTCTGCAGAATTGGTATCTCTCTTCAATTATCGAAAAGGACACGTACTCACGCTGAAACCTCAGGCGTGCGCAATCAATCACCTGCATAGCCTCGGAATCATCCATCGGGACATCAAATTGGAGAACATCATGATCAAGAATGACGGCCATATTGTTCTAGGCGATTTCGGATTGGCGTGCAGCCTGGAGACTATAACGTCCCCAGAGTCGCATTTTAGCGGTTCGCTTGGCGCCGACAGCAGCGACATTTTCGAGCCTGTGTCCCGCGACGTTTGTGGCACGCTCCCTTACATGGCCCCAGAAGTCTTGTGTGGCATGGAGTATTCCTACAGCGTTGACTGGTTTTCGTACGGCGTGTTCCTACATGCTTTCTACCTCAATAAGGTGCGTTCCCGCTGTCTTTCCAATCACATCGTTTTTGACCACCTCAATATAGTTTCCGTGGCTTGGTTCGCACGAGAATCCAACGAGCTATCTGAAAGCAATGATGTCAACATTCTCACTCGGGATCATCTTCCAGAACAGGTCGTTCGGGGACCTCTTGAAGAAGGTAGATACCCGCAACTTAACAGTTTCCTCCCATTAATCCTCCTCTTTTATAGTTGTTCTGTCCGAATCAAGACGCCAGAGCAGATTTCTCGGTCGTCAAGGGCGCCACATTCTTCGCAGATATGTGAGTCCCAATACTCTGCCTGACCGACCTCTACTAACAGTACTAAATATCAGTGACTGGCAAGATGTGTCGAGTGTTGGTTCATCTTGTGAGCCCCTTTGTTAGTTTCGTTTCGACGTCGTGTGGTACTAATGTCTTACCTAGTATCCCATCCTTCGCGCAAGCCCGCCCCTGGGGCCTGCGACGCTTTGGGTGACAAACTCCCGCCTTTCACCGAGGACGTAGCCCGGTACTCCATCGATCCAGATCCGTATCCGAACTTCACATGGGTGAACCCATCAATGGCCGTTGTGGAACCTATTCCCGACGGTAGCGACGTGCATTCGTCGTTCGACCCCGGCACAGCCGAATCATATACCCCTTCTTACTTCGCAGCTTCATCAAGCAATTTTTCTTTCCTGTCTTTTGGAAATCCACAGTTTATAAGCACTTCCCCACCATCGATTTACTCTCGTCAACCGCCCCGCGGATCCGCCACAGAAGGATGCACCACCGATGTCCAACGCGACTCGGTGCGTTCCCAGAATGAGGGTGAAGAAAACCCAATCTTCCCTCCTGGCTTGATCGCGGCTTTTGAGGACTCCGCCATCTACCTCAATGAGAGAGTGGCGGAGATAACCCAGACGATCCCCGAGGACGATGAAGCCCTCGTGCGCACGACTATCAAGTCTCTAGACGCTGGTGAAGAACCGGTGTTCGACCTCCCATCAGGTTGGAAGGATGCGTTTTCCCCCTCGCACTCGCCTGAAAGTCAGGTCGCGCCACCCTCTTCATCTCGACCGGATGCCGCCGAGAAGAGCTCCGTCCTGCCTCGTCTCAAGTCTCTTTGGAAGCGCGCCGCGAGCAAGTTTGCTCCGCGGCCGGTGTGAGTCATTGCACTCACATTTACGCATCCATGTACGTATCTATCGCTTTCTGCATCCCTCATTGCTGACGGTTGATAACAGCACGACGATTTGTATTATCGTTTTCTATTTGGTTTCACGATTTTGGCTCGTGTATTCGCCCACTTGTCTCCTCTTGCTAGTTTTCCAGCAGCCTGCATATTGTTTGTTATCTGTCGTTTCGTTTCGTTTCTTTGTTTTTTTGCTTCCCGTCCGTTTGCGTGTTTCCGCTGCCGTTCTTCTCCACTCGTAGTTCTCTCTGTCTTTATATACCCATCCATGTTGCAGTTATCCGTTGTGATACCCTAATTTGTATCTTTCCGTTCCATACCCGTTCTTGTATCAGCTACGATTATTCCGTTACATTTATACGTCGAGTCGCGAATTTATTTTATTTTATTTTTTACACAGCTAGCCGAATTATTACGTAAACAGATAATCCCGGTCAAGACTCCGAGTGGTTCCATTTGAACGCCAAGTCTCGACAGTCACGATAGATACCCACTGGCACTAGAATCAAGACTAGGACAATACCCAACACCATCATTATTGCGATGCACCACATGCTTATGGCACCCACTATTGATGCCAGTGATTATAGGAGATGTTTTTTGATGTGTCTCACGTCATTTGGACCATTCGAAACTGTTGACTTCCCTCAATCATGATGGCAGTGCCCCACACAATTGACGTACAGTTGGTGGTCCTCGCTCTGACAGCGATTACTACAGCAAATGTCTACTGCTTAAGAATTCACGGGGAGTAATGAGCGTTGTTTGCACCATACTTGGCCCTCATGTTTGATCGGCCCTCCGCCGCTCCATCTCGCAGCCATGTCTAGCGGTCTTATCGATGTCTCTTTCTACTATCTATACAAAATGACGGTGTACAACAACCTTTTTGTCGGTATCGTATACGGTAAGGGACAAGAGAGTCGCCGTTTGCTACACTACTTTCTAAACCGAGCCATTGGTGCTGTGCATCTATATCGTACTCTACATTACCTCGGTCCACATCCTCCTGTGAGTTTTATCTGTGCTCCCAAAGGAAGGACTACGCACGCTTGCAGTAGATGGCTTTCAGGGGAAAACCAGGTTTCACGTCGTCTCAGCCTAGAATTGAATGTTCATGCCTGGAATCACCACGTTCATGTTCGTCTTGGGAAGCATCACACTGGTGCTAGAGATCGGGTTTACAGAGATACGGTTTATCCTCGATCCCACGGCTGACAATGTGTGGTCTGTATATCGCAGTAATGTCGTCTTTGCTGTTGCGGAAGCTATCACACGCCTGATGGTGCGCCGCACGGTTTATCTTCCATGCCGTTTGCTTGGCTCAACTAAATGCTGTTCAGTATATTCTAAGCGATATTATCTGTGCCTGGCGCGCGGTGGTCCTCTCGAATTGCTCTATTGTTGGAACTTGGAACGCCAACAAGTCCTGACTGGGGTTCTATCAATTTTTTGGTTCGGCGCAGCTCTAGCGACCTGCGATATCTCTGAAACATGCCCAATAGTTCTCATCACAACCGCACCCTTCTCCCCATTCCTTTCCTACGCTCCAACGTCACCCTCTTCCCTACACTCCCTTTCGCCTGCGGCACACGTCTGAGTCCCCGATCCCGTACCGTTCTAGATCTCCTACGGGATTGTGATATGGTTCAAGTTTCCCCCGCCGAGCGCTGATCGCGTCACGGAGTGCATACGGTCCAGGCACATTGGCCGCTATTGTGTGGCGTGTGCATCCGTGCGCGCACACGCCGCAGGCGCTGGCGAATTGTCGGGCCCATTAGCCTGAGTTCAATTTTCGGTATCGATGTGACGCCCTTGTACTAGCGCTCACACCCGATTCCTTGCCTTCTGTTGGCCTTCGACTCCTGCGGCTAGTCTCCACCCATGTTCCCATGGGACCTGGGCTTTCCCGTGTCAGGTTCTCCGACGACCGCACGTCGTCAGCGTCTGCGGCGTGTTCGCGCACGGACACACGAGCCACAAAGTGGTTAATGTGCCCGGTGGGATCGTAAAATACGCACACCGTGACGCACCGGGGGGAAGATACACACATGTGCCAATCCCTGACTCGGAGGATCTTCGCCGTACTCGGTCCTGGTTCGAACGGCTCAAGTACTCTTTGCATCGAACATCAACTTCACCCAGCACCCTGCCAGTGCACTGCACACAGTACAGTGAAATCTGACCCGCCGCCTTACTAGTACAGCCTGCAGGCTCAGGCTCGCCCTCCACGCCCTCCTTCCCTTCGAGCACTACGACGCCGGGGGGGGCTAGATCCACGGTCTCTGGAGACTCCCGCAAAGACAGGATGGGTCACTGTAGCACGCCGTTGCGCAGCCCGTCTGCACCGTGGCCGCAGTCGTTCAGATTCGCCATCGTTAGTGGTATCCGCTTTACTGCATCGCCACACTCTCGGAGTGGTGCGCACTTCCTTCCGTAGTCCAAGGCCAAGGCTCAACGCTCGAACGGCCAGTCGATCACAAACAGCACACATTTCCCAATTTGATACTGTACCCGACGGCGAGAACTGAGGAAGGCAGTTGTCAACAATTTTTCGGTTGCGCACCCGAATCAACTTCAAACTCGATGATGACTTCGTACGAGAACATTGGAATAGCCGCAAAGTCCCTGATAATTCTCATCGAATAAATAGAGAACACATAGTGTACGGCACGTACACGCGTGTGCTATCATTGGGAGTATTCTACACCCAGTTCCTGCGTCTGCAAAACTTCTCCACAATTTACATAAGGACATTCCTCGGTTACTTGGCTTATGGTTACAGAACCTCAATACCTCCGCGGCCCACATCGCAGTCGACATCGGCCTGCCTTCTATGACATTGTCATTGTAGACCATACAGGGATTCAAGTTGTGGATTCCGCGCCCTCAGAGCCGCATAGCTAGGTCATATTCCGACAGCAAACGGCCTCAGCACGTATAAAGGGAGGCTCGAAAGGAGTCGACGAGAGACAGCTCCTCACCATCATAGGTTCTGCCTGAGCTTCAGTGACACACCATGTTTCGCAAACAGCTCACGGACCTATTTTCGATCGCCCATGGATTTCTTCACTTTGCTCCCCTTGATCATCTCTTGGCCCGAACCCGAGCCAGCGCCCGAGCTATCAACTCCCATCGACTCCGACGGCAGGAGGGTCGGAGGCCCTGGATGCACCGTCTCGTGAATGATACTTCTCGAGAGGTATTCTACCTGACATGCGTAAGTTTTGCCCTCGAACAAGAGTTGCATACCGGATACAGTTCCTGATTTTGTGCTGTAGACCAATGTATCACTACCCTATCATTCACCACTGTCGTTTTCCCGATGTCCCCACCCCACCCTTCCCCTCTGCCCTGGATGCGTCGAGTAGGGATGAGAAATGGGACCTTTTGTTTGGAAACCGTTATTTTGATGAGCCTCATAATCTGTTTGTTTGGAGGATCCGTCCGGTTTCTGTAATTAAAAAAATTCTCGCCGAACTTGCTGTGTGTTAGTCAAGTCGTGCTCGGCACTTAAACTTGCACCTAAAGCGATTCCAAGTCATTACATATCCGCACTCCAAGCTGAGTAGGTCTGATATCGAGTTAACGGTGTCACCTTGAGAGAGATTCTACCATGACGGGAGGTGATGCACGCCTTCTTTTACGTCCTCGAACCACCCAGTTTCACACGACGTGTAGTATGGGATCTTCGCTGCAAAGCACTTCCGAATCTGAGAGTGTTCCACGTCGGCGCCGCGGCCCACTTGCCGAGTTTTAGTGCGAAGGCATGGCGAAGGCTCAAGTTGGCAATTGCTACATGTAGTTCAAGACTTGACTGTGAGTCAGTGGGCCATCGGCAAATGTACGTGTTACTGTCATGGGCTATCGGCAATTTCCGTCCGGAATTACAATTGGGTCATCATGATGCGTGAAGCTTGAGCTTGAAGCTTGAAGTCTTATGATACAACTGAACGAGGCCCTCAGGTCCCCACCTGAAGACGCCTGCCCCACCAAAGTGCTATCGAGAATGAAGCTGAAAGCGTGTCGGAGATCCTATTGAAATATGGTGTAGACAAAAGGTGAACAGTGATCAACGATTGACAAGCCAACACAAGCCAGAGGGATTGGTAATGTGAAGTTGCGACTACCACCACATTGCCGATTCCTGAAGTGGTCTGAGATGAGGAACCCCCTCCTGCTGAGACACAGTAGCCCCCTCGTTAAGTTTGCCTGTGAACTTGAGGCCGATGAAATCGAGACAGTCATACGACCTGCACTCACTGTGAATGTGTGGGCGCAAGGTGAGCTCGTTGACGACCATGCCAAAGTGGGGCGTCTTCAGGCCTGCAGACGAGGTGAGTGAACTGCCAGAGTAGGGTTGCATTTGGATGCAGCCGTTAGCCTGTCTAGTACACATGCTTCGCATGCCCACTAGCGCTCAGTTCCCGTGCACCAGCCTGAGGTTGCTTGCTTAATAATGCACAGGAAATGGGATCGATTTGCGCTAACTTCTAGTCGCTCCATGGACTTATGGGGGTGGGAACTTGGACCAGGAATGCTGGTGCGCTGAAGGGACTCTGACTGTATCGCGGACACTGTGTGGAATGCTGGCAGGGATGTTTGGGCTCAAGGAGATTAGTGCGCAGCAGATCCCCAGTGGCGGCGCCGCCCATAGAGGTGAGTGACTCGGATAAGAAAGTATGAAGGGATGAGGCCAGTCAGAAGTGAGAGAGGTCGACTGTCAATCCGTGCCAAACACCAGCCTGCCGAAGCTCTCACCCGCTTCATTGCTCTGGTCGATCTCGACGGCGACCAATTTTGGAGTCGAGCCAGTCCACCCGGTGGGTCCCACACTCCCAACTGTCACCCATGCGCAGCACTGTTTGTAAACCTCGACTACATGATGCCGCTTGTGGGAGTCCTCGGGTGTACAGGCATGGGAGTCTTCGTGGGGGGGTGGCTGAGACCATCTACCATAATCTAACTTTCCAACGAACGCTGCACAGATCTTGCGATCCGAGAACCACGGTCCTTGGTCTTACTTAGACAACATGAATTGAGTGTCACGGTCAGAGTGTACCGCTAAAACAATAACAGCTGTGATATCAAATATGTAAGATGATATGAAGACATGCAAACAACAAACAAGGTACACAGCACTGACTGTCCGAGTCCGCTTCGAGTTGTTGGCGATATTACTAGATAGCCACGAAATACGGCTTCAAGTTTGAGAAAGCAATCCAGTGGCCCCGCCGCCTCTTTCGATTACAAGTAAGAATTCAGTGTAACTGTATCATGACCGGTGACGTGAACAATGGTGGCTGTCACTTGAGGTTTCTCTTACAGTAAGGATCAGTGGTTACGTGCCAGTGTCGTAGTAATGATATCGAGAGAAGGCATGCCAAGTGGCGACATACAGATGCCGGCACCAAAAAAAATTGACGCAAGGCCACTGTCAAAACGTGCGAGCACGCGGGCTGGAAGCTGGGGGCATCGCGGCTTACTATTTCGGAGGTTACTGTGGACGCGGGACAAATGCAGGACAAAGCCGTCAGAACGTGGACACATCATTTCTGAACGATTGGACTGTCAGAGAATGAACCGCGTTGGTGAATGATAAGGCAAAATCAAAAGTGTTCAGTCTGCTCCACATAGAAAAGTGACTTCCGTGGATGAAAACCGGCTAGCTGCGATGACTGGTATTTGACAAACGGCGAATAATTTGGGTCTCCGCGGTACAATACCCGTGTGAGTGCACGATCTCACTGACAAAAGATCCGCCCGTAGCGGCGCGAGGGCAATGGTGCACGCCGCATATTCCCCCAGATACACTTAGGGGGTATCCTAATGGACAAATTGCCCGGACAGCAGGCGTTGGTAGTATAGAGAAACATTTCGGATTAGGAATTGGCGTTCGGGAGGATGAGGCTGGACTCTGGACTTTGCATCTTTTTTAAGTTACGTGGCGCGGACCAATCACAAACCTACGTCACTCGAATTGCTTCCATTGAGAGCCAAAGACCCTCACAAGTTACCTACGCCACGTTACCTATGTAAAACGGGGTATCAGTTCAGAGCCGAGATAGGTTCGAGAACGTAAAGGAAGCCGTGACCTTCTCCCGTTCTGGTAGTGATACACACGATATGGTGAAACAATATCTCTCTCAAGGTTGCGCCGTTGATTCGCCATCAGACTGGCTCAGTTCGGAGTCGGAGTCTGGCGGAGGTGCATGGTTCGGATTCGCAACAAGAAGGTCATTATTATTATCGTCTTCTGACATAGGTGCTGAGCGTCCTGACTAACACAGCTAAACAAAATCATACCTGCAGCACGACGTGCAGCCTCGTAAGTTTCTTCAAGTTCGGCGAGAATTTGTTCTTGTATTCTCGTGACCGCCGCCGCATCGTCACAAGTGCGGTATCGTTGCAGGAGGTGTCTAGCTTAAAGAATGATTCTGAGCGTTCATTACACGAAGCTGGCCAAACACACCGATTAACGGGGTAGAACGAGCTGCCCCACCCGAATGGTGCTAGCAGTCTCTCCGCCCAGTCCTCGTGGCCAGTTAGGTAAAATGCAGCAGCAAGAGCCTCCGCACAGTTCAGCCGCCAAGGCTTGCCGTAGTTTGTTGGGTTGGTCGCAACGAGATATGGCACTGTGCAGGCAAAGCCAGGCCAGGTCCATAGGAAATAAAATAAGAGTGGGAAAAGACGCACATAGACGTTCGTGAGGAGACGCAATTTTCGAAAACGGAACTTCGGACAGGCGTGCCCAAGAGCACTCGACGACGGCAAGACCACCTTTATCGATTATTTCTTTGTCCGCTGGTGACAGAACCTGAGTTGCATTGGGTCTGTACAACCACACGCGTCATGGACGGCACCAGGGGCACACTGAAATCGAGAACGGACGAGAGGACAATACCCCGGAATCGAGAACCAATGCGCAATTCAGTTATCAGGTGTTGGCGAGCCAACTTTTTTCCGGAGCAGCGCCGCGGATCGCATTGGTCAAAATCCTGGATGGAGACCGCGAGTCAGATGGACTAACTGAAGTCGGGATGAGGGCGACCACTAACCCACATCGCCACTGGGATAGGGATCAGGACATCTAAGACGGAGAAGGATAAGAGGAAAAGATCAGGGGTGAGAGTAAAAGACGTGTACTACCTGGCACAGTGGAGGATCCGTCATCGTTCCCTTCATTGGTGGGTGGGATGCGTGGCTCAACGTCACCAGCGCTCGACAGGTCACTTGCTAGCAACCCGCGACGGGTGTGAGTGTTAGCCGCTCTTGTCCTTTTTCCGCCGCTTCGACCACGTCCACGTCCGGATGACCCTGAATGCTTTCCCTTGGCCATGTTGCCGTCATGCGGGTTCCCCTCGGAGGGAATTTAATTTCGTTCCGCTGAGTTTTAAAAAACGCAAAACCCTGGCCCGCCTACTTTCCACCCTTCTTGTCCTTTCACTTCCCAGTTCTCCCCAAACGTTACGATGCGTGCTGCTCTCTTCGCCCTTGCTCTCCTCCCCTCTGCGGCCCTTGGTGAGCACGGCTTGTTTAACCTGCGAGGCGAGTGTGTCTCATTGTCTGTCTTTCCCAGCCACCATCTCCATCACCGGGCCGTCCGCCTCCCAATACTGGTGTGTAAAGTCAAGCGCTCGTTGCTTTGCCTCGCTGACCTTTCTGTTATCTTCCTCAGGGTTCAAAATGTCAGCAACACAATCCAGTGGACCTATAACTCCGGAGACCCTACCCCTGTGGATATTATCGTCACGAACCAAAATAACCAAACGTTGAATGGCGACTTCTCCATTGTTCGTTTCGTCCCGGTTTCTCAAGAGGTGTGTTTAGCACAGCATTTGTACATTCAACGGTTTAATATGTGAGGGTAGTCGTTCACCGTGACTCATGTAACGCTTCGCCCTGGGACGGGCTATCGAGTCGTGTTCGTCAACCCCGTCAATGCGACCGACGTGTATGCCAACAGCTCCGACTTCGAGGTCAAAGCCGCTGGCAGTGCGTATTCTTGAATGGGCTCTTCACTTCCGTATCACTCATAACCTCAATGTAGCACCACCTGCTCCTTCAAGCACATCTGGTTCCTCTAGTCCTTCGTCGGGCAACGGCGCGTCTTCCAGTGGCACCACCAGCACAACTTCTCCCAGCAGCACCAGCTCTTCCACAACGACGAATTCGGCTCTTGGCATGGTTGTGGACATCCCTGGCTTGCTCTACGCGTTCAGTGCTATTGTCTTTGGCACCCTTTTTCTTTGAACCCTGAGCCACCCATCCAAAACTGATGGATGTTGCAGCACGCTATTTGTTACATTTGATATATTTGTGTCCCACTGTTGTCGCTCCTTTTTAAAAGCCTCTCGTTCATTTATCTATGCACCCGACATGTGGAAGTTGTCACGAATTAGGTTTCGGTTTGGACGACTGAGTCGACGTTCTCCCTTTGGTGTTGTTGTTTTGTTTATATACCATCGAACCTGTGCCATATAGGGAATCGATTTCCTGCACTTTCATCCTTCTCCGACCGTATAGTATAATAAATACCCCAGAATCACGGTACTATCCGAAACATCTGTGGTAAGTTAGACAGACACGCTGTCTGAAAATAAAAGATACCTCGAAACCATGGCAACTACGCAGGGACTCCTGTCCTCTTAAAAACCTATTGGAAATTGATCTGTAAGTAGGAACTTGTTTCCAGAAGCGCGGCGTGACAAAGTCCCAGTTGAGCTGGAGTGCATGCATCTACGAAATGCGTAACAACGCAATCAATCGATGTGTCTTTTATATAAAGAAGGGAAACCGAAAACGTTACAAGTTACTGTTACTCTGGGTGCCTTCATCGCCCACATTTGCGAGAGGTGCTTCCACCGCTTTTCGCCGATGACGAGGTCCTGGTGGACTTCGTCTTTCGTCCAAAGCTGGCTCGTCTGGTACACGTGAGGATGATAATCCCGGGGAGCTGAGTAGTAGAAGGTCTAGATGTAGTAAAGAGGGCGTCAGTCGGTCTCCCCTTGCTGCCGCTCTGAGTCAACGCGCTAGAGGCGACGAGCCCAGGTCTGAACTTGATCTCATAGTGTCCGCCTTGGTGTGATCCATTGACTGCCTGGGGAAAGAAACCACTGCACATTGTCTACGTCTGTATGGGTTACGGCCGTGTGTTGTGGGGATACGTGACCCCGCCGAGCACGCGTGTTTCCATTCAGCTTGCTTGCTTCCCCAAGATAGTGCGTGCATTATTGGCGTCGGTGGCAGGAATGAGCAAGTCAAACTTGGCGGTCTGTGGCTCGCTCGAAGAACGGGTGTGGGACTCTAGCCTGAGCACGGTGCGCTGTTAAGTGCGTGAAATGAGACGGGTCACTTGGTGGCCGAGGAAAGCGACGTTCCCCGCCTGTTCAACGTTGCGTTGCCAGGAGATGTTGGGGCGGACCTTCTGGAATGCATACATCCCTGGAAGTTTGCGAAGCTGCGGGCATCATATTCGAACAAGTGCATACTTGGGTTCTTGAAAACGCGTTCCTTCCTCACATTGCGTGGGTGAACAGATAGGGTCCACCAAGATCGCAGAAACTGTACTAAAAACAGCGTCTGGTTCCCAGTCCCGAAAATAAAGCACGGCGAGCGGATACACATCCGTTCCCCAAACTCTTTGGAATGTCCAAAGAGGCGTAACAGGGCATATATGGGGGATCCACCTTCGAGAGGCTTTACCGTCTTGAGCACGCGACCGAATTTGCGGATGTCGTGTGCCAGACGCTCTGTGAGCGGGAAAGACGTGGTTCGTGTTCGCCTTTACCGAAAATGATCAAAAGGAGAAGAAATATATAGAGGGGAGACACGCACTGCATGTCCACTGTCTCAGGTAGGTACCTGAGCTCGCAGAAGATACACAGTGTGTTAGCGAGAGCGGGAGAGCAATCTTCGTTGATGATACGCAACGCGTCGTATCGCGCAGAATCTATGGCAATGGAGATCGCCGTACCACTGGCGACGAGCTCCTCGTTGAAGACAGTAACGAGGGATTTGTCAGGGTGCTTTGAGAGAGCAAGTGCGGCCGAGAGACGGGCGGCTCCTGCACGACAAATGGCGGTCATAGTTGTGGGTTGGAGGTTGAAAAAAGAAACAAGGAATACAAATTCGCCGTGCACAAGCACACACACAAAAGCACAGTGAAGACACGTACAGAAGCGGGGCTCAAAATATTATGATCAGTAGCCATATACACAGTCCATATGTGTGACCCATCCTCTTCACCCTCATCGTCACTTCAACGGTACCTCAGTGGTCGCGAGACTTCCTACCAAAGCGTGCTCAGCAAATTGTAGGTCATAGAATACGAACGAGAATAGGCACCTGTAGTCGCCTTCGGCAGCAACGCTCAACTCCTCGATTTCACCTTGAACTGCGTTGAGAGCCTCGGCAGCGACAGAGTAAAAGCGTAGCTACGGGGCAAGGAATAAGTTATGAAGAAGAGCTTGGCAAGAGCGGGTGATGGGGCCCTACCTGAGCTTTGATGAGCTCGTTCAGGTTCTTGATGGGTTCCGGCTGAAGTGGTGGATTAGCTTGAAGAACCAGCGAAGAAAATTATCACGGACATTGTCGAGGACAGCTTTCATCAGCGTGATAGCAACTTCTGTCTTTTGCACGAGGTCGTCCTCGGCGTTCTCAACCTCCAAACGAGCATGCTCTTGCTTGGCAGGACTGGCACTCTTCAAACTGAAAGAAAAGCAAATGTTAGGGAACTAGAGTTTGTAATACTAAGCTATTGTCAGAGAACACACGTTTGCTTGGCAGCGTCCAATTCCAGACGGGAGACCCGGACGGCCTGACGCGCCTTGACAGCGACATTAATTGAGGTTTGCAATGTCTGTTGCCAGGGGGCGAGGAACCTGCGCGCTATCGTTTCGTCGTGCTGCACCCGTTCAATGGCGATTTTCTCCCATGCCCCACCGTACTCGGCGAGCGCTTGACCTAAGCGGGCGTCATTGCCTCCAGCAACGTGGGACAGCGCGTTGGCGGCTGTATTGGCCGCACGACCGAGCGCATGGGGAAGCGTCTTATGTTGAGGCACGGGTGCAGCGGCTGGTGAAGGAGCTGGCAGGTTCGTCCCCTTGAGGTTGTTGGCAGCAAAGTTGGTGACGCCACGGCCAATATTAGCGCCAAGTTCGGTGACGGTCTCTTGGACCTGGGATGGGTAGTCGTATGTTTCGGTCTCATAAGCTTTCGTGACCCTGTGAGTGACTGTTTTAGGAAACCCTGAAAAAGCAGGAGGATAAGGGAGAGCGACGGATTACGTACTTGAGCACCGCGAGGTGGGCTGTCTTGAGGGCTTCAACTTGCATCTCGAGGTCTTTGTACTCTGAGAACTGAGGAGTCAGATGAGATGAGAATGCGGGTATGAGGATGCGTGCCCTGTGGAAGTTCTGTTATCTCGTCAGGTGCGACTTGACCCAGGCGCTCCCTGGTCGCCTGCATCTGAGAGTTGAAACCTTTGGCGAATTTATTGGCAGATTGACCAATGTTGAGATTTGCGAGACTTGACTGCAATTTTGACCATCCTTCCATAATGTGTCGTCGTAGTCGTCGTAGTTAAGATGTGGTGGTGAAGAGGCCCGGCGAGTCCCAACCGGTTTCCTTGGAACGGCACTTGATTATATAATCGCACCTCCTGCGACGCGTACGCTTCCTCGAGTGAAGCTCTCTACAACTGACCGCACGCCGTCATGACCTCTGCCTTTCATTCAACGAAACCCGGCTTTGATTTCTCAAATGCGAATCGGTGCGTCCTGCGATCTGTTTCCAACGAGCAAGTTGTTTAGTCGTTTCCGATAGCAATGCTTTCCTCGAAGGAAAGGGCGTGAAGATGCCAAAGGCGACCAGCACCGGTACTACTATCGTTGGCTGTCTATTCAAAGATGGGATCGTGCTCGGTGCCGATACACGCGCGACCGCAGGCGAGATTGTCGCAGACAAGAACTGCGAAAAGGTACCGCAGCTGGCTGGGTCCTCGCCCATTACCTCCCACTAAGCCCTTGCAGCATGACTGACGAGAGGTATTGCTTAGATCCACTATATCAGCGAGTCTATCAGGTGCTGTGGTGCTGGCACGGCCGCGGATACTGAGTTCATCACCGCTCTTATCTCAAGCAACATCGAACTGCACGCACTGTCAACGGGCCGCAAACCCCGTGTAGTCACTGCGATGACCATGCTCAAGCAGCGGCTCTTCCAGTATGTCCTCCTGCGCGTTTAGAGTGCGCATGTACTGATGTGCCTCGCTACAGACACCAGGGCCACATCGGGGCCGCACTCGTGTTAGGCGGTGTCGATGCTACGGGCGCGCACCTGTTTACCGTCGCACCCCACGGTTCGACTGACAAGCTGCCATACGTTACCATGGGTTCTGGCTCGCTTGCTGCCATGGCTGTGTTTGAATCGGGATGGAGGCCAAATCTAGAGGTGTGTGTGGCCTTTTGGAAATAACGCATCAGGTTGCCCACCCCATCCCTAGCGCGCGGAAGCCCTGCAACTAGTCGTAGCGGCCATCTCCGCCGGTATCTTTAATGACCTGGGTTCGGGCTCGAACGTAGACGCTTGCGTCATTACTGCGACTCAAACCGAAATGCTGCGCAACTACGTCATGCCCAACGTTCGAGTCGAGAAGGAGCGCAAATACGGCTTCCGCCGCGGTACAACTGCATGGACGCGGGAGAAAGTTCGGGATCTCATTGTGAGTGAGGAGATCAGACCGATAGCCGTCATCGCTGGCGGGGAGGAGATGGACACAAGTTGAGCGGACAAGAGGTCAACGATTCTGAACACATGAATGGTGTAAGATGTAATTCGGTCAAAAGTCATACATTTACTTTCCGGTTTCGGATTCTACCAAGTACAGGAGTTGGGATGCAAGAGAAATAATTTGCCAGAGATAAGAGATAATACGATGCAAAGGGGAAAATGCTAGGGTGAGATGGGAGAAGTGGATGGGGTAATAACATAGATGCCGTAAGTGCCAAGGAGGCACGGGAAGAAATAGCTAAATGGCTTTAAGGATGTGTCGCATTGAACGAAAGGGTGTGCATAAGAGTCAGGGGTGGTAACCAAAAGGAGAACCAGACAGGGAAAATGCAGACAGCGTATGTATGAGTCTCAGCGGAGAAATCAGCTCTCATCAGGTGCCGGCGATTTCAGCGGGGGAAATCACTGCCACTAGTACCGAGATATCTGGAAAAGAAGAACACAACGTGAGTACCTGAGTCGCCGGCAAACAATCACAGGACTGGTGGAACTAACCATCTGACTTTCCGCCACTGAAAGTACGTCCTGCCTCGTGCGCCCTCCGCGCAAACGGGATCTCTTCGTCGGGATCCAAGGGTGTTGTCACAAATTCGTCAGTCAGTGGTATCTTAGAGCGCCGCTGCGACACGGTGCGCGCGCGAGAGCAGAGTGCCTCGGAGAGCATTCCGGCTAGGGTTCGTCGTGGGAGCTGTGAGCCGGTAGTAGTGGAAGGCGAGGCGAGGAATGTACGCTGGAAGCGCACAACCTCATCCAGAACGTCCTCGTCCCACAGGTTATCACTTAGCCCGTCTGAGGCGAGGATGAGGATATCATTGACATGGACGGGGATAGTGAACACTTGAGCCGCGCTGGGAAGCGTGCCCGACCGAGGTCCGAGCTGTAGTGGAGTGTTAAACTTGAAGCCGAAAAGTTACGCATCAGTCAGGGAAAGGAAGAGCGATGAGAAAAGGGCAACGTACACGCCACCACATCTCCTCGCTGCGCCAGACAATCTCGTCCCCTCGGACAAGCATACTCATGCAGTCGCCGAGGTTTGCAATCCGGATGACCGCGTCATGGGCACACGGTTCTGGGACTACACTCACCTCTGGTATCGGGACGTGAGAACCTGCGCTGTCGAGCACGGCAAGAAGAGCGGTAGAAGATCCGGTTAATAAGGGCTCTGGCTCAGATGGCACTGGTAAGGAGGGCGTCGACGCTAGTGGACAAGGGGCTACGACGTGGGCTTTGAGAGCTCGTTCATAAGCACGTTCGAGGATGAGCAGTACATCGAGCCCATCTACGAGGTCTTCCATCATGTCGTCATTCGGGCCTTCCTGGGTCATTGACTGTGACGGCGAAGACGGGGCTGGATAAGGGAAGAACGTCGTCTTCGATGACGGTGGCACATCATGGAAAGAAACAGCAGCGGAGGAAGCCTGTGCAGCTACCTCGGCGGAACAGAAGTGCATGAGACGACGGGCGAAGAGCGCCGACGGAGATGGGGCGCCTTTCGGCGAATCTAGACCCGGGGTGAATACGCCACGAATGGGAAAATGATACAGATAACACACGGGTGCGGGACCATCCGCCGACGCCATCTGCAACACCCATTGCATTGTCACGAACGAAATAGGCGTCCTCGCCTACTTGAACGGCGAGGTCAAGTCCTTCCGTCAGTTTCGAGTTGTGTGACCAATGCTCTCCACCACCAACACCGTCACGGCCGGAAATCACATTCGAAGGGCGGAATTTTGGTATCCCATAGGCACCCACATCGAAATGGAAGCGGAGCTTGGAGGTGGAAGCGTGTGGAGGAAGAGAGCACGAGTCGAGGACAGCGGAGGAGGGTAGGGAGGATGGCGGCGTGAAGGGTTGATATAGAAAAAAAGGAGGTGCATGAAAGTTGGCTAAAGGAATACCATTTTGCGAGGAGGACACAGTGTTGGACGAATGGGGGGAGGTAAGTGCGATAGAGGACGGTGGAGCGTGGCCCGTGTGCGTATGTTGAGAATGACCGGAATTTGGGGCTTCGGGCTCAGTCCTAGCCTCTATAGGTAGGCGGGTAGTAGAAGGTAAATGTGGGTTGCCCGGGCGAGAAGAGGGTGTGGGAGTAGATGGATCGAAATAATGTAAGGAAGGCGAATAGTTGTGAAGAGCACGAGAGGAGGCAGTGGCACTATTGGAGCGAGCGCGCGTTACGGCGACGCCTCTTGGGAGGACGGTATAGAGCCGTTTTTGAAAGGTCTTGATAGTTGGACCAGGAGCGGTCATGGCGGACCAGAGTGGTCGAGATGGTCGAGGTGCAGCGTCAGGTAGCGTATAATGCCGACAACGCTTGCCCCGCTCAATTCTCCGTCTTACCCCGCTCTCCGGCACTTCCCGTATCACACAGTCTTCCCACAGTCCGGGCCGCATTGTCCATTTCTCTGCGGCATACCGACCGATATGTCGGAAAATTTGGGAGGACCTTGAACTGAAACCACCATGTGGCAAAGGTTTTCCCATGCACCTGACATGGGCAAGGATGGGTGCAAAAACAGAACACATACACATTACCTGCACCCATGGAACATCACTGAACCCCCCTGAGGAGAAACCCCAACAGAAAACTGCCCAGTGAAACCAACACAGAACACCCCACACATAGACCATACACTGAATACACCAATGCAACACCCAGAACCAAATCAACTGACACCAGTCTGAACTGAACCCTCTCCATACATATTAGACTGATGAACAGCATAGTAGGATCTGGATACTCACAAGGGGGGTCAAAAATGTTGTTCCCTGACCCAGGGGATGGGGGGGTTGACCAAAATCCCTTAAAAAAATTTAATATTTTCCACTTTATGACCCACGTCAAGGGGGTTGGGGGCAAGGTTGGGGGGGTCAACCAAAATCCCTGAAAAAAAAAACTTTTTGGGCTGTCTTATTAGTTCAAAGGGTGCACAAGGGGGGTGCACTTGTTGCTTATAAGCTCTCCCAAGTCCTCCTCTCACTGTCAGGTCCATCTTGGGGTCACACTGCTCACTTGTGGCTGCCCAAAAATTCCTTTTTTGGTATAAGTTTCCTTTTTAGGTAGTACATGTGGGAGGGGGGGGTCAACCAAAATCCCTTAAAAATATTTACCAACCCCATGCAATTTTTAACACAATTTGACCCCCCTTGGATACTCACAGTGATGAGGAGACTGTGGTGAGATATCAGAAGTGCAGGGTAAGCAGGCAAACAGAGATCTTGCAGTAGAAGCAAATAGAGGGTCTGATAGCACAGAGTGAGAACTGGGTGGTATTACAAGAGTACACAACATACCTGATAGCGCAGAGTGAGAACTGGGGCTATCAGGGTGTAGTATACTACTTATACATTTTAGAGACAATGATAGTGGCCGTTTTTCCACATCCAGTCACATCCCCAAAAAGGAAGGTGCCAAGCACATCACATTTTTCCTGTCCTCACAAAATGGGTGTCCCTGAACAGCATTCGAGCTCAGTAAACTTTACTCTTAGTAAGTGCAAATAAAACACTTTCCTTTTTAAAAAAGATATTTCCTTAATTGTACACTTTGTCTTTAGTCATCAAACTTAAATCTCATAAGTTTTTAAGATATTCACAGAACTTAACAGAATAATAAATATATGTTTATTATCTAATTAGTCTGCATCTATTTTTTTGTCTAAGTCAGAATATGGCACGCAAAAACAGCATGTGGGTGTGGTGAACATGGGCGCATAGAGATTGTGCTGGCCCCACTGCACAACATGTAGAGAGGCGGGTGGCCTCGTGCACCCCTTCCCACATGAATGGGGTGCCACGGGATGGGGTGGCTTGCCCTCGCGTGCCACCTGTCCACGCATATGGCATGGCATGGCCAAGGGGAACAGGGGCATCGTGCCCCTTGTGCACGCCCCTTCCATGCAAATGGGAAGGGTGGGGCCAGCAGTCGCGTGCCCTTGCACACTCCTTTCCCACGTGGGACAGGGTGGCGTGGTCGAAGGGAGGTGCCGGGGGTGGCCTGACCTCGTGCACACCCTTTCCATGTGAATAAGAAGGGTGGGGCCAGTGGTTGCATACCATCATGTGCCCCTTTCCCATGCGTACAGGGCGGCATGGCTGGAAGGGAGGTGCCAGGGTGGCATGCCCTCATGTGCCCCCCCTTCCGTGTGAGTGGGGCTAAGGGTGGTTGCCCTCACGTACATGGCAGCATGGTCGGGGGGCCAGTGGTGACAGGGGCGGCGTGAACCATGTGCTCCCTTCCATGCAAGTGGGGAAGGGAGGGGCTGTGGGTGGCATTAGTGCTTTGAGGTCCAGTCTAATAGACTGAAAAAAGACTGGAAACCAGACTGGACTTTGACTGATGAGGACTGGACTTCAGTCACAGTCTTTCAAATTTCAGAAGTCATCAGTCTGCAGTCTGTCTCCTTCTCAATCTGTCTTAGGACTGGAAAAGACCAGTCTAAACCAGTCAAAGACTGGACTTCAGTTCATTTTGGCCTGCAACCTGCCTCCAACCACCAAATGGAATTTGATGCCCATTTTGGAAGTTGATGCTTGGTAATATATGCCACAGCGGGTTTCACTGGGACACAGGTCGCTGGACCAGACAAGTTCTCAATGTGTCGTCACACTCAGCACTTGTCACTGACTGTATTGCTTTTGCCCAGGGGGACCCTCAAAGAAGCTAAGTAGTTTCTTTTTCTTTTTCCTTATCCTTTAACTAATAACTAACTTCATTGTTGTTTCTAGGTTTCAAATAATTGCCTCAGGGGTGAAGCCTCACTTGGCATGGCACTTTGACACCCATGCAGCGCCGTGGCACTATGACAGAGACACGACACCATGGCCCATCGACACCCATGCAGTGTGCCACTTCAACACCGATGACACTGATGTGGAGTGACGACACAGCGCTGTGGCCCTTCGACAGCCATGCAGCATCGTGCCACTTTGACGGCCACATGGTCCCATGGCCCATCAACACTGATGACACCCACGTGGTGTAATGACATGGCACCATGGCCCTTCAACAGCCACATGGCACCATGGCCCTTCAACAGCCACATGGTGTCGTGCCACTTTGACACCCATGTGGTCCCATGGCCCATCGACACCGACGACACCCACATGGTGTAACGACATGGCGCTGTGGCCTTTTGACAGCCACGCAGCATTGTGGCCTTTGACACTGATGACACCGACACAGAGTAACGACACAGCGCTGTGGCCCTTCAACACCCATGTGGCATCCTGCTCATGATGCTACAGACTTAGCTTACACAGTAGTACATTCTGTAGCATTACTGTAACTATACCAAACATAAGCAATAAAGGATCTTTTGATTTTTGAGTGCACGGGTAGGGCCAATAACCAGTCAAAAACCGGAGTAAAACTGGTCAAGACCGGTTATTGACTGGTCTATAAGGTGACCGGTTTTGGACTGATGCTAATCAGTCTTGGACTGGCACTGACCGGTCTGGAGTGGTCCGGTCAAAGAAATTGAATATACCATCAAAATTTTGACTGGTTAAGGTCATGGTTTTTTGTAAATTAGCTAAAAGACTGGACTGGACTGGACCTCAAAGCACTAGGTGGCGTGCCCTCGTGTGCACCCTTCCCACGCATATGTGGTGGTGTGGCCAAGGGGGAAGGGAGGTGCTGGGCGGGATGTGCCCTCATGCACCCCCCTTCTGTGCAAATGGGAAGAGCAGGGCCAGGGGTTGTGTGTCCTCATGGGCCCCTTTCCACATGTCTTGCCCTCACATGCCCCCATTCTGCATGAATGGGGCGGCACGGACAAGAGGGGAAGAGTGGGGGCAGGGCTGACGTGGAGAGGTGGGGCCCTCACATGCCCCCATTCTGCATGAATGGGGTTGCATGGACAAGAGGGAAGGGGTGGAGGCAGGGCAGACGTGGAGTGGTGGGGTGGATGTGCGCCCCCCTTCTGTGTGAATGGGAAGGGAGGGGCCACGTCGCATCGCCATGTACAGGCAGCTCGGCCAAGGGGGCCAGGGGCCAGGGGTGATGTGCCCTCATGCGCCCCCTTTCCACATGAATGGGGTGGTGCAGATGGGGAGAAGGGAGGACCCACCAGACGGCAGTGGGCATTGTGTACCCTTGATCTGCATGTGAAGGGGACAGTGGTGGTCAGTGTGGGAGAGGGAAAGGGTGGGTGGGCGACTTGCCCTTGTTCACTCCCCTTCCACACAAACATTGGTGGCACCCACAGGGGGGAGGGAGAGAGCCGGGGCGGGGAGAGGTGGGGGTGGCATGCTTTTGTGCACCCTCATTCCACGCAAATAGCACCACGCAGAGGGCATACCCCCATGGGCCTATCTGTGTGCAAAGAAAGGGCGACTTAACCTTGTTGTCACGATCACGTGACACGTGACAAGTACGGAGTAGCAAAGGACAAAGCAGCGTACCGAATGAGAGACTGCCAGCAAGGCAGCAGTGGAAATACTCATAGAAAATAGTTACGAAAATCACAGTCTGTACAAGTATAAAGAGGGGCTCGTTTCATAGGTAGATACCTTGTCTTAGCTTTGATAAATCCCAGCCAAGTTCTGCTCAGCTTGAGTGAAACAGCGCGTCCCTCTCGTCTCGTACATCCTCTGAAGCAAAATATCTTTGCTCGTTGTCATCGCACCCTGAACCCTTGACCCGACGGTCCGAACGATCCGGCTGGATCGTAAAACAAGCTAAGACCATACATACCGACCCTGCGCGGAACATAAGGCGCGCAGACACAGTACCGACATCGACGGAAACAACGGACACCGCGATTCAATTATGGACAGTGAATATATTCACGCGTAATCTTAAGACAAAGATACAGTGGCTAGCCTAAGGATCCACATCCCGGACGACGACACACCTGTCGAAGTTTTAAGACGCTGGTCGGAAGATCTTCCAGCACACGTTCAAGGACAAGCGTACTGGGCATACGCTCATCGGTTCGGACGAAGACTTGACGCAAGAGAGGGATATCGTATCCACATCCAAGGAGTCGCATGGTACACCGAATTCATCAACGATTCGTGGTACCTGCTTGAAAAACGCGACAATGATTTCGTGACTCGAAAGTCACTTCGCATCTCGCGAGAGAACGACCTAGGACTAGGCTGGTGGAATCCAGAAGACGAAGCAAATCCGGAAAGAAGAACCACCGCAATAACGACAGAACTGGACACCACAAAAATAGGAGACACTGAAGAGGCCAAAATCGAGCCCGGAAATAGCGAAGACTCTCTCGAAGGACTTGCCAAGGAATTCGAGAAACTCACACCAGTCGACAGAACTACAGAGACAGCGTTTAGCTCCTACTCCCTGCCCCAAACCACTACCACGAGTCACGTACCTCAAGTTACCCCATCAGTACCAGCCACAATGACAACCATAAATAACGGATCCCTAAAAGGGCAACCCCCGAAGGAATTCACCGGAAATCGAGCCAAGAGCCTCCAGTTTCTGCGCGAGTTCCATCAGTACAGACGAATCAATAGAGATCACGAACTTATGAAGTTGCCATATAGCCGCGTCAGCCTGGCGCTATCCTATATCCGGGGGCCGACTGTGGATGACTGGGCAGACAGAGTCAGCAGAGAACTGGACGAGAGTGTAACCACGCGCGTACCAGTACTCACAGAGAAAGACGAGAGCCTGTGGACCGCTTTCAAATCCGGATTCAAGCTAACCTGGACAGACACTCTGAGCGAACAAAACGCTCATCAGCAACTCACCACTCTAGTCATGAACGCAGATGATATCGATGAGTACATCGCAACGTTCGAGAGGCTCGCAACCATTGCAAAATGGGACCCGGACGCCAACGGCACTCTAGAATTCTTCAAAAGAGGCCTAAAGAAAGGACTTCTTGTGGCATGCCTCAAAAGACCGTCTATGCCCAAGAAGATGGTCGAGTGGCATGAAGCAACCAGGGAAGAAGCACAACGCTATAAAGCCATCGCCACCGCCATCGCTAACATCAGTGGCGGAAGAGTAGCGCAACAAGGAAGAGCACAGACATTGCCTACAAAGGTCCCACGCCCTTCACGCAACGACCAAATTGTCCCGATGGACGTAGACAATGTACAAATCGGACAAGCAAAACCCGCTTGGCAAATGAAGAGAACTCCCGAAGAGAAACTGAAGTGCCAGAAAGAAGGACGGTGCTTCAGATGCATGGCACAAGGACACATGTCAATGAACTGCCCGAAGAAGAAGCAAAACACGCAACGCGTTAACACAGTCTCGACTCCTTCCAACACGGAATCACAGGTTGCAGAAATCGTTCCGCAAAGAGACGAAGCAAGAAGAGCAGTTCTGGGAATGACACCCATGGAAAGACAAGAGTTCATCACCTCACTACTACTGGAAACAGGAGGTGATGAAGAAGACCTCACTATAAACGCCATCCAGAGCGTTAGAGAGCAATCAGTCACAATCGAGGCTGGAGTGCGCGGGACTAACCAAAAGCTGCTCGTCCTTCTAGACACTGGGGCTAGCGGAAACTTCATCGATCGAAACGCAGCAAGACTTCTCGGTTTCACCACAGAACCCACGGAGCGAATCGACATCCGTAACGCAGACGGCATGATCAATACGGCCGGTGCCCTAGAAGACAAATGTACAATCACCCTCATCGATGGAGATCACAAAGACGTACTCGAATTCTTCGTTACGAACTTAGGATCTTGTCGAGCCATACTAGGACTTCCCTGGTTCAAACTCCGACAGCCAGAGATCGATTGGTCCAAAGGAATCTACAAAGGAGGACCCTTGGTCATCGGACAAGGAGGGGCCCAAATCAACGAAACCATAGCGCAGAAAATGGCATTCGCCGCCGGAGTCAAAAAGACAACAGAGCTACCACAGGCTTACGAAAGATTCGCCACCGTCTTCTCGGAAGAAGCTGCACAAAGATTCCCCCCGACACGTATAGACGATCACGCCATACTATTGAAAGAAGGGGCTCCTGATCACCTAGGCACAAAAGTGTATCCAATGAACGTAGCAGAAATGAAAGATCTTCGAGCTTTCTTGTCCGAACAACTTCAAAAGGGTTACATCAGAGAATCAAAATCCCCATACGCGTCACCTCTTTTCTTTATCAAGAAAAAAGACGGATCACAACGGCCCGTACAAGATTACAAAGCATTAAATGCTTGGACGATCAGAGACGAATATCCATTGCCACTAATCCAGGATATCCTTACGTCGCTTGGAAATAAATGTCTTTTCACGAAATTTGACATTCGCTGGGGTTATAACAACATCCTCATCAAGGACGGCGACCAGTGGAAAGCGGCGTTCAAAACGCCTTTGGGATTATTCGAACCAATGGTAATGTACTTCGGGCTCACAAACTCGCCGGCGACCTTCTCTCGCGCTATGAACCGACTACTAAGACGACTCTTGGACAAGTACCCGGGGGAGCTCTACGTGTACATGGACGATATCCTCATCGCCACAACCGAAGATCTGGACAGACACCGCGAAATCGTCAGCGCAGTTCTGGAAGTACTCCAGAACGATAGTTACTTTCTTAAACTGGCAAAATGTGTCTTCGAAGTCCCGGAAATCGACTATCTAGGTATGACCATCAATCGGGGCATCATCCGGATGGGGGCAGACAAGGTCAGCGGACTAAGGGACTGGCCACGGACATTATCCACGGTACGACAAATTCGCAGCACACTTGGCGTCCTCAACTATCAAAGGCCGTTTATTCCAAACTTCGCTGCCATCACCCAACCACTTAACGCACTATTAAAGAAAGACGTACCATTTCAGTGGACAGAGGAATGCACAACAGCATTAACGACACTTTTAGAGGTTGCGACTAGCAGACCAGCGCTTCGCCAACCAGACCCCAACGTCCCTTACGAACTCCAAACAGACGCCTCTGCATTCGCACTCGGAGCGATACTGACACAACAAGATCAACGCGGAAAACCGCAAGCAGTAGGATATTTCTCACAGTCATTCAACGATGCAGAATGGAACTACGACGTGTACGACAGAGAATTCCTCGGCCTCGTTAGAGGTCTGGAACACTGGCAACATCTACTTGTTGGGAGTACCCACCTGGTCACAGTCTACACAGACCACGCAAATCTTATCCATTACAGACACCCGCAACGCATCAGCCGACGCGTCGCGCGCCTTGTCAATGTCTTGGCCGACTATAACCTCCGTCTTGTCCATAGACCGGGTGCCCTGCTTCAAGCAGATGCACTATCTCGACATCCCAAATCGATCCCATCTACCGATAACCCGGACAACGCTGACGTCATCGTTCTACCTCCCTCCTTCTTCATCGAAACGATACGGACTACGACACTAGATGATAGACTCCGTGCCGCACAAACATCGCATAGATCGTCGCTCATGAACCTCGTGGACAACGGAACTCTAACCATGCTGAACGGTTTTTTCTACCGCACGGGTCGTCTCGCCATCGTGGACGATGTAACCCTAAAAAGAGGGGTGGTCACATTGTTCCACAACGTGCCGACGGCAGGACATCCAGGGATAACAAAGACACTAGACGCCATTCAGCAACACTACTGGTGGCCGCGCATGAAAAGGGATGTGACAGACTTCGTAAACGGATGTGCGTCGTGCCAAGTGAACAAAAATCTACCGGGAAGACCCAAAATACCAACTTACCCCATTACACACGAAGGACCACAAGTACCATTCCAAACGATAGCTCTAGATTTCATTACGAAACTCCCGAAATCAAAAGGGTATGACACGATCCTGACGATAACGGACCAAGGATGCACGAAGGCCAGCTTGTTCATACCATGCAACGAAACGATCGACGCAATGGGAACGGCAGCTATATACCTCAAACATGTACTCCCGCACTACGGATTACCGAAGAAAGTAATCTCGGACCGAGATCCCAGGTTCACAGCGAAGATATTCAAGGAACTCGTAACTAAACTACAGATAGAGCAAAATATCAGTACCGCTTATCATCCGCAAACAGATGGTCAGTCGGAACGTACAAATCAACGATTAGAGCAATATCTGCGCATCTTTAGCAATCATAACGACGATTGGGCGGACTGGTTGCCAATAGCCCAATACACATTAAACGCCTGGAAATCGGAAACTACCAAACAGGTACCATTTGAACTCCTCGTCGGATTTACGCCGCCAGTACACCAACCTAGCAATAATCACACGAGAGCGCAAGAGGCATCAAAACGACTGGAACAATTGCAAGATGCCCGAAGACAGTCAGCAACCGCCATGAAATCTGCGCAAGAATCCTGGATCAAGGATTCGAAACACGAACTATACGCTGTCGGGCAGAAAGTGTGGCTCGAAGCGACGAACTTAAGAACCACGCATCCAACGGCCAAGCTAGCTCCTAGGAGATACGGACCATTTATGGTAGCGCGAGTGATATCAAAAACGTCCTACCAACTAGTATTACCAACGCAATGGAAGATTCACAACGTCTTCCACGCCGCGTTACTAACGCCATACCGAGAAACAGAGATTCACGGCCCAAACTTCGAAGAACCGTGCCCGGACATAATCGATGGGCAAGAAGAATGGGAAGTGGAAGAAATCCGTGGAGAAAGAAGGACCGGCCGGAAGAAGACCCTTCAATATCTTGTCCACTGGAAAGGATATGCAGACGCCTACGACAGTTGGGAAAACGCAGCAGACGTCCACGCTCCGGAATGCTTGCAAGACTATAAAGACCGCAAAAGAGCAACGATGTCTATCAACCAACTAATCATGGATCCACTTGTCCAACCCCATCCTCGCCATCCCCCACAGCACTACCTAGTCACAGACGCCGAACTTCCCGTCGAAGTAAGGTGCGACATCGACCGACGCGTAAACGAATGGGCGTGGGTCGCGGCGGATCATGACGCTCGCGTGGACACCCCTACAACGAAGGACGACTCTATAGGATTCGCCACGTACCAGGAAGACGATGGGCGTTGGAGACGCCACTCAAGGGTTAGGGCCAGGAGACGGGAGCGTATGCGCAGAGAGAAGAAAGAAGAACTGGTGCAGGAAGCCATCAGAGAATACGGGATCTATCCGGCGGACGTTCCATCGCCCGTAGAAGAGTCGATCGAAGAGCTACCGCGAGAGAGGGGCGAACCGGAGGTAGCCATCTCGGTCACTGATAGTCCGGAAGGGCAAGTACTAGAACGAGTACCGAGCGCAGGCACCGGAGAAGCTTTCAGATCGCCACCGGAAGTCAGACTGGCTGAACCCATACCGCCTGAACACCCAGGAGCGGGGTGGAAGATAGCTAGACGCACGGAACCATACGCCTTCGACATTCCTTATGAGGATGGCACCAGAGGGCCAACGCCGTACATTCGTTTCGCAATTAACCAACGAGAACAGCCTGTGGCGTTAGGCACAGAAGGGAAGGACAAACCACAGTACTACAAACCACTATACGCTATTCAACTCCCGCCTCGCCCACAAGCAGGAGTAACGCCAGGACACTCACTAGCACTGTTCTCAGAGGCGCACTCAGCAAGGCACGAAGTCGACAGAGCGCTCACGCTGGTAGGAGATCCGGGAGCGCTTGCCGACGTCCATCGGTTCCGGAAGTCGACGCAGCGCAAGCACGAGTTATTCATGCGGATGCACGATATAGATATCGCATGGAACGACTGGATCTCGGACGCGGAAGGTATAGACAAGAGGCTGAGAGAGGCTAACATTACCTCGCGCATCTATCCCTTCTTACCACAACCCTTACCCCGCAGACTGGACGTTTATCACATCGAAGAACCGGGGTCTAACGACAGAAGATTCAAGGCGCACTTAGACACCCTCCCGGGAGTAGCCCCGCGCCCCATTCCCCCGCGCCCACCACTCCGAGACCTTCGTATTCCCCCATCTATCCCCCCTCTACCGTTCACGCGACTCCACGACGAAGTTCCAAAGGACGTGCTATGCCCGTACTGCGAAGGCGCTCACATCTCCCAGGAGTGCCCGAGGCCACACCTCTTGTGTCTGAAGGGAAGCCGGTGCCTCGTCCCAGCACGTCACCCCTGCTTCAACGACCCCTGCACCCATCGCGTCGAGAAGTCGCCGAGTACTAACAGCATAAGGTTTGCACCCTATGACAGAGCCAGCGTGCAGCGCCGCCGCTCGTTTCCGGACACGAAGCAAGAAGGCGAGACGCCTTCGTCTAGTAAGGGGGCTGTGTCACGATCACGTGACACGTGACAAGTACGGAGTAGCAAAGGACAAAGCAGCGTACCGAATGAGAGACTGCCAGCAAGGCAGCAGTGGAAATACTCATAGAAAATAGTTACGAAAATCACAGTCTGTACAAGTATAAAGAGGGGCTCGTTTCATAGGTAGATACCTTGTCTTAGCTTTGATAAATCCCAGCCAAGTTCTGCTCAGCTTGAGTGAAACAGCGCGTCCCTCTCGTCTCATACATCCTCTGAAGCAAAATATCTTTGCTCATCGTCATCGCACCCCGAACCCTTGACCCGACGGTCCGAACGATCCGGCTGGATCGTAAAACTTGTGCACCCCTCTCTGTGTGCAATGCAGGCCTGCCCTTGGGTCCCCTTTTTGACGCAAATGGGGTAGGCGAGGGGGGGAAATGAGGGGAGGGGGTTGTAGACCCTGTGGTGGAAGCAAAATGTGCATGCCACATCGATGTACATGGCATTGTGCAATTGGATGGATTGTAGCCTCCTCTCCTCTCCCGTCCTCCCGTTGCATGCCACTCGATTCATTCAGAATCAGGTTTGCAAAGGAGTGATCCCCTCCTCCCATCTCCGCCGCCCTCCCCATTTGTGTTGAAAAGAGGACGGCCCACACCCCTCCCCATCCCCTACATCATGTGTTGCCCCATTTGTGTGCAGACAGGGGAGCACTAGGGTAAGTCACCTCCCCGCATTGACCGCTGCCCTGCTTGAGCGCAGAAATGGCATGCAGAAGGGCGAGTCCCCCTCCTCCTCTTCCCCTTACCCCGCACTGACCACCACCCCTTCTCCCTGTCTCCTCCAGTCCCTCCCCTTCCCCCTTGGCTGCATTGCCATGTGTGGAAAATGGGCACACAAGGGCATGCCACCCCTCCCCATTGCTGTCACGGTCACGTGACATTTCCCACGAACATATTTCCTGTTTCAGTTTCCGGTCTTACATTCCCGATTTGGACTATGACTCCTAGTGACTCACAGGGCAAAGGGCTGCCAGCTCAGCAGTGACAGCACATAGACTTGCTGGCACTTGCGCGTCCCTCAGAAAATAGTATAGAAAATACCAGTGTGTAGGATATAAAAGACCTGTAGTCTACTCTGTATGTTCCCCATCTGAGTCTCCTAATAATATAGCCCACAAAAGCTAGTTGTTGGAGTGAAAGGTCCTCTAGTCAAGTCCGACTCAGTGATTAGTAAGCACCGGGAACTTCGCCGGACCGGCTTACTCTTGCGCCCTAGTGGAACGATCCGGGTGATCGTAACAATTGCCCCCCAGTTTATCCCCTTCCCCATTCGACCACGCCATCCTGTACACGCGGGAAAGTGGGCATGCGACCCCTGGCCCCACCCCTCCCATTCGCATGGAAGGGGGGTGCATGAGGGCACGTCCCACCTGGCACCTCCCTTCCCCCTTGGCTGTGCCACCACGTACACATGGGAAGGGTGCACACGAGGGCACACCACCCATGGCCCCTCCCTTCCCCACTTGCACAGAAGGGAGCACGTGGTTCACGCCACCCCCTCTCCCATTGCCACTGGCCCCCCAACCACGCCGCCATGTATGTGAGGGCACACCACCCTCAGCCCCACTTGCATGGAAGGGGGGGTGCATGAGGGCACGCCACCCTGGCACCTCCCTTCCAGCCACGTTGCCCTGTACACGTGGGAAAGGGGCACACGATGGTATGTGACCGCCAGCCCCACCCTTCCCATTCACATGGAAGGGGTGCACACAAGGGGCACGATGCCCCCATTCCCCTTGGCCATGCCACCCCATATGCGCAGACAGGTGGCATGCGAGGGCAAGCTGCCCCATCCTGTGGTGCCCCATTTGCGTGGGAAGGGGTGCATGAGGCCACCCGCCTCTCTACATGTTGCACAGCGGGGCTGGCACAATCTCCATGCACCCATGTTCACCACGCCCGCACGCTGTTTTCGCATGCCATATTCCAACTTAGACAAAAAAATAGATGTAGACTAATTAGATAATAAACATATATTTATTATTCTGTTAAGTTCTGTGAATATCTTAAAAACTTATGAGATTTAAGTTTGATGACTAAAGACAAAGTGTACAATTAAGGAAATATCTTTTTTAAAAAGGAAAGTGTTTTATTTGCACTTACTAAGAGTAAAGTTTACTGAGCTTGAATGCTGTTCGGGGATGCCCATTTTGTGAGGACAGGAAAAATGTGATGTGCTTGGCACCTTCCTTTTTGGGGACATGACTGGATGTGGAAAAACGGCCACTGACAATGATGCAGTGTTACAATAGGGAACAACAAAAGGCATCATATGTAGCGGTATGACATTGCACTACACTAAGCTCAAGTGGAAACTAAAGTGAACCATCAGGTGAGCACACTCAAGCCTAGCACAGAGACAAATCATGTGCCAAACATACAGTCACTGCAGAGATATAGACATGTGGAGGTCTTTATACAAGAACTCAGTCTAAGGTGATCACACAGTGGTACACTGAGTGGAGAACCAAGAGGACAAGTTAGATTGGTAACGAGTAAGGAGTACAAGGGAATGCACACCTGAGTGGAGAACCAAGAGGACAAGTTGGTTCCACTCAGGATGCTACAGGAGGGTTTATATACACTACTGTGGCTGAGTCTAAACTGAGTTTGAACACTATTACTAAGTGTACAGTAAGGTCCTATGACTCAGGAGCTGACACATCATGTCTATTAATAGCATTATCTATGGTGCTGACATGGCACTTGGTCATAACGCTTATGAGTGGCTCCACTTGCTGAGTAAAACCTAATACAGTGAGTAAGCATAAACTACTAATCATGTTCTAGATCCTTCTAGATCCTTCCTTCCTTATCTACCAATCCTATGAGTCCGTATGAGTAAGGGATCTAAGTCCCACAATCATGTGCACATGGTGGCAAACACATGTGACTCATGAATACCTCTGTACTTTGGCTCTTTATATCTTCACCAAATAAATCTGTAAAAATACAGAAAAATAGGGGAAATAATATGCATCTGTGACATCACCCCCCTTCTTAAGGATCGACATCTGTGTTGGCCTCTGTGTACTGATGAGGTGCTTGCCAAGGTAAGGACACTGAATGTGCTCGAAAGTGCGTGCGTGAGTAAACATGGGCAGAGGGTGGTTAGAGAGGAAGGGAGGTAAGAGGAAAAGCCCAAGTCCAAGATTAAACGAGACGCGAGAATGAGCGAGACAGAACAAGACTGCTTTCCCAGACCACGGGAGCGAAGTGAAACTGGAATGTGTATGAAATGATCGTTACATGCACGGATTCGGTCGGAAAGGGGGAAGATGAGACAAGGGAAGAGGAAAGTGGACACGCTGAGTTGCGCATGAAAACGAGGAAGTCGAGAGTGGGGAGAGTGTGTGGAAGGTCGGGGATAACAGAGAGTGAAGGGTTTTGGAGAGCACGAGACGATTGCACGAAGTCAAATGAGGCAGGGGAAGAGACCAGAGGACAAGCTGAATGTGAGAGAGAATTCTTTTACGAAAGTCAGAACGATGATCGCAAAGAAGGAACCTAAAGTCGAAAGGAAGGAGTCAGTAGAACAAAAATTGTGAATAAGAGGTGAGAGTCGATCTTGAGGAGAAGAGGAGCACAATGAGAACAGCAAGTCAGGTGCCCTTATACTTAGGCCTGACCTCGAGGAGACATTGAAATCACACAAAGAGAAAAGGAATCGAATGAGAAGGAGAGGGGGAATCGACAATTCGATCATATTCAAATGCACGACACAACAACCTTTTATACAAACGATCAGTACCTAAGGCGAATGTGATTCGAAAACAACAAGTCGAAAGTTGTGAGGGACAAAATGTAAAGTGGGGAAAGGTGGATGAGGAGTTGTAGGTAGGAAGGGAGTCGAAGGGCAAAAACACGAGGCAAATGCGAGGCAGAGAACATGAGTCAAGGGTAAAGTAGGGTGTTTGGTGGGCAAGGGCGTGTGGCTGAACGACAGTGCCAGAGATCATTGCGATGCGCACTACGAGTACAAACGAAAGGTCAGAAAATAGAAAGTAAAATCAAGAAAGATATGGGCGCACCTGTGCCTGAGACAGAGAGTGCGAACTAAGATATTCCAGTGAAAGAACGAGGCTTGAGGCACAACAACGTGAAGTTGATCGGCTGAGGGTGAAGACGTGGGTGGTGGACTGGAAGAGACTGAATGAAAGACAGAGGGGTGGATGATAGAAACATGGCAGACTTGAGGCCGTTGGTGTCGCAGTTTGAGATGAAGTTAACCATCGCTGGTAAGGTGTGAATGATCAAAGGGTGTCCAACAAGGGCAGGAGTGACAGGGATACAACGAGGCAAGGAACGATGAGTCTAGGGATGAGATAGTGGAGAGAGAATGAAAGATGGAGCAAGGCGAGACAAAGAGAATAAGGACGAGTAGGTGAGTTGGTGACGATGGCCGAGATAAGGCATGATGGGTGACAATTGAGCGGAAACTGAAATGGAAGGAAATGGCCAGTTTCGTGCTCAGAGGCCAAGCTACCATTACAACGCATAGATGAGAGCTGCTATTTTTCTAGGTGCCCCTGGGTTGGAAGAGTGGAACTCCTTAACTTTATCTGGGGCATGCGCTAGATTTTTTGCAGGTTCCCAAGTGTCCTCACCTTCACCATAAGCTTTCCAGTGAACAAGGTACTTAAGAGTATGACCAAAGAGTTTTGAATCTCTGACATGGTCTACTTCATACTCTTCTTCCCCTTTGATGGTGACAGGTTCAGGTGGAGGTGGCAAAAGCCTGTTGACTTTGTTTCCCTTGTAAGGGGAGAGGCAGTCTACATGAAATACATCATGGATTCGCAATGCAGGGGGTAGTGCAAGCTTGTAGTTGATGTCACTCCTGACTTCAGTGACTTCAACTGGGCCTAACTGCTTAGGGCCCAGTTTGGATGACTGCTGATGTATCTTTATCTGCTAGCTTGCAACCAGACTTTATCCCCGATGTTGAAGGTATGTGTTTTATATCTTTGTTCAACATCTGTCTGCATTCACCTTTTACTCAGGCGTAGAGCTGCCTCTGCATCCTTTCTAGAGGAAACTAAGTGTTGAAGATAGTGTTGGGGAAGTTTGGTTCCAAACTGATCCAAACTCAGTTTGAACCAAACCCAAACTGGAAGTTTGGTTTGGTTTCCAGTTTGGGGGTCCCAAACTGAGTTCAAACCATTTCAAACTGATTACATAATAAGTGCCCAATAAGCATTTAATAATTACATTTAAACTCAGTTTGGTTCAAAATTAGTTCAAAATTAGTCCAAAACTGGTTCAAACTCAGTTCAAACCAAGTCTTAAATGGTTTGAGTTTGGTTTAAACTGAACCAAACTGAAACCAAACTGATTTGTAAGCAATTTGACACATTATTTGGGCGCTTAGTGGGCGCTTAATCGGGCGCTTATTTAATCGGTTTGAAATGGTTTGGTTCAGTTTGGAGCAGTTTGGAGCAGTTTGAATCAGTTTGGTTCAGTTTGGTTTCAGTTTGGCAAAAATGGCCTCAAACCAAACCAAACCAAACTTCCCCAACACTATGTCTGCCTCAGTCTTCTCGACCTGTTGGCTGCCTCTCATGCCAAAGTGCTCTCAAACTTTTCTGTTTACTATGTGTACAGCTGTCACAGGCTAGGCCTGGCTGGCTTCTTGTCCTACTGCAGCTTATCTGGCATGGTGACCAGTTCTGCAGCAAGTACCCAAACATTCTACTGTGACCAGATAGAATGCCTATAGGCAAGCACAATGTATGCCGACTTTATGGACACTACAGTTGTACCACAATAGCACAGATTCTGCTTATGGAGGTCCACAGGCAAAGAGTGAGGTGGATAACACCAGGGACTGATGGTCATCAACCACCTAGAGGACAAGATGATAAAGGATATGAACTGGTGGATGGGTAGTCCAAGAGTGTGAAGAAAGAACTTGTCCTAATGTAGCGGTATGACGTCGCACTACACTAAGCTCAGAAAGTGAACTGTCAGGTGAGCACACTCAAGCCTAGCACGGAGACAAGTCATGCGCTGAACATACAGTCACTGCGGAGATATAGACATGTGGAGGTCTTTATACAAGAACTCAGTCTAAGGTGATCACACAGTGGTACACTGAGTGGAGAACCAAGAGGACAAGTTGGTTCCACTCAGGACACTACAGGAGGGTTTATATACACTACTGCAGCTGAGTCTAAACTGAGTTTGAACACTATTACTAAGTGTACAGTAAGGTCCTATGACTCAGAGGCTGACACATTGTGTCTATTAATAGCATTATCTATGGTGCTGACGTGGCACTTGGTCATAACACTTATGAGCAGCTCCACTTGCTGAGTAAAACCTAATACAGCGAGTAAGCGTAAACTACTAATCATGTTCTAGAACCTTCTAGATCCTTCCTTCCTTATCTACCAATCCTATGAGTCCATATGAGTAAGGGATCTAAGTCCCACGATCATGTGCACATGGTGGCAAACACATGTGACTCACGAATACCTCTGTACTTTGGCTCTTTATATCTTCACCAAATAAGTCTGTAAAAATACAGAAAAATGGGGGAAATAATACACATCTGTGACATCATACAATACCAGAGAACAATAAGACCATCTGTAGTTGCAGTCAAGGGGGGAGCAGAATTGCTAAGCACCCAAATGGGGTCAGTGTAACGCCACCACAGGGGCGTTAAGTACGACGTGTACTTCGGTTAAGTCACGGACGGTAACGGGACAGGAGTAAGTCAGTTACGACTTAGTTCGATGGTGAACAAGTACCACTTGGCCTCCGTGGACACAAGGGTAATAGCAAGGACAGGCTCAAGCGCAACGGCGAGCAAAATGGGGGAGTCAAGCGAAAGTGCGACTCAAGGGATCGGATCGTGAGAATAGACAGCGGTGTGGTATTACACAAGAAGTCAAGTCTACCGTACAAGCTAGGTAGCGTGGGACTTATATACTAGTACACGATGTTTGTCAGAGACAAACATATGGCGCGATCCTAGGATCCAGGTCCTAGAGAGCTAACAAGGGGAAGGTATGAAAAGAGAACAAGGGAATTCCGTGGGACGACGCGTGTATCAGAAGTCGTCAGCGGATTCTGGAAGTCGCGCCATGGGGCATCGTAACGGTCATGCGCTAGGCGCGAGCCAAGAGCCGAGACGCGAATCGAAGTGGATCGTATCATAAAAGTACAGTGGAAGTCTGACACCGAATATGAGTCACAAGACATGAGGCGAAAAGAAGGGAAAAGAAGGGAGAAAATCGTAACAGTCAGGGAGGGAGGGTCATCCAAAGGGTTGTTAAGAAATTTTTGTGGACAGGCACTTGGTGGGTGCTTGGTGGGTGTCTAGTGGTGCAGCTATGATCAAGTTGACAGAATGAGTGCACATGACTGAACAAGACTGAGCATGTGAATGGCAAGGGCTGCAGGTAGCAAATAGGAGTGTAGCAACAGAAATAAAATGAGAAAAGACCCAAAAAATGTGAAGAAACCTAGTTGTCAGTATCATGCAGGCCTTTGCAGGGCACAAGCTGTTGAAGACAGGTCTGCAGCAATTGTGGATATGTCTGTACTGAAGGGCTAGAGCTGCACACCAGTGCAGTGAGGTCAGGAATGGGAACAGGGCTAGTTGGTGGCAGGCAGTCAGAAATGGTTGTGCATGCTTTGGTGCAGCATGAAACTTTGTATGGCTGGCTGCTAGGATTGGGAACGTGTCATGCTGGAGTTTCTAAGGCTGCATGCAAGTGCAGCACACTGAAGAATGTAGGGTTGCCACAGTCTGGTGTGGTCCAGTTTGGAGACCCTTTTTTCCAAACTGTGGACCAGACCTGGGTCTGGTTTGGGCTCTCAGGCTGAACCCCACACCTCTCTGAGGTCTGGTCAGGTTCAGGTCTGGTTCAGGCTCTGACATGCCTGAACCCCAAACTGAACCCCAAACCTGCATGAAAATTCTAAAAAAAATCTCTAAAATTCTAAAAAAACATTACAGAAGTTCTACAGCTACTCAGTCCACACATACACCTGCCCTAGTAGACCCATACCTGGGCCTCCAGGTACTTGTTCCACCACGCTGTGGGTGTAACGCCACCACAGACATTTAGTCTGACTTAGACTGCAAAAGGGCATTCACAACTTAGCGAATATTCCTTGACCTAATGTTGACTTGGAATGTGAGGTGAATCGTGTGTTCACAGTGCTATACGAGGCCTGTGACCGATGGGTATACCTGGGTATGATGACCACAGGATACTGCTCTTGATGATGTAGATGACTTGCTCAAGGGAGACAAGTGAACTCATGACGAAGATGATGAATGGAAAGAGTGGTGATTGAAGAAGACCAGGATGGCAATCCTGGGTCTTCAATGACAACTACTTATACAACTATGAGGTAGCTTTGAAGCTCCTCCCAAAACTGTACAACAAATAGCTAAAGTAGCTTGAACCCTACTAAAGCTGTACTATGAAACATGCCACATCAGCATGTGATACTACTGCTGACTGATACTACTAGTCCATGACACATTATGTCTTACTAAAGGAGTCATTGCTGTATAGTAAGCATCCACTTTGATTGGACCATGACATTACCCCCTTTTCAGCTGCAATGACCATGGCATGTCCTCATGGGTCCGATGCCCAACAACCATCCCTCCTGTGTCTGGGTAACTTGCTTGATGATGTCCACCATCTCCAACTGGTACTTGCTCTTCTTCAGCTCACTCTGCACCCCTCTGAGCAACTGGGCTAGGGACTGTAGGTGCTGCTCCACCCTTTCAGCCTCATGCTGGTACTGACAGTAGTGCTTCAACTCAGCTTTAAGCCCCCTATCCTTTAGCTCATTGATGGCACAGTCAAGGCAATGCTGCCCTGTGTGCCTGCTGACTAGGGTGTGCATGTCTTCCAGGGTGTAGTGCGGCTTGCCCAGCTCACACATGTGGGGCTCCACGTACAGCAGCTTGGTGTACACCTTGTCACTGTCTTTGATGAGCCCAATGATGAGGGGTAGTGATTTAAGGTCCGGTCCAGTCCGGTCTTTTACCTTCCTAATAAGGCAACCGGACCGAGACCGGTCCTAATTAGTCAGGATTATTCAAAAGACCGGACCGGGACCACTATGGACCGGTCCTGGTTGGTCCTGCAGCCGGTTAAACACCGGTTGCAACCAGTCTTTTGTGCAACCGGATTTGTCATCATGGGTTTCGCTGGACCGGAAGTTGCATTGTCAACGACGGTCAACATCAACGACGTGTCAACCACCATAGTCGCTTTGACGTCCAACGCTCCCAGTCAGCGTTCATTGACTGCTTTACTTTGGCCCAGGAAACTCTCAAGAAGCTAAGTACTCCTTCTCCTTCTAGCTAACTTATTAATTCTTTCTTATTTTATTTTCTAGGTTTTAATTGTGGTGCCGCAACATCACGACACCGCCGGCCCATGGCACTGCAAGACCACGGTGTCAACGTGGCGCTGCAAGACCATGACTCCGACCTGATGCCGCCGCAGGATCATGGAGTCGACACAGCGCCGTGACACCACGACATCGATGCGGTGCTGCGACACCATGACACCGACACCGCGACACCGACCTGGCGCCACGACACCGTGACACCGACGCGGCGCCACGATACTATGATACTGACGTGGTGCCATGACACCATGACATCAACGCGGCGTTGTGATGCCACGACACCACAACGCCGACCTGGCACGGCGACACCACGACACTGACGCGGCACCATGACACGGCGACACCACGACACTGGCACGGCACGGCGACACCACAATACCGACGTGGCGCGGCAACACGACTTCGACACGGCGCGGCAACACCACGACACCGCAACATCGACCTGGCGCCGCGACATCATGGCACGAACGCGGCGCCACGACACGGCGACACCACGACACCGACATGGCATGGCGACACGATGACACCGACGCGGCGTGGTGACACGACTTCGACGCGGCGTGGTGACACGACTTCGACGCGGCGCGGCAACACCACGACACCGCAACATCAACCTGGTGCGGCAACACCACGACACGAACACGGCGCCACGACATGGCGACACCACGACACCGACACGGCTTGGCGACACCACACCGATGCGGCATGGCAACACGACATCGACGTGGCGCGGCAACACCATGGCATCGACACGGTGCCATGGCAGTTCTTAGATTACAGTAGTACAGTAGTAGCTAATATATTATGGATGAAAATGTGATCTAAATGTGTGAAAAGACCATTGGGTTGGTTGCAGTAAAGACCGGTTTCAACTGGTCTTTTGTTGGTTGCAGAGGATTGTTAAAAATTGAGCAACCGCAACCGGGCTGGGTCCAAAAAAGGTGCAACCGCAACTGATGGTCCGGTTGCAAGCCGGTCCGGTCCAGTTGGGTCCCGGTCTTTTTCCAGTCCTATGGACTGGACCTTAAAACACTAATGAGGGGGTCAGGTCTGTCAATGACCTGAATGTATGTGGCCTGCTGAGTGTGGCCCTGGGGTGTGGTGATGGGGAAATGGATGAAATTGTCCCCCCAGTTGTGCTTAAAACCGTGGGGCATGAGATGGGTGCAGCCTGGCTGGTGGCACAGATGGGTGGCGGTGTACAGGGGAGTGGCTTCAGCGGTGAAGGTGGTGTGGTAAAGGGGGTGACCCATGGTACTAGTATCACAGGTGTATGGGGTTTTGCCCAGGTGGTCAGAATCAGTAGTGTTGAGAGTGGATGGGTGCTCAGCTGGATACCACTCCTTCAACTGCTTGGGGATGTCATGGATCGCCCATGCATCATTGCGTCAAACTGTCAGTGCAGCTTCAGGAGTGCGGTTCTCCTTGTTGCTCCCATCGTCCATCACATTGTGGCCTGCTCAAGCTGCTTGAGCCTCCACATCTCCACCATTACCTTCTACTCCTCCCATCTCTTCATTGCCAGCGTTGTAAGGCCAGCCTTCGTGCTGAGCCTGAAACCACCTATTTTTGGACACTCAATCACCTCGGCCATGCAGCCCTTTGTCCACGTTCCTTCCCCTTTATGTTACCTTTCTATTTCTGTCTCGAGAGCTACTCCTCCTGTATAAAAACCCACATTCTTAGGCTCTAGTGGGAGGGAATCGAATCATAGCAGTGCTCGGTCGCCACCTTTCCCCTAACTCAGGGCGAATATCCCGGAAGTCAGGCCCAAACGTGGGCACTCGAAGGAAAACTCTCATTGATCCTCTTACCCCTACCTCTTGGAGTAGAACACTCTCCGCCTTCAAACTCACCTAGGACCCTCACATCCTTACACATTGGCTGCCCCAGTGAGGCGGAGTCAGTTGATTCCTCCTCCATCCCCTCTTTCAACCTTCAACCTCAACAAGCCTTCACCTTCTTTTTGGTCACCTCTGGTGACCCACACAATGTCAATCAGTCTCCTCCAGTCTATGACGCTCGCTCAAGTCAAGCCCAAGTTATTCATCCCCCACCTCCTTATCATCGTCAAGAACTAGTTGTTTTCGGCCTCATCCCATCCGTCCCATCCATTCTCCTCGTTCACGTTCAATCTTCATCCCACCTCTCTCATCCACTTTAGATTACACTTGTCCTCTTCGTTGCTCCCTTTGTTCCCTTCGATCCCCTTCGATTCCCTTTCGATCTTGTTACATCTACTCCCAATCCACCTTCCGTTCCAATCTCCGAACTCGTGTGTTCACCCCCCCTTGATTTCACATCCTCCATGCTCATCTTGTTTCTCATTTCATTTCTCTTATCAACCATCGCATGCATGCACCACCAGGATGTATTATGATGATGATGATGATGATGACCCTTATACGCCACACATTGGACTGGCAGCGATGCCATCCCCTCGTTTGAAGTTTGCTCCATACTACTCAGGACACGCAAACACGTTCAAAGACTTCTTGGAGGAATTTGAAGGCTTAGCATCTAACTGTGAACTGACGGACCCACAGCGAGTTGACGTACTCATCTGCTATGTAGCCCCCTCATTGCGCGACTTCTGGAGATCACTAAGTGGAAATCACTTGCGCGACTGGCCCCTCTTGTAATGCCACCACAGGGGCGTTAAGTACAATGTGTACTTTGGTTAAGTCACAGACGGTAACAGGACAGGAGTAAGTCAGTCAAGACTTAGTTCGATGGTGAACAAGTACCACTTGGCCTCCGTGGACACAAGGGTAATAGCAGGATCAGGCTCAAGCACAACGGCAAGCAAATGGGGGAGTCAAGCGAACGTGCGGCTCAAAGGGATCGGATCGTGAGAGCGGACAGCGGTGTGGTATTACACAAGAAGTCAAGTCTACCATACAAGCTAGGTAGCGTGAGACTTATATACTAGTACACGATGTTTGTCAGAGACAAACATATGGCGCGATCCTAGGATCTGGGTCCTAGAGAGCTAACAAGGGGAAAGTACGAAAAGAGAACAAGGGAATTCCGCGGGATGACGCATGTATCAGAAGTCGTCTGTGGGTTCTGGAAGTCACACCACGAGGCATTGTAACGGTCATGTGCTAGGCACGAGATAAGAGCCGGGGCACGAATCGAAGCGGATCATATCGTAAAAGTACAATGGAAGTCGGACACCGAATATGAGTCATAGGGAGCGGAAAGATAAGGAGAAGGAGGTAAAATCGTAACATTACCCCCCCCTCAGACTCGAAGTCGCCACGACTTCGACTAGTCACTGGTATAGTAACAGTCCTCTTTGGGGATAACGGTAGCGGGGTCAGGAGAAGGGGAACGGGGACAGGTGTGGGAATGTAAGAACATATGGCGCCCCCTGTGGCCACACTTACGACATCCCTCATACTGGGGGCAATCAATCTCGTCGTGTGTCGCCTTCCAGTTGAAACACTTCCCGCACCAATGGGCGCGCGGCGTAGGGTTCTCATACCTGGCGGACATCGGGGACAATCGCCTTATGAGGCAGACGTCCACGCGATGGGCGAGACTGCCACACCACTGGCACACGTCCTGCCGTCCTCGCTTGGGGCAGTCTCTTACGAGGTGGTCCAAGGACCGGCACTCATAACACCTGCGGCGATGCGTGCTGCCTTCCCCTTGAAGGCGCGGCATCTCGCTAGGTCCTCCAGCACGTGGCAGTAGTGGCATCTTGTCCACGCTATCGGTGCGGAGCTCAGATGAGTGACGGGGATGAGTGGGTTTGGTCATCAGCTCCACATATCGATCGCTGATGAGGGGGATGATTCGGGCGTACTGCAACCTCTTCCATATGCTTGACATATTCATGTTGAGGTGGAATTGGTCCTTCGACACTTCTGCTTCTAACCTGCGAAGGTCATCCCGGCACACCTTGAGCGTGTCTCGCGCTTCGAGGCAGGTGCGCAAGCGGGAGACGTCCGCATGGAGTGCGGGGTAGTGGAGGGAGGAGATGACCTCGTCGATCACAATATGACGAGGGTCATGAGGGTGGAACAGGTCCACCTGCTGGTCTGTTACGTGTTGCAGGAGTTGGTTAGCTTGGACAGTGCGCAGATAGATGGATGTGACGTAGCAAGGTTCCCCCTTGCCCATAGTTCCCACAACTTCCTGGTAATCTTTATGGTAATAGATATACCGTGCCACCTCCTTCTTGCCTGGCTCTCCAATCATGAGCAGGTGGAAGCATGGGGAGGTGGGGTCGTTGAGGAAGTATGGGATACCTGGTTCCCCCGACTTGTCCTCATCCTCATCATCGAGGAGGGCATAGCGACGGTCGGGGGCGGCGAGTTCCACTGTGGGGTGAGGGGTAAACACGTGGTCTATGCCAGGTGGGAATGGGGGTAGCGGGAGGTTGGGTGCGTGGAGTGTGCTCAATGTGGGTTGTGAGACGAGTGGGGGTGGAGATGTGGGTTCAGGGGACTCCGGCGACTCAGCCGGTTCAGCGATAGTAGGTAGGGAGGTGTTGGGGTCAAGTATAAATTCCGGTAGAGGTTCCAGAGTGACGATGCGTGAGTAGGGGGTGTAGGCATCATATCCCATGACTGGGATACCCACTTCTTGGGACAGCATCGTTAGGTTTTCAAGAATGATCTGAGATGGGGGACGAGCGGGTACAGTAGTGATGACGGGTGTATCAGACATGAGGTTTCCAGGGATGATCATTGACGGTGAGAGTGGGTGAAGGGGGTGCGTCTTTTATATCTTTCGTCCTGCCCCTTCAGTGGTAGGATTCTGCCAGTAGAACTCGGCGATTAGGTCAGGTGCGTGGCGAACGTTATCGAGTGGTTCCCACGAGCTGTCACTCATGGGAAATCCCTTCCACTGGATCAGGAATTGAAGTTTGTGCCCTCGGCCATGAAGGCAAGATTGTAACATGCACTCCACTTCAAACTCTTCTTCTCCTTCGATCAGGTCAGGTGGAGGTCGCTCGAAGTTAGCTCCATGAAGTTCCGTCTCCTTGTATGGTGTAAGGAGGTTCACATGGAACACGGGGTGTATCTTCCACGTCTTCGGAAGATCTAGTTCGTAAGAGACCGCCAACAAGACTTTCTTGATTCGGAATGGTCTGTGGCGTTTTGGGGCGAGCTTTGCAGTAGGGTAAAAGGTCCGGAGGTTCGTCCCCTCCAGCCATACTTGGGCACCTTCCATGTAGGGTATGAAGCGCATCTTCCCCCTCTTCGCCATAAGCTCTTGCGCACGCTTGATACAGTCCTGCACGTGTTGGCGTCTGTCGCCCATCTCTTCCAGTCATTGATCAACTGACGGAGTTGAGGTGGGTTTTGATGTCCACATGGTGCATGGTTCCCATCCCATGATCAACAAGAATGGGGAATGCTTAGTCGTGGCATTTGGCCACGAGTTGTGCGCGAATTGCACTACTGGGAGTGCCTCCGCCCAGTTGTCCTGCTGCACATTACTCCAGTGCCGAAGGTACTGCTCCAGCCACTGGTTAGTGCGTTCCGATTGCCCATCAGTCTGCAGATGGTATGCAGATGAGATGTTCTGACAGATCCCCAGCGTTTTGCACAGGTCCTTCATGAAGGCGGACGTGAAACGCGGGTCCTGATCCGTGATCATCTTTCAGGGAATGCTGTAGTGTGGGTAGACGTGGTGGAGGTAGAGTCACGCCACTCCTTCCGCAGTAATCATCTCATTACACGGGATGAAGATGGCTGCTTTTGAACAATCATGGTTGGTGATAGTGAGGATGGAGTCATACCCATTGGACGGGGGTAACTTTGTGATAAAGTCCATCGTTACGACTTTGAATGGTTCTGCGTCAGGGTCTGTGGTAATGGGGAAGAGGTGTGGTTTTTGTCGGTGGGGGTTGATTTTGTTGGCTTGGCACATAGCACAGCCTTTGACATATCCTTCCACGTCCTTCTGCATATTTGGCCACCAGTAGTCACGTCGCACCAATTCTAGCGTGTTTGCGATTCCTGGGTGGCCCATGCTAGGTGTGTTGTGGAAAAAGGTAATTACCCCCCGTTTAAGATCGTTGTCGCCCACAACAACGAGAGCGTCTCCTTTCCACCAGAGACCTTGGTGCTTCTTCAGGTTGTGGGGTTCGACCCACACAAGGACCGCTTTTTTGTCCATGTTTTGTGCTATTTGCGTCCAGATGTCCATGTCGTGCATTGACATCTGGGTCGCACGTATAAAACGGTCAGCGGGGAGGACGGTAACATCGTTGTTGTCCTCCTCATTGGGCTCATAATCAGCTCGTCATGAGAGGGCATCTGCGCAACCATTTCTTATACCAGGTACGTGCTTCAGTGCAAAGTTGTACTCTGATAATTCCAGAAACTCGTGTGCCACTCTTCGGCTGATTTTTCGTGGGTCTTTCCAATACTGCAGATTGGCGTGGTCAGTGTGAATAATGATTTCATGGGGGGAGCCGACTGCGCCATGCTTGTAGCGCCTTAACTACTGCTAGTAGCTCCTGGTCGTAGATGTCGTAGTTGCGCTCCACCTCTGTTAGTGATTCAGAGTGGAACGCAACCAGGTGCATGCGTTGGTCAGGCCCCAATTGATTAAGTACGGCCCCAAGGGCTACGTTGGATGCGTCTACTTCGAGTTCAAATGGTTTCGTGAGGTTGGGGAAGAGGAGTGTAGGTTCTTGGCCGATGCTTCGTCTGATATTATCGAACGCATCCTGCTGGTCCTGGTCCCAATGCCAGGGGGTGTCTTTCTTTGTGAGGTCGTGTAATGGGCGGGCGAGGGTGGAGAATCCTCAGATAAACCGCCTATAGAAGTTACAGAAGCTGAGGAAGGCGCGTACTTCCTTGAGGCTTTTCGGAGCTGGCCATTCCAGGATCTCCCGTACTTTAACGGGGTCCATCCAGACATTCCCATGCCTGATGATGAGTCCAAGGTACTTGATTTCTTGTACCTCGAACTCACACTTTTCTGGCTTGACATATAGGTCGTGCTCTTCGCAGAGGCGCAGTACCTCGTGCAGCATGTTCTGGTGCTGGGCGTGGTCAAGGGCAGTGGCAATTAGGATGTCATCCATATAGACGATCACAAGTCCGAGTAGGATAAGGTCTTGGAAGATGTAGTCCATCATCGCCTGGAACGTTGACAGGGAGTTGGTAAGGCCAAAGTACATAACCAGGGGTTCAAACAGTCCCCGATTCGTTTTAAACGCTGCCTTATGCTCATCACCTGGTTTGACCCGTACGTTGTTATAGCCCCACCTAATGTCGAGCTTGGAGAACAATCAGGCTCCTCGTATGCAGTCGATGAGCTCAGGGATGAGGGGGAGGGGGTAATGGTTTTGGATGGTGATCTCATTCAACCGCCTGTAGTCTTGGATGGGTCTCAACTTCCCGTCTTTCTTTTTGATGAAGAAGAACGGTGATGCATAGGCGGACTTGGAGGGTCTGATATACCCCTTGTCCAGTTGCTTGGTGAGGAACGTAGTGAGCGCCTCCTCCTCGTTCTGCACCAGCGGGTACACTTTACAATCCAACGCCGGCGGGGCGTTTGGGAGTAGGTCAATGGCGTGATCCCATACACGTGAAGGGGGGAACCAGTGGGATGCTTCCTCGCTGAAGACCTTGTGATGGCGTCGGTACTCCATAGGTACCAACTCTTCGAACGTGCGCTTAGGTTTCTTTGCAGCTTCTCATTGCGCTAGTTCTGAGGCTGTCGTCGTTTTTCACAGAAACGCGATGCAGGGATCCTGCTCATCGTCCATGAGCTGTTCCCACACCTCCTCGTCAAGTTCATACGTCTCCAACGCCTGTATGGATGCTTCCATAGGCGTGGCTTCGTCTGACAGATGAAGGCTGGAAATGACGACCAGTTGAAACTCCTCATTCAACATTGCTTCTCCCCATCGTATTTGTGGCTCAAAAGCCATGAACCAGGGGTATCCGAGGATCACTTCGTCTCTTCCTAAGTTCGTGATTAGGAAACGAAGCGTCTTGGTCTCCTTCCCTGTTCTCACGGTGAGATCGGTGTACTGTGTGATCTCTCCGTCTTGATTGTTCGTCCCATCTACGTTCCATATACGGATGGGGTGCGAGACATCTTGGGTGGATATCTGTAGTCGTTTGAGCAGTGTCGAACAAATGAAATTGTCGGTTGCTCCTGAGTCCACTAGGACTTGTCGTTCGGCTGTTGTGTGTGCAGATTTGAACAGAACTGGGATTCACATGGATCGATATCTGCTAGTGTACACATTCAAGTTTAACACTTTAGCCCAGGCTGCCAGGTTCAAGTGTCGGGAAAACCCTCCTTCCCGAATAGTTTGTCCACCATGAGGTCCCTGACCTCCTGTGTCTGCGCTTTCATCGCAGCGATCTGCGCATCTGCCTGTTCTTCATTTGAAAGTATGCAATTAGAAGATACGGCGACAGTAGTGATGGTGGGAGTTGATATGTCTGGAGTCAGGGTAACAGAGGGGGGTCCAAAGGAGGAGGCAGTAGCCGTGCGCGTTCCCTTTTGTGGGCAGTTACGTGACATGTGCCCTTGAGCACAACATCTAAAACATCGTCCCTCCTTCTGAAGCTGGGCCTGGTCTCCGTCGGCAAGCGCCACGGAGGCTCGGGCGCGTCCAACCTCCATGGCATTTGGGTTTCGGTTCTGATCGAGGGCCTGGACCCACTGCTCTCGGCTGTGTCTACCCTTCTTTCCACGCTGGGGTTTGTTCTTTCCCAGGTGGTCCTTTAAAACCAGATATTCAGCCTGCTGTAGGCGAGTGGCCGCCTTCCAATCATCCCATGTGATCGGGTGTTGGAAGCGTGTGGTGTTAATTACTAACTGGTTTGGGAGTCCATCCTGGAACATCTCCAGGGTCATGGCTTCATCAGGGTTATACATCTGTAAACACAATTAGGTGTTCAGAGCGTTCAGAGCTGTTCAGAGTGTCCTTGAATGGCTCTGAACGGCTCTGAACACCTACTGCACTTACAGATGTACCCGGCTTTGTGGACTAGGTTGGAAAACGTAGCCACATAGGTGTCGATATCTTCACCCTTCATAGTCAGAGTCTGCAAACTCTTCTGGGCCTTTGTTTGTTCCGCCGTATCGGTGTATGATTGCATGAACCGATCGCGGACGGTGTTCCACAGGTTCAGTTTGGTCATTAGAACTCCTGTGTTTCACTGGTCCTCAAGCCAAGCGAACTGCTCTGTAACCCAATCATTGACAAGGGGTCCGCAGATATAGGAGAGAAAGGTCATCGTGCGGGGATAGGGGATGGCGAGCTGGTCGACGGTGGGGTTCATTTCTCGGTATAGGTTGAACGCAAGCATAAATTGCTTGCTCTTTTCTCGGTCTCTGTTGAACTCGGGGGGTGGGTTCCCTCCTAAGCGTCCGTGTCCTCCGGGTGTGGGTGGGATCGTGGCTGGTGCGGCTCTGACGGGGGAATAGGAGCGCCACCTGCTCCACCGCCCCCGCCTCCTCCGCCACCTGCGCCGCCTCCTCCACTGCCTGGCGCACCTCCTCCACTAGCGCCGCCACTCGGGAAACTTCCTCCAGGAGCTGTGCCTCCACCACTAGGAGCCGCTGCTCCACCTGACGGGCTGCTGCTAGGAGCGCCTCCACTACCAGAAGGAGCTGGTCCTCCACTGGTAAGGGTCGTGCTGGCCGAGGCATGGGTTTGTGACATAGACTGAAGTGTAGGTTGAGAACCTGGTAGGTTGGGGGGATTTACGAATAGGGAGGGAGTGAACATGATTGTTGGTATGGAGACACTGGGTGAGTTATCAGGGTCGGAGTTGACGTCAATCCCTTTTGGGTTGTGACTTTTCAAAGGTCCGATGTTCAATTCGGAAGGTACTGGTCCTATAGTATACCAGCTTCGTTTGTTTGGCAAATAATCAATATAAGCCCAGAGGCGTCTGTCCTCGAGATAATGGATCTGGTGATACTCTTTCTTTCTTGGGTTGAAGATGTAATACCCTTCAACGTTGTTGATTTCTGCCCAGACAGCTGCTCCTTTGATACGGTCGGAGAGCTTGTCGGTCGCAAGCTGAGTGACATACTCAGGCTGGAACTTGGATCTGGCGCGACTAGATGTCGCCACTGTGAGAGACTTGACTTAATGTAACGCCACCACAGGGGCATTAAGTACGACATGTACTTCGGTTAAGTCACGGACGGTAACGGGACAGGAGTAAGTCAGTCAAGACTTAGTTCGATGGTGAACAAGTACCACTTGGCCTCCGTGGACACAAGGGTAATAGCAGGATCAGGCTCAAGCGCAACAGCGAGCGAACGGGGGAGTCAAGCGAACGTGCAACTCAAAGGGATCAGATCATGAGAGTGGACAGCGGTGTGGTATTACACAAGAAGTCAAGTCTACCATACAAGCTAGGTAGCATGAGACTTATATACTAGTACACGATGTTTGTCAGAGACAAACATATGGTGCGATCCTAGGATCCAGGTCCTAGAGAGCTAACAAGGGGAAAGTACAAAAGAGAACAAGGGAATTCCACGGGACGACGCGTGTATCAGAAGTCGTCTGCGGGTTCTGGAAGTTGCGCCATGAGGCATTGTAACAGTCATGCGCTAGGCGCGAGATAAGAGCCGGGGCGCGAATCAAAGCAGATCGTATCGTAAAAGTACAATGGAAGTCGGACACCGAATACGAGTCATAGGGAGCGGAAAGATAAGGAGAAGGAGGTAAAATCATAACACCTCTTCTGACAATTGCTCATCAACATCTTTGGCAATCCCACTCTGCGGCACCAGATCATGAGACAGAAGTTGCGCAGTTACATTCAAGACTTGGCCAGAAAGCGGATGTATTGTGAAGACAACGTGTTGCGGTACTACAGGCAGTTCATTTGCTTTGGTATTCCCTTAGTTCACACTGGCCACTTGTCTGAGGAAGAACGAGATGCAGTGTTTTGGTATGGATTCCACCCTGACAATCGCAAAGTCCTCCGGTCCCGTCTTCTCAGCAAGAACCCCTTCCAGCTGCCCAATGTTCCCTTCTGTTTCAAAGATGTTTTTGGTTGTGCACATGCAGTGTTTGCATACGACAATTACTTCCCATCGCCCTGGTTGCATGCGAAGCAGTTCAAGCCCCCGATGGTTAGACACGAGCAGCCCATCATTGAGTCTATTCCTCGAGATGCCTACAGTTTCTGAACAGTGACGCGTGCTGTTGCCACATACGCTGAGACCACTCCTGACGAGCTCTCCCCATCTCCTTACTCGACGCCAGACACCCAGCTCCCCTCTTCGTCTTCGCCCTCGGTTTTGGAGTCTCAGCATGGACTAGTGCATTCGGTGATGCTCAATCAGCCCAAGCCCATGTACACATTGTCGACCACATTGCCCCCCCTTGGATTATCCTTTGTCCCATACTCCAACACTCATATACTCGGCTACTGACAATGATGACCCCATTTTCACTTCCATGCCTCCGTCGTCTTCGGTTTTGTCCATGTTGCTCCCTTCAGCTACCCCATCCCATACTCCGGCACTCGTCCCTTTGGCTTCTGACAGCAACTCCATTCCTGCATCCATGGCTCCTTCGTTTTCATTGATACCCTCGGCTTTCCCTACCCTGGCTCATACTGACTCGCTTGCATGCTCGGATGCCGAGATCTCATCTATACTCCCCTTATTTTCAATCATGCCCATGTCGACCATGCCTTTGATCTCATCCAATTTCGAGTACCTGCCCTCAGCGATGGTCGATCAGCCTGCATGCACGTTGTTGTCCATGCCTTCTTCGTCTCTGACATCGTCCATGTCCCTACCCTCGGTAACAGAAGAGCAGCCTAAGCCCGAACCTGAGCCCATACCTTCGATCACCCCAGCGTCCACGCCCCCATCTTTGTCCACGTTCCTGCCCTCTCCTGTCAGTATGCGATCGGTGATTAACTCTCAGCCCAAGCCCGAGTCTGTGTCCATGCCTCCAATCATCCCATCTTCACCTGCTCTTCTATCAGCCCCCTTACTTGCTCTCCCAATTACTGATGATGACCCTGAGTTCGAATCCGCACCCTTCCCTTTGTCTTTGACCATGCCAATGGACTTAGAGTGCTCACTTTCACCTGTACGAACGGCAATGGACAATTGGCCCAAGCACAAGCCCATGTCTTCGACCACTTTGACTTCGCCTGTCCTTCCACATACTCCCTCGCTAGCACCCTCGTTCACTGACGACGTTCCTGAGCTCTTCCCTACACTTCCTGCCCTACAGTCTGCTTCTCTGGCTCGCTCCGAGGTTCCAACGTCTTTGTCATCGCTCACGAAACCATCGCCGTCTAAGAGTCCAACCTCAGTGCCTGCTTGTTCGCTACCGCCCCTGCACCCATTGCTTGGAGAGTTGTGCTGCAACCTCATGCTGGAGTCTCTTGCTACCCCTGCGACGTCATATTCCCTGGAGTCACCTCCTTCATCGCTAGGTGAACTCATTCCCCTCCTACCTGTGCAACACGAAGCTTCAGTAGTCGTTCCCACTCCACGCCATTCGACACCATCACAACGACCTCCCGGACTCAAGACATTCAACTCGGATTCCTCCACACTCGAGATCACCCCACAGTCCCCACCCCTCGCCTCGTCAGTCCCTCAACAATCACAAGAACTTTCGCTGGTTTATGGAACTTCACCCCCACTGCCACTGTCTCGCTTTGGCCTCACTCACAACTTTGCGCTCGCTATCGTCATCACCACAGCCTTTGTTTCGACACTCATCAACCTTTTGAAGACCCTTCCCACCCACCTGCGCAAGTTTTGGAGCAAGAATCAAGACACCAGCAACAGTCAGAATGGCATCCCAAAGGCATGCAACATTCCCACGCAACGACTTCAACTCGGACAGTTCATGCCCCACACTGCACGCTTCATTTTCGACCCTGGAGGCCAGGCTTCAAGTTCAAGACTACTCTCTCGACACACGACGATGCTCACAAGCGCATGCTGAAGACATGAAATGACTTCATCATGCACATCGTCATCCCTATTCCCGTTCCAATCAACAACCTCGTTTTTGGCCCTGGAGGTGGAGTGTTCGAGTTAGAGCTAGCACATGAGGACTTGGCAATGCTTGGCGAAGATGTGTGGTGATGTTTTTTTCTTCATGCCACCCTTCCCATTACTGTTTTAGCTCGCGTTTTCTTACTTTTTGACGTCAAAACTCAATCTTTTTTGTCACGATCACGTGGCATTTCTCCTACAGGGTCTGTTTCAGTTCCGGTTCTAGATGTGGCCAGACACTTTCCAGATTGTTATCAGATAGTATTGGACTGCCAGCGCATAGCCTCAGGTTTCAGTGACTCACAGGGCAGAGGGTGACAGCACATGGATGTGCTGGCACTTGCGTGTCCTCTAGAAAATAGCACAGAAAATCCAGTACTGTATGGTATAAGTAGTAGAGCAGTAGCACCTGTATTCAGCATCTTGGTCTTCCAACAATATAGCCCAAGTACTCTTCTAGTGTCAAGGTTGCTTCAAGGCCAAGTCCGCTTCATCGCTTAGTAAGCACCGGTTGTGACCGGCCCATGTTACTTCGCCTTTAGGACCTTTTGACTACGCGCTGACGTGCGCCTTCGGGAATTACTAGGGTTATCAGGAACATATCGAGAACGATCCGGGTGATCGTAACATTTTTTCTTAGATGTAGCTTGACCAGGGACGGTCAAGATTTTGACCCCCCAGGAGGTGTAAGGCCAGCCTTCGTGCTGAGCCCAAAACCACCTATTTTTGGACACTCGATCACCTCGGTCATGCAGCCCTTTGTCCACGTTCCTTCCCCTTTTATGTTACCTTTCTATTTCTGTCTCAAGAGCTACTCCTCCTGTATAAAAACCCACATTCTTAGGCTCTAGTGGGAGGGAATTGAATCATAGCAGCGCTCAGTCGCCACCTTTCCCCTAACTCAGTGTGAATATCCCAGAAGTCAGGCCCAAATGCGGGCACTCGAAGGAAAACTCTCATTGATCCTCTTACCCCTACCTCTTGGAGTAGAACACTCTCCACCTTCGAACTCACCTAGGACCCTCACATCCTTACAGCGTCTTTGGTCTTCTGTACCTAATACTCGACTCAAACTGGGATAGGTCCTGGTGAGGCACTTGCATGGCTTCCGAGAGTGTTGCAAACCCCATGCACTTTGGCCTCCATGAGGGGGGTGGCATTAATGTGCTGGCCAACATTGTTGATGAGCCAGTATGTGGGCTTGGCATTGGGGTGGTCAAGGTTGGTGATGGGTTTGATGCAGGTGATGGCATCACACATCTCTTGATGGGTGAGGTTGCCCAGTGCATGGGTGGGGAGAGCAGTGGAAGAGGAGCTAGTGGGAAAAGACATTTGGTGTTGTTGAGTGGATCTAGAGATGTCAACGAGTTACTGTCAAATGAGTGACTTGCGAGTGTGACTTGTCATGTGATGAGTACTTGTGCCTGCAAGTACTCGTGCCTGAATACTCCTGCGAGTATGAGTTTGCCTTTCTCTGAGCATGAGTACTTGTGGGTACTTGTGGTAATATAGCCTGCTGTGGTGTTACATTTTGGCATAAGGTTTTCTATTCTGTATTTGTATTCATTACAAAGGATCTATAATTGTACACTAATAAGAGGCCATATTAGAGCCCACTATCCAAGTCATCGTGCGCCAGTTGTAACACCACCACAGGGGTGTTAAGTACGACGTGTACTTCGGTTAAGTCACGGGTGGTTACAGGACGTGAGCAAGTCGGTCAAGACTCAGTTCGAGGGTGAACAAGTACCACTTGGTCTCTGTGAACACAGGGGTAATAGTAGAAGTAGGCTTAAGCGCAAAGGCGAGCAAAAGCGAGGGAGTCAAGTGAAAGTGTGACTCAAGGATTCGGGTCATGAAAGAGGACAGTGGTGTGGTATTACACAAGAAGTCAAGTCTACCATACAAGCTAGGTAGGGCGTGACTTATATACTAGTACAGGATGTTTGTTGGAGACAAACATATGGTGCAATCCTAGGACACAGGTCCTAGAGAGCTAACAAAGGGAAACTATAGATAGAGAACAAGGGGATTCCACAGGACAACACGTGGATCAGAAGTCATCAGCGGATTCTGGAAGTTGTGCCATGGGACGTTGTAATGGTCATGCGCTAGGCACGAGATAAGGGCCGAGACACATATCAAAGCGGATCATAGATAGAAAGTCCAGTCAACACGTCATGGGAAATTGGATAACGATGGAACAGGAAACAGGAGAGAAGAAGGGGGCAAAAGGAGGGCGAAATTGTGACATTACCCCCCCATCAGATTCGAAGTCGCCACAACTTCGACTAGTCACTGGTATAGTAGCAGTCCTCTTCTGGTATAATGGTAGCAGGGTCAGGATATGGGGTGTGGGGGCAAGTATGAGTATGCAAAAACATATGGCGTCCCGACTGACCACAGTTGCGACAGCATTCGTACTGGGGGCAGTTGATCTCGTCATGGGTGGTGTGGAAGTTGAGGCACTTCCCACACCAATGACAGTGGGTTACGGTGATACCCAAAGCTGCTGGTGAGCGCTTCTGAGTGCAGCAAGGGACGTTGAGTTCGGGGAGGCTTGAAGCTGTGCTGCCGGTCGTGCAGGCCTTCGCAGGACGCACAACTTCGTATATGGCTTCGCTCAGGTCGGGGACACGTCGCTCTAAAGTGGCTAAGGGTGCAGATGAATGTGCGACGCTCGGGAATGCGGGGAACGAGGGGAACTGGACCCTACTGAGCTCTGAAGCCCAGAGGGGAGAACTAGATTAACTTGGTTGGTAGTAGATACAGGAAGTGTTGTTATATACCAGAAGGCCAGAACACAGATCTAAGTATGAAGGGGTGTCCATGGAGCAACCAAGCGAGGTCGCAAAGCCAGCCAGAGGTAGAAGGGGTAAAAGCCCGAACCGGCCGAAGCGCGGGAGAGTCCGGGCCACTGAAGCGGTGCGGGAAAGTAGCTAGAATATGCGAAAAGCATGATTTACCTCGCCAGCCATGCGCTAGGCGTATTATCCCCTCCCAACTGAGATCCCAACTGTCCTCAGTCCTCAGTGCGCGCAGGATTTGATTCAGCTCGCGAGCCATCGGCCAATTGCGGTTGTCTTCGAGGTGTGGGGTGCGAGTCTGGTGTAGCTGTCGCCCGTGTTTAGTGATCGAAAGTCCGGTCCGGTCCGGTTTTTTTTCCCTAATTTGGAAAGACTGGGACCGCAACCGATGGATCGGTTCATCCTCGTTGCCCAAAACCAGACCGAACCGACGAAGACCGGTCCTATCCGGTTGCCGGATTCTCAAAAGACCAGCTCATGCGGTCTAAACCGGCTCGTGCTGAGCCGGTCCCAACCGGTCATGGACCGACTGCAACTGCAGTCATAACGATGTAATTCATTTTTATATTACTAGTGCTACTGTACTAATACTGGTGCAAGACTATCTATCTAATATACCTAATACACGCTTCGTCGCCATCGCCGCCCTTACAGTTGTCGCAGTCATCGTCGTGATTGGCGACGTGGTCATAGCGCTCGGCTGGTGAACCACCATGGGTCACACAGCGTCGTCGTCGTCGTTGTCGTCATCGCTGTTGCTGCCGTAGGTCGTAGCGGCGGTTAACGAGCTGCTGTGGGTCACGTAGTGTCGCCATAGTCGTCGCCATAGTTGCCATAGTCGTTACTGTAGTCGTCGTCGTAGTTGTCGTAGCCGTTGTGGCTGTGATGGCCGTAGCGTCGATTGGTGAGCCGCCATAGATGTCGTCGTCGCTGTAGTTGCCCGCCGTAGTCGTCGTAGCCATCGTCGCTGTGGTGGCCGTAGCCACCATAGATGTAGTCATCGTCGCTGTAGTCACCCGTCGTAGTTGCCGTAGTCGTCGTAGTCGTCGTAGCCATTGTCATGGCTGTTGGCCGTGGTGGTTGGCGCGGTTGTTGAAAGGTTGCGATGACGAGATCTTGCAAGCCTGTCGTCTTGCCTGTCACTTGGCCTGTCGTCCGGTTGTCACATGGTGGTAGCCGACTGCCACCTACAATGGCTGCGGTTGTTGTTGTTGTTGTTGGGGTCGTGGTTGGCATGTTGTGGTTGGTGTCGACAGTGTTGGTCGTGGTTGGCGTGCATGTACCGGTTTATCGGTTGAGACCGGTCCTAACCGGTCCCACGGCGGTTCAGCCACATGCCAAATTTGGATGAACCGCAACCGGTAAAATCCTCAGGCCAGATGGACCGCAACCGAAGGTCCGGTTGCCATCGGTTGCAGTCCGGTCCGGTCCCAGTTTTTTTCCAGCTCATGGGACCGGACTTGCGAACACTACCCGTGTTGTCGCATGTCTTGAGTGCTCCTTGGGTATCCATGTCCTCGCAATGGACCATAGGCCACACGAGCGTTGTGCCGTCGGTGCACCTTGCCCGCTGACAGTCTTCTTGTAGTACGCAAGTTGTCAACCTCTTGAACTGAGCCTGGGCCGTGCGCAACATTGCAGAGTCTGAGTTGTGAAAGGGTTCGCTGGGACGCAGGTATGGCCTCCTCGTCTTGCTGAGCTGTCAAAAAATGCCCGATTCCGGCGCAACTGTTGGTATCCCAACGCCTGGCCCCGGCCGCCGATGTCTGCACTAAGCTGGCACTGTTGCTGTGTCTTGCATACTCGTGGCCCTCCTGTACGAAAGTGTCATTGTCTTGAGCTGAAGCGCAACCATTGCGCACGCTGCTGCAGATACTGTAATTGATGCAAACGGTACACGAGGTTGTCCTCGTCCCTAGCCAGGTTGCCGAGGGCCGCACGACATTGGCACTGCCATTGGTAAACTTGCGCTTGTGGCACTACACTGGGCGAGCGTTCTCCTCCTGACGCACTGTCGCACCTAGCGCACACGTATCGGCGAGACTTGCGAACCACTTGACTTGACGCCCGAAACTAATCTGAACCACTGTGCCAGCTGCGAGGGTCCGCACAATGGTGACGCAGTCACTGATACACTTGTACTTGAGATATATCACTGGGGTAGGTGCTCCTGATAATGCAGAGCCACTCTCATCGCACATGCCTTCGCGTGACTTGACAATGCTTGAGTCGCATCTGTAATTGCAGTAGGTGTTCGGAGCTGTTCAGAGCTGTTCAAGGACACTCTGAACAGCTCTGAACACTCCGAACACCTAATTGCATTTACAGATGCGGCACCTAGAATCAGTCTTAACCCGTGTGTGAGCCGCGAGGATCCACGCAGCGCTGGTGCTGTCGCTGCTGTCGGACTTGCGATACCTTGTGTGATACTCCTTGACTAGTGCTACTGCCATTCCGCGATGTCGCACATGTCGCTGTGTGTTCTATAAACGTCACTGAGAGCACTGAATGCTGTCGCCAAGCTCTTGCTGTGCTGCGCTTGTCCGCGCGCAAGTGGGCTACCACTGCTGAAGCTTGCACTTGAGGACTTCGTGGTGCGCGCCGCTCTTGCCTGATGCTGATCCGCGCATACCGCGCACGTCGCTGCGGGTGTCGTAAATACTGTCGCAGGTACTCTTTGCAATCGCCGGGCTTCTGACACGACGCGCATGTCCGCATGCACATAACGCTACTGTTGTCGCCACTGAAGTCTTGAATCTTAGCTGCACTGGGCATCGCTCTTAGAAGAAATGCATTGTGTTCTTTCGCGCATGCTGCCGCGGAACTTGGAATCGCTGATGTCGATGCGCGAGATCATCTGCCATCCATGGGTGACGTATGAACCCCCGCGTGACCATGGCACGCTTGTGGTCGGGTCTACGCTTGAGGCTAATTGACGAATCCCGCTCCTCGCGAAGGTGGATCGCTTTTGCTGGCGCATGTCGCTGCGGAACTGGTAAGTGCGGTCAGTAGCTCGGAACATCGTCGCGAGGGTGTATGCGCAACACGGGAGCCTGCACAACTATGGCTCGCTTGCTATCGTCACTGCGCAAAGGGGCTGCCTACGTGGATCATACTGTCATTGCTGTTGGATCGTGGCACCCACGTACGTCTCCGCGCGGGTTGGGAACACTGTTGTAGGGCACTGAGGTTGTTACGACTCTTGCTGTACGTTGCCACGGTCCGCGCACGGATAGCATCGCTGCTGTGAATGCAAGTGCAGTTCTGGCCACTGCTGCGGGTGTCGGCGAGGGTGAGGAAGGATGCGTGATGGATAGGTGAGTGTTCGAAGTAAAAACGAAGGTCGGAGGCGCAAACTGTATAAACAAGGTGAAAGGCAAAATGCAGGGGCAAGTGTGTGGATTCGCGTGCAGGGGCAGGGCCTAGTTCTCCTCCTCACTGAAAAATTGACTGTCCCCAGTCAACTTCGGTGGGTGTGTCACTGGTTGCGCTGCGGGGAACGTCGATGTGCGCAGGGTGTCTCAGAGTCGTGCTGTTGCTACCTATGAGTTGCGCTGGCACCGCTGATGCTCGGCGCATCCCATCTGGGGGCTTGTGCGTGTGGGGTGGAAATCGCGGTGCCATTGCTCGGTGGCATGTCACGGGTTGCCAGTCACTGGGCTCGATGTTGCGTGGCAGATCGCGTGGGCTGACTGAATGCGTAGGGTGCGCATCAGCAACACGACACTCGCTTAATTTTTCGCTTATTTGAGTAATAAGTAACTTAACCACCCCTAAACGGGATTAAGCGGACATTAAGAATAGCCGACATCTAACTCAGTTAAGCAAATAAGTAGATCCCATTCCTGAAATTGGGCTTAATTTTCGCTTATTCCCAGCTGAATCCGTCCTTATTTATTTAACACCTGGCTTATTTTTCAAACAGAAAAGAGATCGAGTCTATTATGTGCATTTGGAACCACTACGATACATAGTATTGATCCCCCCGGTATCTATCCCTCCGCAACGCCCGAATACTTCAGCAAACTGGGGCGCAGAGTGTACCTCATGCATAGGGCAAACTCTCCCTCCATGGACCAGCGAGCGTGTTGAGACAGGGAATTGCCATCGTTGCCTTGACAGTGGGGGTGGCGTCGTCACCTGGGCCATCGCATCGAAGGGATGCTGCTCAGTCACAGAATCAGTGACACAACGGGGGGCACGATGAAAACACACCTCCAACATTGCAGCTGAGTGGGACAGTATGGTGTCCCAACGCAGTCTGTGGGGGTGATGGGATCACAAAACGTGAGTTAAAAGGCTAAAAAGAAAAAGGTACTTTGTCTCATATGAGGTCACGCAGCGAGCTTGACTTCTGGTTGATCTGACAGTGTAACCGGTGAAGATGGTGAGAGACTAGAGTAGGGAAGAGGTTAGTAGGAAGCGCAGAAAAAAACAACAATATAATGACATACGACGTGGCAGCAACGACGCAGATGGGCTAGAGTCTCGTCATCAGCCTGTGATAGAAAACCAAAATAAAAATAAAATACCCAGTCTTGTCGATGACGACATGGGCTTGATGGTGATGGAGAAGTGGCGGTTTTACCCATGTCGACTGGACTCGGCGATAACATCACAGCCTTGTGTCATGGGGAAGATGGTATGTTGCTATATTGCAGAGGTAGTCAGTTGTCGAATGTGGAGTGTAAAACAAAATAACATACATGCAGTCAAAGGTTGGATGCATAGGCACACGCTGGTCAGGTTTTGGGACTGAAAACGATATACAAGCAGAAAGCGGGCAGCAACATAGTGGGGACAAGAGCGACAACCAGTTGAGATTGAGAGAACGCGAGACGCGTTGATCGTCGAAGTTTTGAACTCCGTCTCGGTGTGATTGGATCGGCTCCTTGTTGGGGTATTTGCGTTTGTTTGGTCGAACATCGTACCCACATTCCGAAGTCGTGCTAAGTTACTAGTTACTAGTTACTAGCTACATTGCAAGCCAAGTGTCGCTGTTGTCCGGCCCATCTCCCCTCGCTGTCGTCTGGATGTGTTCAACTGTCCTCTAGGCAGTCCTGGTCACTCTCGACGCCTGCTTGGCTGATGTGGTCATACTTCGCGGCCCCTCTTGCTCGCTTCACATCGCCGACGCCGACCGCCTCGCAAATGGCCTGTAGACATTCGAAGACAGGCCGCGCGTCCCTGCGCGTCGTGCCTCCTTTGTCCATCACCTCTCCGTCCTCAGCGCATCACTCTCAATACCCATCTCTTTGAAGCTTCGCTCTCATCGATCACCTCGGCCACGCCGTCCCTTTTGTCTTTGTGCCAGTTGTCGTCAGCCTCGCGCTGGCCCTATCATTTGTTGTCTCTATTTGGCCCATTTGTCTTCGTCTCGGCCATTCGTACCTTACCGTCTCGTCTCCGTCCCGATCGTCTCCACCCGCGTTCCGTCTCGTTTCCTCCCCCGTATTCCTCCCCCTATGCTACCCTTCTCCTATATTAAACTCCCTCTTACTTCTTACTGTGTAGCGACGGTTTTGTCGGTATTTAAACCCCCTTAATCCTTGCTGAATACACAGCGCTTGGTTGCCCTAGTTTCTCCCCCTCCTTCTCTGCATGACTATCCCAGAAGTTTGGTAATCTCGATCTCGTCCTCGCTCGCTCTCGCCTTCGTCCGTTCGCATTTGCACTTGCCCTTACTAACGCGAACGCTCCAGACTTGGGCTCTTCTTTCTTATTTCTCTTCCTAATCCCTGCGCGGAATCCCTTCCACTTCGAACTCACACGGATTTGGCTCCGTACAACGTCAGCTAGTATGGCGATGACAACGCAACTCCCGACGACGATGAAAAGGTAGCTATTCCGACCCAACGATATGAGCCACCAACTCGAACACAAGCCGGGCCTTACAACGACAACTCAGCCGCTCACGGCCACGACCCCGCCTACTGCCACCGCCAGTGTGCTCTCTGTATGACCCCAGCCGCAACAACTACAACGCCACCACTGCCGCCGCCGGGATAGTACCAGCGCGAACTGCCTTGGTTGGATTACAACATCCGTCTCGAGTCTTACTTTCTTAGTACTCTTGTAAATTTACACTACATGGTTGAATAAAATTCAGTCTCTGAAACATCTTATACTTAATTGAGAAGCTTGGTGGTCGCTTAGCATTGCTGATGGCTTAGTGACAAAACGACTGAATCTAAGCGATGAAATAAGCTGGGTTAAACTTGTGTCGTTTTGCTGATGCGGGAATGGGGTGGATGATACTGGTGGCAAATGCTGAAAGTGCTGGCTTGCGCGGACTGGTGCACGGTGAGTAGGACGACATTGCAGCCATCGCGGCCAACTCTAGATCGCACGTGGGGTTCGGGAGGCACGCGGCGCTGCCTGAGGACGCTTGGGAATGTTGACGTGGACGCTGGGAGATGCGGGGACGCTAGAGGAGGTACGAGGGGGGACAGTATGAGGGTCACTGACGCTGGGCGAAACACGGGCTGATATGCGGGCACCATGCGTGTGGCTGGCGATATCTTGGATGGGTTATGCGCGTACACTGGGTGGGACTGTGCGAGGGACGGAAAGGATGCTGATGCTTGGTACGACGTGCGCTGGCTTGCGCGTGCTGCAGGGGACTCGGTCAGTGTCGCAGATGTTGCGCGATGATGCGTGGGGGCTGGTGAGGATGTGGTCGCTTGAGGTGGCGCTGGGGACACGGACTGTGTCGCAAATGCTGGGTGTGACTATGCTGGCAGAGCTGGTGACTTCGCGCGCGATTTCCGAGGGCGCCACGGCTGCGCGGGTTTCTACTGATGGGGCTGGGTCTTGAGAATGCTTCACTGGCAACGCTCCGGCTCGCTCATGGGCGGTGCTAGGGAGCTTGCAGCTGCATGCGCTGCCTCTCTTCGGATGCCTGGGATGAAGGCGAACTGTCCCCTTTGTGAGACCATGAGCGGGGCTTCTCCGTGGTTGCTGGCTGCCATCGCAGTAAAGTTGGATTCGCGCATCCGTGATTGCGCTCTTGCTGCCGCTTCATCGTGCTCTGGCCCACTCTGGCCAGGAAATGGTCGCGCTCCGGTCTTGGGTACTGCTAGGGTGTCGCTGAATCGCACTGGGCCCTTCCTGAGGTTGCTGGGTGTTTCTGTGGCTCGCTGCTGATCGCTGGCCGCTCGCAGGTCACATAGCGTGAGCCTGGGGCTGCACGGTTGTCTAGGGACTTCAAACGTCGCCAGGGCTGTCGCTTCCGTACCTGGGGACGTCACTCGCATCGCCGAGGGTGTCACCGTTGTCGTATCTTGCAGCGCGGGTCTCCACGGTCTCACTAAGTCTCCCAAGTAGGCTGGCGCTGATGGTACCCCTCAAATCACTCGCGAAGGCAGTTGCCTTTGATGCACCTTGGAACCTCTGCTCCTGAGGGGAGGGTGAGCCTCCCAAATACATTGCACTTGCACATCCCGGCGAGGATGTACTCATCAGCCTCCTCGCATTCCTCCTCGAGGTGCATGCCGCTTCCGCAGAACTTGCATTGCTCGGCTTGTCTTCACATGACTTCGGGTTCTGGAGCGTGCTCTCCTGCGCTCCTCTGCACATCGAGGATTGTCTCTAGACCACTCTTGAGGGTCTCAATCGCTTCAGCGAGCGTATCAAGCGTAGTGGTGGTTGAGTCTGGTTGCGTGGATTGAACTGGTTCTGGAGCTGTCGGAAATGCGTTAGCTGGTGTCAGTAAGTGAAAGGGTTCAGAAGTTGTCAGCGAATGTGTGGAAAGTGTCAGAACCTCGCGTGGCGGTTCTACGAGGGGCGCAGTGTGCTGCCACATGAGGACATATAGTGCTGCATCATACATGACATCTACTTCGTAAGGGACATTCGGGAAGTGGAAGGGAATGAAGGGGTGGCCGGTACACATGAGTGCGAGTTCGTCGGGCGACGCGAAGTAAGGTTGTCGGCCTATAACTGTACTGGCCTCGTTGTGCACGCATTGTGCACCACATCGGGGGGCTTGTGAGGGCGGGAATGCAATCGAAGCACTGCTACTCTGCATGTGTTCGTGGACTCTCCACCGCTGGGTTTTTCCCCGTGTGACCCATCACTTGGGTTCACAGAGCTCCAAAATGACAGAGGGAGAAGTCGGAGATTGTTATGGACCTGAGACATACGCCAGCCTCATTGGCGTATGTGGACTGAAATGGGGATAATAAAATGAGTTTGTGGCCATCGTGGCCGACCCCTTGACGCATTTGGGGTATGGGAGACTCGCAGTGCTGAGTGTGGACGCTCGGGGTCCGGGACGCTAAAACTGACGCAGGAAAACGTGGGGACGCTGATGGGGATGCTATGACGGACATTGGTTGCATTGGAGACACAAGGGGAGGCGCAAGAGAGGCTATGAGAACTGAGGATGCTAGAAGGTAGGGGGATGTTTGAGGAGTTGACGCTGGTATCAGTGACTCTGGCGAGTATGACGCAGGGATCGCCAGAAATGTGTGTTTGTGGGGTTTGGTAATCGTTAGGTGGCTCAGTTGCCTTCTGTGCGATTTCCGAGGGGAAGGCGGGCCCACGGGCTTCTGTAGCTTGGGCCGGCTCTTGGCGACGCTTCGGTAACTTCGCCTCTTGCTCATAGAAACACGCAGGTTTTGGGACAAGGGTTTGGACCAAATTGTATGGCCGTCTAGGAGTATCGTGAGTTACCAAAGCCATCGCTTTCGTGCCTAGGGACGTGGCATCCTGTACTGCTTTCTGTTCTGGATGCTGCTGGTAGTATTCTTCGAGTCAGTCCTGAATGCTCTCACCTTTGACGCCACGTGGTACTCTGGCTCCTGAGGGAAGGACTATTTTTCCTACTATGTCGTGCCTGCATTTTCCAGCACGGATGTACCTATCTGCCTCCTCGCAGTCTTCCTCAAGATGTATGGTGCTTCCGCAGAACCTGCAGCACATCGCCCGGCTTCGCACGGTTTCAGACTCGGTGGCATGGGACCATGTCCACGCAAGCGACGGGAACGTGTGGGATGGCAGAGAGAGGTCCCAAAGCGGTGCGGGCGTCAGGAATTGAATGGAACACGAAAGCATGGATACAGTTGACTGAGCTTCACCTTGAGGTGACATCGCTTGCTTTACCGAGAGTGTTGCTAGACCAACTAATTGCAGGGACTGTGTCGGCAGATATCCAAAGTGTTGTCGTAATTTTTCAGGACAAGGGAACGAGGTCGCTAGCACTGTCTGGCACTGTTGCCTTTCAGCCGAGGTCGTAAGAGGTGTTGTCAAGTCAAGTGTCGAATTATGCGAGGGTCCTGTTGCAAGGTGTGGCGAAATCGGCCGAAGGGATCGAAATAGAGGGTCGAAGGATACTAGGGGACAAAGGGAAACAAAGCGAGACAAAGGGAGAGATACTGGAAATGCTCAAGGTTGTTGTGGGCCGAAACTGTGATCGCAATCGCTCCTTGAGGCTTACAGATGCAATATGCTTCTACCTCCCCACGTTGGCCACCAGAAATGATACCCAAAGCTGCCGGTGAGTGCTTCTGAGTGCAGCAAGGGACGTTGAGTTCGGGGAGGCTTGAAGCCGTGCTGCCGGTCGTGCAGGCCTTCGCGGGACGCGCAACTTCGTATATGGCTTCGCTCAGGTCGGGGACGCGTCGCTCTAAAGTGGCTAAGGGTGCGGATGAATGCGCGACGCTCGGGAACGCGGGGAACGAGGGGAACTGGACCCTACTGAGCTCTGAAGCCCAGAGGGGAGAACTAGATTAACTTGGTTGGTAGTAGATACAGGAAGTGTTGTTATATACCAGAAGGCCAGAACACAGATCTAAGTATGAAGGGGTGTCCATGGAGCAACCAAGCGAGGTCGCAAAGCCAGCCAGAGGTAGAAGGGGTAAAAGCCTGAACCGGCCGAAGCGCAGGAGAGTCCGGGCCGCTGAAGCGGTGCGGGAAAGTAGCTAGAATATGCAAAAAGCACGATTTACCTCGCCAGCCATGCGCTAGGTGTATTAACAGGCGCCTCAAACCAGGCTGCCATCGGGGACATGCAGTGTATGAGGCACACATCGATGCTGTGGGCCATACTGCCACACCACTGGCATGCGTCTCGAGTCACACGCACCAGACAGTCTCGTACAAGGTGTTCTGTAGAACGACACTCATAACAGCGGCACTGCTTGTTGCCTTCCCCTTGAAGGCGTGGCATCTCGCTGGGCCCTCCTCGGTGCAGTGGGAGTGGCACTTCGCCATCACTGTCCGTGCATAGCAACTGGGACGTGTGGCGGGGGCATGTGGGCTTAGCCATGAGCTCCACATATCGATCGCTGATGAGGGGTATGATGCGGGCATACTGAAGCTGCTTCCTCACACTGGACATATTCATGTCCAGGTGGAATTGATCCTTGACGGCCTTGGCCTCAAGATGTTGCAAGTCATCCCTACACACCTTGAGCACATCTCATGCTTCAAGACAGGTGCGTAGTCAGGAGATGTCTGTGTGGAGGGCGGGGTAGTGAAGCAATGTGATGACCTCATTGATGGCTAGTTGACAAGGGTCGCAGGGATGGAATAAATCCACCTGCTGGTTGGTAACATGTTGCGGGAGTTGGTTAGTGGTGATGGTGTGCAGGTAGATGGAGGTGATGTAGCAAGGCTCCCCCTTGCCCATGGTTCCAACCACTTCCTGATAGTCCTTGCGGTAATAGATGTACCGCGCTACTTCTTGCTGGCCCTTCTCCCCGATCATAAGGGGGTAGAATAGCGTGGAGGTGGGATCATTGGGGAAGTAGGGGATACCTGGTTCACCCGACGTGTCCTTGTCCTTGTTGTCGAGGAGGGTGTAGTGTCAGTCTGGTTCAGCAAGGGTGACGGTGGGAATGGGGGTGAATACATGGTCTATACCGGGGGGAAATGGGGGCAGGGGGAGGTCTCGTTGGTGGAGTGTACTAAGGGTAGGGGGGTGATGGTGCACGACTACTAGAGGAGGTGTCTTCTTCCTCATTTTCGGTGATGGGGATGAGTGAGTTTTCCGAGTCAAGTTTGAACTCGGGGAGTGGGGTAGGGGTGACGATTCGAGAGTACGGGGTATAGGTGACATCATAGCTGATGTCAGGGATCCCACCCTCCTGAGATGGGATCATTGGGTTGTCGAGGATGTGCTGGGAAGGTGGGCCAATGGGGATAGTGGATACAATGGGTGAATCAGACATGAGGTTTATGATCATAGGTGACAAGTGTAGGCGGAAGTGAGGGATCTCTTTATATCTTTCATCCAGCCCCTTCGGCAGTAGGATTTAGCCGATAGAAGTTGGCAATAAGGTCAGGTGTGTGTTGGACATTATCAAGAGGTTCCCATGAGCTGTCACTCATGGGAAATCCCTTCCACTGGATTAGGAACTGGAGTTTGCGCCCTCGGCCATAAGGCGAGATTGCAAGACACGTTCCACTTTGAATTCTTCTTTGCCTTCAATCAGGTCAGGTGGAGGTCGTGTGAAGTTAGCCCCGTGTAGTTCCATCTCCTTATATGGGGTTAGGAGGTTCACGTGGAACACAGGGTGTATCTTCCACGTCTTTGGAAGGTCTAGTTCATATGATACTGCTGATAAGACCTTTTTGATTCAGAATGGTCCATGGCATTTTGGGGCAAGCTTAGCAGTGGGATAGAAGGTCCGGAGGTTTGTGCCTTCCAACCATACTTGTGTGCCTTCCATATAGGGTATGAAATGTGTCTTCCCTCATTTCGCCATGAGTTCTTGCACATGTCTGATACAGTCTTGCGCATGTTGGCATCTGATATTCATTTCTTCTAGTCGCTGATCAACTGATGGGGTAGACATGGGTTTCGGCTTCCACGTGGTGTGTGGTTCCCATCCCATGATCAGCGAGAACAGGGAATGTTTTGTTGTGGCGTTAGGCCATGAGTTGTGCACGAATTGTGCTACTGGAAGTGCCTCTGCCCAGTTGTCCTGTTTGTAACGCCACCACAAGCGTTAGTCCGACTTGGACGACGTAAGGGCGTTCACGACTTAGCGAATATTGAGCCACTCGTCACATGACTGTCTCCACGGGTACACAGCGCTTCGTCGAGGCACGTGACACAAGAGGCACCAGGACATTCCTAAGTCACTGGGCGTATATCGATGAAGACGACTTGCTCCTCTGGGGAGACAAGCGAACTAGAGGGCAGACGAGGAGAAGAGAAAGTGGTGATTCAAAGAAGACCAAGATGGTTTATCTTGGTCTTCGCCTTCCACTATTTATACACATGCGAGGATGCTTTAAAGCTCCTCCCGAAACCATACTACTACTAGCGATAATAGCTCGAACCCTAATACCGCTGTCCTAGTAATGAGTCATGCCACATCGGCATGTGATATCGTATGTCTACACTGACTGATGAGAAGTCCATGACTGATTACTACTTACTAAGGGCGTCATCACCGTATAGTAAGCGTCCACTTCTGCAAACCGTGACATCACCCCCTTTTCAGCTGCGATGACCCCGGCGTCGAGTAGGCCCAACTCCTCCCGACCAACCTTCCTGCACTTCTCCTACCCGATTATAAATGTCCGCCATCTCGAGACGGAACTTGCTGCGTGCGAGCTCGCCTTGCGCCATGCCCAAGGCTTTGGACAGTGCGTGTAAACGCTGTTCGAGCCTTTCAGCCTCACTGCAGTAGTTGCGGTAACGATGTAACTCAGCTTTTAGACTTGTATCCTTGAGCATGTTGACCGCCAAGTCGGTGCGGTGCTGGTTGCTATGCCCGCTACTTAAGGCGTGCATTTCGGCGGGGGTGTAGCGAGGCTTTCCCCTCTCGCGGACGTGGGGCTCGGTGTAAAGGGGCTTGGAATACATCTTGTCGCTATCCACCGCCAATGCCAGCACTATGGGGTCGGGGTTCATGACGACTTGGATGTACGGGGCTTGCGTAGTGACCCCCTGCGTGTCGGTGATGGGAAAGTGGACGAACTTGTCGCCCCTGTTGTGAGTGTAGCCCGTGGGGGCAATGTGGGAGTTGCCGAGACAGCGCTGGAGTATGGCAGTGGGGATGAGTGGCTGACGGTCGATAAGGACGTCTCCTCGGTATAATGGCTGTCCCATGGTATCACAGGTGTAGGGAGTCTCCCGGGGGTTGTCAGAATCGGTAGCGGTGATGATGAAGGGGTGCTCAGCTGGGTACCACTCGGCCAGCTGCTCGGGTAGGTTGTACACCGCGCATGCATCGTCGCGGTGAACTGCTCACACCTCTGAAGGATTGTCGTTCTCCTTATCGCTGCCTTCGCCAGTTGCTCGATCCTCCATGCCTCGGCTTTGAACCTCCAGCCCCTTAGCGTCCTCAACTTCTTCCACTGCTCATACTCCTCCCTCTTCGGACTCAGACTCACCCTTGACCCGGTATTCCACTCATACTGGGAGAGGTCTAGGTGAGGCATCCGCACTGCGTGGGAGAGCTGCACGAATCCTGTCAACCTCGGCCTGAGTATAGGGGACCTTGTTGAGCTTTTGTCCGTTGTGGTTGAGGATCCAGTAGGCGACGGGGGCCTCGGGGTCATCGATGTCGGTGACAGGGGCGAGGTTGCGCATGGCAGCACAGAGCTCTTCGTAGGACAGGTTGTCAATGAGGTTGGGAGCGAGTGGTGCGCAAGAGGATACTGGGGGAAACAGCAGAGGAGGACATTCTGTGATGCGTGAGAGGTCCAGGTTGGGGAGATGGTTTCAACTTAGCGTGATGGGGTCAGTTTATAACCAGTGCTCGAGCTTTTGATGTCCGCTCGAACTCCGCCAGAGCTTCATCTGCCGACAAGTCATCTTTGTTGACCCACTGATTGTCCGAGTCCGGGTAACCCTTCCATTTCACGAGGGTACTGCCGTTTCCTGCTTCTGCCGAAAAGCTGCGTGTCCAGAATGCGTTCAATTTCGTATTCCTCCTCGCCCTCCACAAGATTCGGAGGTGGGCGTGTGAAGTTTTCGCCATGCATCAGCGTCTCGTGGTAAGGTGTGAGTAAGTCGATGTGAAATACGGGATGGATGCTCCACTGCGTGGGAAGTTCCAGTTGGTAATTGACGGGCGATAGTACCTTGCTGATTCTGAAGGGTCCATGCCGTCGTGCCGTGAGTTTTGCGGTTGGCTGGTTGGTACGTAAGTGGCGGCCCTCTAACCATACTTGGTCCCCTTCTCGATACTGGGGCATGTTCCGGTGTTTCACCCACAGAGATTGTGCCTTTTTGATCAGGTGTTGGGCTTCGTTCCGTGCTTCTCGGAATTGTTGAAGTCTCGTGTTCACCTGTGGGATGGGGGATTGCTTATCCATCCAATCAGCACGCGGGTCGTATCCCATCATGAGCGAAAATGGGGACTTCCTTGTTGCCTCGTGTGGCCAGCTGTTGTGCGCGAATTCTGCCAATGGTAAGAAGTGCGCCCAGTTATCTTGACGCTCGTTGGTCCAGAACCAAAGATACTGTTCCAACCACTGATTGGTCCGTTCCGACTGCCCGTCTGTTCTTGGGTGATACGCCGTAGATATGTTCTGGTAAATTCCAAGTATGCGGCACAGTTCGCAGGTGAATTTTGATGCGAATCGAGGGTCTCGGTCGCTGATAATTTTCACCGGTAGTCCAAATCTCCTAAAGACATGAGTTACATACAGGGCTGCTGTCTCTTCTGTTGATAAGTGACCTGTGCGCACTTAGCGGCTCAAATGGACACGCAGATAACGGACTGCTTTAGATAAGATATATTGGACTTATGTAGATTAGATTATTATGATCTTTACAATCTCGGACTTTCTTATCTGTGACATCACTGTACAATGACATCATGGACTCCTCTGGACTCCTATTGTATTTCGTCCTTGTACTCATTCCCTTTGTTCTATCTTTATTGTGATGTCACTATGATATCATAGTCTAGCCTTTCATTGTTCTTTGCGCCCTTGTTCTCCTTTCTGCACACTCCTTTGTGTCCCTCTGTAGAACAACGCTCCTTGTATTCTGTGACTCTGTGTTACCTGTGTTGTACTAGTGTCACACCTCTGTATAGTATAAGTAGAGTACCCTGTACGCTCTGGCACCACACCAGTTCTCATCTGTTGTGTGCCAGGTATGTCTCCTCTCTTGTAATAACACCAGTTCTCATCTGTTGTGTGCCAGACACTCTCATCTGCTTCACTGCAAGTTCACTCTGTTGCTGCTTTCAGTCACCCTCTATATCTCACCACAGTCTCCTCTTGTCACTGTGAGTATAGTCCCCTATGTGCACTGTTCATCAGGTTATGGGCCCTGGTGCCCAAGCCACTCCACTTGGTTGGTCACTGTGTTCCTAGGATCACACACCAGGCTGAGGTCTGTCTGGGGACTCACCCTCCTTGCCCAAGCCACTGTGCCCTGAGGCGTCAGGTGCCAGTTGGTGAGGCCCCTCCACTACTATACACTGCCCAGTAGTCCTACTTTCACCCCTACTGTATTCCTAGCCCCTGCGCCATGCGCAAGGAGATTGGATCTGGTAGCCCCTTAATCCATATCCAGGTGTGCATGGCCCACTGGGCTGTGTATTGTGGAGCTTAGCGCCAGCTGTCTCTGGTGCTCCACACTGGGCGCAGGATCTCCTCACCATGGGAGTGTAAAACCTGGTTCAGACTCTGGGGGGTGTTCACCTTATGGTGTTCTGCAACCAGATACCTGCCTTGTAGCGGCAATGGGAAAGGATGCAGTAAAGCCTTCGGGCGATGAGGCAACCAACAGGCCGAGAAGGCTGAGGTAGACAGCCTTGGGCTCTGAAAGAACCATTCCACTATCCCCTCTGGTGCACTCTAGTGAGCCGTGTCTTAGACACATCCTGGCTGGCAGCCGGCTCCTAGTACGCGAAGAGGCTTCCACCCTGGGCGTAGCCCTTGTAACACTGGCATGTTAGTGGAGGCAGGACGGTTAGCGTTCTGGCTTACAGAATCACAGACAGGAGTAGCTACCCCCTTCACATCTTGCAACTTTATGAAGCACTATC